>NW_004624751.1:720646-804143 GCF_000247695.1 Heterocephalus glaber | reverse complement strand
TCCCAAAAGAATTAAAAGAATCATACCACAGTGATGTATGTGCACCCATGTTTATAGCGGCACAGTTTGTAATAGCTAAAGCTTGGAAACAGCCCAGTTGCCCATCAACTGGAGACTGGATAAAGAAAATGTGTTTTTTTTATAAAATGGAGTACTACTCAGCCTTAAAGAATGAAAAACTAGAGTCATTTATAGCTAAATGGATGCATATCGAGGCCATAATCTTAAGTGAAATAAATAGGACACACATGTGTCAATACCGAATAGTTTCGCTAGTGTGAGAAACTGATAGTGTAAACAAGGGTTAAAATGATTAAAATGAATAACTGATAATTTGAAATAGGAAAAAGGGTCCAAAGATGAAGGAGTGAAGGGAGGGGAAGGGAAAAGGAAAAGAGGGAAAGGAAAAACTATGAGAAAAGAAAAAAAAATGGAAATGAAATCTATGCAAATAGGGAAGGGCGGAGGGGGTGAAGGGTGCACAGGTAATGGGGAAAAAATAAAAACCAAGATGCATCATGTACAGGTACAAACACCCAATGACAAATGTAAACGAATTGCATACCTAAAATGTACCAATAAAAGAACTGAAAGAATTAAAAAAAAAAAAAGAATGCTTCCTGTATCCATCAGGGAAAGGTACTGAGATGCACAGCAGGCTGCTATTATGCTAAAGTAAAATTTTACAGTAGAAAAGTAAGGAATGTGCTTGTGAAACCCAGTGCTAGGCTCCTCAGGTTTAATGGTTCTGCCTCCATAGAACTTGGCCTCAGCCCATGACAAGGCTGGTGTGTGACCCAAACCGGCCCAGCGGGAGCCCAAAGAGAGCCAATTATCACCCCATGTGCCCATACTCCAGCCCTTCTTCCCTCTCCTCCACACCTCCAGAACCTTTCCACCAGTGTGGGCAGGGTATGCACATCAGGGAGGATTAAATCCTGTTCTGCTTCCAAATTTAGAAAAGAAACCTCTTGGTCCCCCAGTATTTGGGAAAAAAAAGTATTCAGAAGAGAGGCCCCCACAGGTCCCTCAAGGATAGATCAAGTCCATCCAAACAAGTGCTCTTTTCCTTGTATACAAATTACACAAACTTCTCCCAGAGCTAGCAACCTCCCAATTAACTATGCAACTGACACCAGGTCTGGAAACAGCGGAAATGCA
Organism: Heterocephalus glaber; assembly: GCF_000247695.1. The sequence goes on along the minus strand of NW_004624751.1, from coordinate 802,982 downwards.
CAGCACGGCTGGCCCCATGGCTGGTTGGCAAGACTCCATCATGGGCTGTAAGTAGATCAGCCATCATCTTCAGCCGCAGATGGAGCACAGGGTCACAGTGGGGGCTGCGACCCTATGTAGTAAGCTGTGCTTGGTACCATCTGTCATCTGTATTTCCTGTCCTTTAGGGAGAGCATTAGAAGCCAATTGCTGAGGGCTGGGAGCTTCCAGCACCTGAGGTGCCTAGCCTGGTTCTACCTCATGGACACCACGCTCGGGGTGAGCTGAGGCAGGTCCCCTCCGTGGCCTCTCAGGCTGAGCTCCCAGGACGCGTCCTCTACCTCAGCCTCAAGCCTCAGGCAGCCAAGGAGACCGAAGGCTGACCTCAGGGACGGTGGTCCACACTACATTCTGTGTCCAGGCCCGGGCACCTGTGGGCCCCTGGTGGGACACGGGAAGGACCAGGACAGTTGTATCCCCCGGCTGCAGGTTCTGCAGACATCCTCTCCAGGTAGGCAGGACTCTGGGTCCCCCATTTCGAAGGCCACTAGGGCCACCCCTGCAGCTGAAGCTTCCTATTAGGGGAAGTCTCAGGCCCCAGGCCCCTCCTGCCACCTCTACCTAGGAGGGCTGTCCATGCCACCTGTCTCAGGCAGTCAAGGTCCACAGGAACAGGCTGGGCAAGACCATGACTCAGGCCTGTCCTAGACACAGTCATTCTGGATGAGAGTCACTGGGAAGAGGGGCAGGACTCAGGGGATAAGGACTCACTGTCCCTCCTCCCCAGACACCAGGCAGTGTGGCTCAGCTGTGGTCAGCACTGCGGGTTGGCCTGGTCCACAGCTCTGCATCCATCCCTGTCGGATGCCCTGGCCCTGCAGCCTCCCTGGTCACTTGTAACCTCTGCCTGCCAAGTCTGTGGACACCGCAGAGCCTTTGCTGGCCAGGCCCTCAGCAGCCCTGGCTCCGTGGTAAGCCCATCTCTGCCCACCCTGAAGCATGGCACCCCTGCACTGCGTACCCCACCTTTGGCTTTCCCGCTGACCCCCACTCTCCCGCACCGGCAGCACCGGGACACCCCACTCAGCGCCAAGCTCCCATGAGAGTCCTGCTCACACAGGGAGAGGCAGGCTGGGGACACAGACCGGACCGGCTGGCTGCACCTCTGGCTCCAGGTCCCCAGAGGCAGTACTGGGAATGACTGACAGCCTCAGGCAGAGGATGGCGCCTAGCCTTGGCACTCAGGCCCAGAATGAAACAGCGAGGGAAGAGGGGGCCACGCCCTGGGGAACACCAGACGTGGAGTCCAAGAATGCTGTTCAGGGTCCCCTTGAGGAAGGGTCCTTGGGAGCTCAGCACCACCAAGGCCCAGCGGAGAAGGTGAGGTCCAGAACAAACCGGAAGACCCAGTCTGCAGTCAGCAATGCCCTCTGCCACCGCCCCAGCCCCGAGCTCAGCCCCTCCTCTCGGGATAGGCCAACCAGACCACTTCCTCCACAAGGGAAGGGGCAGGGGGCAGAGGGGTCTCACTCCTGGCAGAAGGCAGCACAAAGGCTCGAAGGTGCCCACGGGCAGAGCCGCCGTCGAGAGTCTGAGCGTGGAGAGGTCAGGGTGAGCAGGAGGCCAGGCTGCCGAGCAGGCTGCAGGTGCACGGTGGACGCCTCCGGGTTGGCAGCAGCCGGGCCCTGCACCTGGGGCCACAGGCTGGGGGAGGCTGCGTGTGGGGCTCTGCTCAGGCTCCCCAGGCGGCCAGGTCTGCACGAGGCTCCCTCCAGGGCCCTGGGCTGCGGTCCTCCCTGGCTCTGCGCAGCGCCAGCAGCCACTCCCCACCCACAGCTCCTTAGCAGCTCTTCCCCGAAGCCACCCTCGATGCCGGCCCAGGGTCCGGACCAAGAGTCCTGCAGTCCCTCCGCCCCCTGTCTGCTGAAGCCAGAAGGGCAGCCTAGAGTCCTGCGGAAACCACCGCCTCCCACAGCTGTTTCTCTGTCTTCCTGTCTTGTTCTAAATCTTATTCTCCGGCTGCCCTTTCATGTGCCAAAAAAGCTACAGGAAGCCTAGTTAAGGGAGATACTGGGCGTGGCGGCACTCACCTGTCATCCCGGCCCTCTGGGAGGCTGAGGCAGGAGGGTCACAAGGCGACGTAGTGACTTAGGAAGAGGAGATAAAACAAGGCTGAGGCTGCAGCTGAGGGCAAAGGCCATGGGTTCGATGCCGAGTGCCGCGCATGCGCGCAACACACACACACGGAAACAGAAGCTGTGGAACAAGCGGCGAGGCATAGACCTGCACGGCGGCCGGCGATGGCTGGGTCGCAGGACCGAGCAGCGTCGTGGTCACGTGCGGCTTCGCGGCTGTCATTTCTACCATTTCCTCTCCCTTTGCCCAGAAACCCGAGAACCGGGCAGCAGAGGCCCCGGGAGAGCGCGGGCCCCGGGCAAAGATTCGGCCCTCGCGGGGAGAAGGACGCGGCTGCTCCACGCAGGCTCCTGGCTCGGCCTCCCCGCCCCTGGTTCCACGGACGGCCCTTCCCGCCTCTGCGGGGGACCTGAGGCAAGTGGGCCCTCCGTGTCCTCGGGGCCAGCCTTGAGTAAGCCCTTTGTCCTTTTTGCTCAGATAGGTGGCCTCCGGCCTGGTCAGTGGCGAGCAGAGAAACCTGAGAACGTCCGCCTAATCAGCCAGCCACAGTGGCGCACGCCCATGACACCAGCACGCAAGAGGCTGAGGCGGGAGAATCACCACGAGTTGGAGGCCAGCCTGGGCTACATAGCAAGACCGCGTCAACAACAAAAAGAAGAAGATGGACCTCAGGGTCCCCGCACTCCCTGTCCACCGCAGCTGAGACCTGAGGGCAGCCAGGCGTCCAGCGCGGGCGGGCGGGGAGGAGACGCCGGGCGCAGGCCGGGTGGCTGGGCTGCCCGGAAGTGAAGGGGCGGAGCCACAGCCGGGCACTTCCGGCTGCAGCGGGTCACAGTACCGTGCCAGGCGCTCAGCCCCTGCCGCAGTGGTCTCAATACAAGGAGACACCCTGAGCAAGGGCAGAGGGCAGGGGGCTGAGGGGAAGATGCGGAGGGGAAGGCTGCACTATGGAGGCGGAGTCAGCAGGGCCAGTGCCCCCGGCCTGTGAAGCAGCAGGTGAAAGGGCCAGGCGTCAGGACGTCGCCCGATGTCCTCTCTCCTCCTCCTGCCCCTAGGAAGGCGGGCGGGGAGAGCTCAGGCCCGGGCAGAGGCCGTGCTGGCGCCTGTGTACTGCAGGAACAGACAGGCAGTCCTCACGTGGCACACGGAGGGCACAGCAGGGGCTGTGAGGGGCACGCGTGGCACACAGTCGGCACAGTGGACACCTGCCAGCACCTCCCGCTTCTCAGCGGGCACCTGCAGCCCGGGATCAGCATGGCCTGAGGTCACAGCAGGGGGACCCCCAGGCTGCACACATGGGGGCGCTGGACCCACCGGCCCTTTGTGAGCCGCAGCCTCACTGCTCTCTTCCCAGGAGATGGTGAAGCCCCTGCCTGGCACCAGGACACAGCCCGGGAGACAACTGGCAGCTGCTCAACCCTCAGGGGCCCGCAGAGCAGCCTTGCTCCCATTCCTGCCTCCTGTCCATCCTTCCTGAGCTTTGCGGTGAAGCCCGGGGGCAGAGGCCTCAGCCTATGCCTCCCTGGGCGGCTATGGCCCGCACACCGTCCTCCCTGCCTTTGGCCCTTGTCCCTGCTCTGGCTAAGGCACCCGGCAGAATGCCGCCGCCACGCCTCGCCCTGGAGGTGGCCTTGCACCCGTAGAAGCAGGGTTCCTACTGTGAAGCTGGTCCCATGAACTTGCTGCCTGCCCAGTTCTCCTCCTCTTCCTGTAGCTCCTTTGGGCTTTTCTCCTGGACAGCGCTGGCCAGGAGGACTCGGTGGCCCGACCCTCCTCCCCAGGCGGTGCGCCCCTGGGTCTTCTCCTTTCCCTGCTGTGCTGGCCAGGAGCGCGGATCCCAAAGACCCTGGCTGAGGCTGCCACAGACCGCAGAGGGCACAGCAGGTGTCTTCCTGGTCCCAGCGTGCCACCCTCTCCACGGGCCCAGGCCAGCTGGACGGAGCCGTCAGCTGGAGAAGGTCCCTGCCCGGCCCAGTCTGCTGGAGTTTTGCCAGCACTAATGCCGAGTCTCTTCACTTGTGTATCAAGTGTGCTAGTCTTCCCAGTATCGATGGACTCGATCACCTGAAGTCCGCTCCTTTGTGTGCCCTGCAGGAACAGTTGCTGAGCAGATGGCAGCCGTCACTCCTCCCCGTGTCTGCACCGTTGGAGCCCAAGGCGCCCACTGCTTCCAGGTGTCCTGACCCCCACACCTGTGTGACCCAGACGGGCAGCACCACAGTCACCTCAGACCCCTCTCAGCAAGGTGACTCTGAGGCCCAACCCGAGGCGGCGTCTTCCCGGAAGGTGGGTCCAGACTTCTACCTGCTTCCGCCAGCAACCCTGCCACGGATTCCCGTCTCATTCACTGCCACAGGAATGTGAATGACCCTGTTTCCGGAGAGGCTGGCTGAATGCTCCTTCTGTAGTCCCTGGGGCCGAGCCTGTGGGAGAACAGTTCCGCTGGACTCTTGTCACTGCGGCAGGGACTGCGAGACTCCAACAGTGGGTCCCCTGGCTCCCCTGGGTGGCTCAGACCCAGCCTGTGGCCTGCAGCTCCACCAGACAGCAGCTACTGCTGCTGCTAAGTGTTCTTTCATTGTCAAGTTAATTTCTCTGTTTTCCTTTCTTACGTATTTCATGGGATATTTTTTTAAAATAAAAAAATAAAGTCCATTCCTTTGTTGAATCTGTGTTTCTGAGGAACATTTTCTGCTCTCGCTCTGCCCTCAGCATCAGGTCAGCACTGGCGACTTGGGGAGCCTTCTTTCCTGGAAACCAGGAAATCCCTCACAGGTCTAGTGCAGTTGGCCCACAAAGCCATCTGGACTTTCCCACAGGAAGACCTTACTGTGCAAGCTTTTTCCTCACGAATTGAGCACCACCCGTGTCCTCCTGGTGCGCTGTAGCAGCCTGTGTCGTTCAGGAATGTGTTGATGAGCTCCTGTCACCGAGTGCGATGCCACCTTGTGGGGTTTCGGCCTGGGTCGAGTTCTGCCCTGCAGAGCCCGGGGAAACCAGGACATCTGCCAGCGCCAGCCTTGGGAGCCAGCTGCGCCTTCTGGGGAGGAGAAGCAGCCAGGCTTCCAGAGCCCAGCCGTGTTCCGGCCCGGCCTCCCGGGCTCCTCCCTGTGCCCCCCATTCCCAGCTCTGCCCAGCCCTCTGCCCAGTGCACGAGAGTGTGCCGCTCTCGTGGTGAGCCCGCCCATCCGGGGCTCTGGCTGTGTGCACCGGCTGCTCCTCAGGTGAGGGGCGAGGGAAGAGGAAGCACTCTGCCCTGCTCCCTGGGTGCTCCTCTCCAAGCCGAGCCGCTCCTGACTTCCTGTCCGAAGCCTCGTGCAGTCTGGCTCCGGGTCCTGAGGCTCTGGATGTGCTGCCTCAGCAGACCAGGACCCCAGGCGGCCAGCCACTCCCTCCTCCTCACACCAGGGTCCGGGCTGGCACTCTCCAGACTTGGACTTTCTGAGTGGTTTGTAGTCTGAGACTTCAACCACTGAGCTCCTACAGCCGGTTCCAGAAACTTCTCCAAGTTCACTTCATTCTGTGTGTGCCGCTCCATCCAAGGGCAACCCCGAGATACCCGCTCCTCCTCTAAGAGCTGGGGGAATCTCACACACTCCTAAGCTGTGCAAGCCACCTGACTGATAATCGAGGAGCTAGCAGGGCCAGCGCTGGCTCCTCCAAAGTCTGCTGCGAATGGCTACCGTCACCCTCAGCTCACATCAGGGACTGTGCAGCCCCAGACTGGTCCAGAGCAGGACGTGCGGCCCGCGGGTGACCAGAACCGAAAGGGCAGAGCCGGGAGCAGGGCCTGATGTCCGTTCTCCACCAGCATTTGGTCTCTGGCTCCTGTGGAGTAGAGGAATCCAGCTCCTTCCCTTGGGCAGAACGCCACCTCCGGCTGCCACCTTCCAGCTGTGCCCCTCAGAACGCAGCAGTGGGCACCATGAAGCCAACAGAAATCACCCACCGGACCAAGCCTGATGTCCTCTCTCCAGCGTGGTTTCCGGAGAACCCAGGACTGAGGATGTCACGTCTTCGCTCAGATATTTGTGTTTCACTTGTAAATAAATAAAATCAGACTTTGCAATGAAAATAAAATTGTCAACCGAGGGGAATCGCAAGATCTATAAATTAGGGCCATGATTTATATTTCACTGACAAACCGTAAATCAGCCCAGTGACTCCAGGTCAGTGTGGAGCGCACAGAGTGGCCCAGAGTCCAGTTCAGGTTGAAACTTGGTAACTCAGAGGACAAGACAGGAACTGGACATGGCCCCCAGCCTCGGGCTGGGAGTGAAGTGGCATCTTCCAGCCAGGCCCACACATGGGGACGAGGGGACAGTGGCCAGGGAGAGGCTGACCTCATGCAGGGCCCCACCCAGACCCTACCCTCCCTCTGCCTGGTGTCCAGGGGAAGTAGAGGCCATGGCAGGCAGGGGCTCGGCCATGGGTTTAGGAAAGGACAAGGCACACGCAAGGACCCACACGTGAAGTGCTGCGGGGGAAGCCATGTGCTGCGCCACTGGGTCCCGACGTCCAGGGCTGCAGCCTCAGTCCAAGTTCTGCTGTGACTAAGGCCACTTGCTGGTCTCTCTGAGCTGCAGTTCCTCCATCCCTGAGAGAGGCTGAGGGCACCACCTCACAACAAGGTCACAGAGTCAGAGGAAGGAGGAAGTGGGAGGCACGCAGGACAGAGCTGGGATAAACCACAGCTATTTCTGGGGGGTTTCCATTAACTTTATTGGTACATTTTAGGTACACAATACAGTTACATTCATCACTGGGATCTTGTACCTGTACATGATGCATCTTGGTTCCAATTTTTTTCCCCTTCCCCTTCCCTCCCTTCACCCCCTCCCCCCTTCCCTATTTACAAAGACTTTGTTTTAATTTTTTTCCTTTTCTCATATTTTTTCTTTTCCCTTCTTTCCTTTCCCCTTCCCCTCCCACTTCCCCTACCCCTTTGGACCTTTTCTTCCTATTTCACAATATCAGTTATACATTTTGATACTTATTTACACTTTTAGTTTTTCACACTAGAGAAACTATTCATAAACCACAGCTATTTCTGTGACCCCCATGAAGGTCAGCATTGTCTCAACACTGTGTTTGTGCGAGGACAGAAACAGAGAGAGAGAGAGGGGCAGAGGACAGATGGTGGGGGGGGTCAGGGTGGGGATGGAGCTGGGGCAAGGACCATCTCGGGCAAAGGAACTGCATGTTATCTTTGGACAGAAGGCACCCCTGGACATGAACCTTCCATCCGGAAACCAGGAAGTCCTAGTGAACTCAGGTTGCATGCTGGCTGCAGCAGGGAGCCCTAGCATGCCACACCTGCCCAAGTTAGGAGCCCCAGCTTCTCAGAGCCGAGGCCCCACCTGCCACAGGAGTTCTCAGCCCCGTGCCTAGTCCTGTGTTGGAGCCATGTGCAGGTCAGGTGGCTCTTACCCTCCTGTGCCATAGGAGGGCAGGTGCCCTGCTTTCTCTGAGGATCGGGCTGTCCTCAGTCCACCCGGCTCAGGGCCCCAGGTACCCAGGGTGGCAGGCTTGGCCTGTCCCCAGCACCCATTCGAGGGACCTGGTTGGCACTGCCAGGCAGCGATGCCCACCCATGGAATGCTGTGCGCTCTTCTTCCTGGGCTCCACACCCTGCCCTCAGGCTCCATGTGGACAGCTGAGCCCCTAAGACAGGACCGGTCACCACCTGACCTTCACTCTGACCCTGGCCCCTTGCTGTGCACTGCAGCCAGTGTGACTCGCCACCCCTGAGCTCCAGGAAGCACCAGGAAACCCCATCTGCACGTGACCAGAGGGAGTGGCCTGTCCCTGGGTGTCCCTGAGCCTCCGGTGGACGGCCCTCTTGTTTCATTCTGCACAATCCAGACCCTCCCTCCAGGCCACCAAGGTCAAACACTACAGCCTCTGGTGCCCAGCAGGGCCCTGCAGGGATATCCCGGCCACTTCTGTGCCTCTGAAGCCATCACCGGGCTCCGAGGCCTCTGTTTAGTGGCTGAAGGACCCGGTCACTTTCTACAGAGGTCACCATGGCTTCCCGTAGCCGTCCAGGACAGCACCCGGTAGGAGGCCAAGTGAAGCAGCAAAGAAGTAGGTAGGGACACGAGGTGCCTTCCAGGCTCAGGCCGCGCGGGCACAACTTGCCCTGGGGCATGAGCAGCAGCCACCGGGATCCACCGTCACTCGTGGCCCCGAGCCTGTGGGCTGACTGCAAGGGTCGTCATGTGATGGTTTGCGCATGTGACATTGGGGAGGGCAGGAACAGTCCTAACAGTCTTGGAGCCCCTGCGTGAGGGCGGGAGAATGAATGGGAGGAAGGGGAAGAGTGAGAGCTCTTGGGCCATGGGCTGCATCCCCAGGGCTCCGGGGCTGGGGACTGAGGATGGAGATTTGACTTCAGCAGCCCTGCACAGGACAGCATGCAGAGCACCAAGCAGGGAAGGCTGGGGTGGGCGGTGCCGCCCGACCTGATGATCCAGAGCCTGCTCAGCCGCTGGCTGAGAGGAGCGGGTCCTGGGAGGCATCAGCTGGAGCCCAGGGCCTTCCCCAGCCGCAGACTGAGCTCACACTCCTCTGTCAGCCTGGGGTCTGGCGTCCCAGCGTGCAGGGTTCAGAGCGCGGCCCCACAAGACTGCAGTCCAGGTCCACTGTGGAGGAATCAGACCCTCCCTGCACAGCTGGGCTCCAGGGCTGGGGACATTGCCATGCACACCTGTGCTCCCTAGTCCAGGTGTGGAAGCCTAGACCACTCCTGACACCTGTGGTCCCAGGTGCGGGTGTCCACAGCTCACAGTGCTCCTGTCCAACCCCTGCGACTGTGGTGCCTATGGCTGACACCCTATGGGAGTGATTTTGCTAATTCAGTAAACTAGCAGTACACTGAATGAGGGAATGAAGTGCAGCGGTCCTCCTCCGGTCACAGGGACCCACTCACTGGCCTTCCTCACACGGTTCTGCCCACTCTCTCTCTGCCGTGAGCCCTGTACTGTGGAGAGCTGGCCAGAGCCGGCCCTGGAGGGCGGGAGGGGACTGTGCCACGTTCTGAAGCCTTTTTGCATCTCTGTTCACTGTTTTTGAGCAGACGCATTATTTCTGTGCTTTTAGAAAAATGCTTTAACTGCTCTTGCAGAGACGGAGCCACCCTGGGGACACAGCATGGACGAGTAGTGGAGGGGGGCTGCTAGTGTGGCTGCCTTGGGTTCGGGGACAGGCAGCTCAGTTGCAAGGGGACAAAGCCGCCAACAGCTTCTGAGCTTTCCATCCAGGGCTGGCAGGTGGCTGGGAAGGACCTCGCCACAGGGTGACCTGCGGACTCTGGGCATCCTCTGGCCCTCACGAGTGCACGGCCCAGGAACGCACAGGGCCGGGCAGTGGCTTCCCCACACCAGGCCTTCCTAGGGGCTGGGAGGGGAGGATCAGAGTTCGAGGTGGAGACAGGACAGCCCAGAATGGCCGCATCCTGGCCTCCTCTGCAGTCAGCTCTTCCCTGCCCCAGGGAGGGGACGCAGGGCCACGTCACAGATCCCCTGGTTCAGGGCATTTCCAGTCTGGGCATCCAGAGTTGGACAGGCAGCACTGCAGCTGTCCACCGGACTGTTAGGGACAAAGGAGGAGGTCGGGTGCCGGCGGCCTCCATCCGGCCTATCCATCCTGTCGCCATGGGCTCAGTGAGAGCCTCCTGGGCTGTATGGGACAATGACGTGCACCCAGAAGGCTCTCTTCGGCCACCCAGGCATGAGCTCGAGCATGCTGTGCAGTGCACAGGTGCAGGGCCAGGCGAGGGGACCTGGGCAGAGAAGGTGCCCACAGCGTTCACAGAGCCAGGAAAGCAGCTGCTCAGGGCCACACTGTGCTCCTGCCATACCACAGGACAGTGTGGGGCAGCCCTCGGGAGGGGACTGCCCTGTCCTGGGCTCAGTGTCCGTGGGAGCCGAGACCCAGGGAGCCTGAGTCCTCCCCCAGGGAGAGCACAGACTGAAGACACTGGCCGCCAAAAGGACCAACCTCTCGAGCCTCACGTCCAGGGCCTGGAACTCTGCCACGCTGTGTCCTCGTCAGAGCAGGGGGCCTTCAAGGCTCACTCTGGTGCCAGGGGTGAGGGGCCAGCAAGCAGGCAGAGCTGGACAAGATGGTGGGATCCCAGCACTGTGGATGCAAGACCTCTCAGGCCCACTGGCAGCCAGGTCAGGAGCCCTGAGGAGGGGCGGTTGGGCCTGCAGTCATTGCCAGCAGCCCGGAGCCAGGGCAGTGAGCCCCTGCCCCCCTGGAGCCACCACCATGCAACCACAGCGACAGTTACTTCAGACAGGCCCTGCAGAGGCTCGGCCGCATGAGGGGCTGGCAAGGGACTCTGGTTGGGTTTTTCTGTTAGCAACTGAGTCGCCACAAGCGGTCAAATCCATCCTTCAGTGCAAGGGAGACCAAGCCACCAGCACCCCTGAAAAGAGCAAGAAAGCTGGGATCCTTGGGGGAAATAAACATGGCAACTGTTCTGGCTTCTGAGAGCATTTCGGAAGTCAAGAGCACAAGGCGGCTTTGTTTATAAGATCCCAGCAAGTCAGGAAGATCTCATTTTGAGTGTGCTACTCATCTGATGATCAACACAGTATCCATTGTTAAAATTCATTGCCCTTCAGCTATGAAAAAAATTAGACGCCCTCTTTACATGGATAATGCAAGAAGAGAGCAGGTGGTTGGTTTTGTGCTGGTAAATTGCATTTCTCTTCTTTAAAAATTCCGCTGTTGTGATGTGGCCTGATTAGATCAGGCTTGGCATTAACCTGGCGCCCTGGGGCCCCGGCTCCCTCTCCGGCCTGGCTCCCACCTTCCGGCCGCCCTGCGAGCAAGCGCTGTTATCTCCTTCTAAATTAAAATTGTAACTCGCCCAGTCCCATTTACACAAAGCCTCAGCTTTGACACATGCAATTACTATGAACACAGGGGCAACATGATTGCTAAGGGCCCCAGAAAGAGACTTTAATCAGAAAACATGGGGTTGTTCCGGCCGATTTATAATTTCACTACTTGCTATTCCTTTATGTTCTTATGTGTTCAGATAATTAGATACACTAGTGCTTTCTTCCCGAGAGGCCAGAAAGGGCAAAATTCCTATTCTTTTTACATTAAAAAGATTAAATTATAATATAGAAAATCTGTAACTTTGGGTAGAAATGACAAATTCACACTACATTAATTTCAGTGCTTACAAAATGTTACAAATAATTTGTGCGTTCTGTCCCCTTTTCTTGCAGGTGCGTGTGAATTAATTACCTATCCAATTTCAACATCTTTCAAGTCAGCTTGCCATAGACAACTCTGAAATTAAAAGAAAATATGGTTTGATTTTAATTCGCAGGGTGTGTTTGTTTTGGATGTTTAACCATTTAAGCCTTTGTGCGTGTACATAAGTAATCGACATTAACAGATGTGTTCACTATGCAAACATCGTGTGAAACAAGCGTCCCCAGGACTGTTGATTATGGCACGAGGGCGTGCGTCCCAGCTCGGAGGCCGCAGTGCAGCCGAGAGGGCGGCCAGCTGGCCACCCTGAGTTGGCAGTGCCGAGACAGACGCTCACAGCGCTCAGCCCTGGCGTGAGGCCCACACCGGGTGAGGGTCTCATCTTACGGCGTGGTCCCAGGGGCTGGACGGGCCTGAAGAGCCCACGAGGTCCCCTGTGCACTCCAGAGGAAGGACCCTGGCGTGTGAACACCTCCCACGTGGCGTCCCAGGCCTGGCCGGGCTGAGCAGGGAAGACCTGCAGAGACAACAGCAACAGCACCCCAATTCACGGCCCGCAGAGCGTCGGAAGCGACCTAGTGGGAAACAGCCTGCCAATGGGATCGGGTCCTGAGAGCCCACCCTGGACATGGGGCAGTCCCTGCAAGGCGCCCGTCTGCTGTCATTTGCTACGTCGGCTGCCGGGCACTGGTGGACTCCGGGCCTGGGGCCTGGGAAAGGTCTGCCAGCACCGACCGCAAGGCTGAGACTCGAGGGGGAGGGCCAGAGTGTGGGACTGGAGAGTCCGGAGGCTCTGCCGCCCCAGCTTCCTCCGTGCCACCCACTTCCTGCACATTGAACTCGACTCTCACCCAAACGCTTACGTTCTCTCACCGAGAGCCCCCTGGGACCCTGAGAGTGTCGAGGGCCCAGCTCCATGCCCGGTGCCCAGCAGGGCAGCTCAGGAGGGGCTGAGAGTCTCAGAGGACGAAAGGTGACCCAGTTGGAGCACAGAGGGGCACGAGGCAGGGCCGGCAGGGCCGGCAGGGACAGGGCCTGAGCACCCTGCTGGCTGGAGTCCAGGTTAAACCCCAATGGCAGGGGGAATCCTGCAAAGGGTTCTGTTTTCTCCCTAGCATCACTGTATCCATTGCACAGAAAATAGATTCACGTGATGATTACTTCCTAGGAAGCAGTGGTTCTAAAACGCCCAGGTCAGAGGAATTTTCATGGAAGTATAAAAAAAGATTTATCCAGGTTACAAAGGACAGAAATACGGACAGGGGACTCGGCAGATGAGGGAAGGAGGTGGGACCAGGCGGGAGGCCTGGACGGTGGCCGACCCGACCCCAGCACGGGGCACGGCGACACAGTCAGCTCAGGCAGCGCCTGGCGCCCACCAGGGTCACCCACACCACCATCCAGCCCCAGGGTGTTCCCCAGAGACCCCATCCCCAGCCACCGCACTGCGGGGACCTGCCTGCCCACCACCACAGCACGCCGCTCTGTGTGGCCCTGCAGGTGGACGTGGCCTTTCCTGGGCTCACAGGGACGGTGGGGACTGGGAGCTAAGCCATGATGCCACAGCAAGGGCCGTGGGGTGCTTAGGAGCCCAGGATGCTATCTCCTGGGGTCCAGGAAGTCAGCCCACAGCTCTGCCAGCAGGAGGCTGAGGTGGGCTGGCCCCAGGGAGGCCTCCACTTAGCCCTGCATGTGGTGGGGATGTCAAGGGGTGGGGGCCGGAGCTGGGGACACTGAGGGCAGAGTTAGGGGGCATGGAGGCCCAGCTGGGAAAGGAGCGCTGGCTGCAGCCCCTGCCGTCCTCCATCACCCTGTGCCCTCTCTCCACCGCCTCCCTCTGATCCTTTGGCCTGGTGAGGAGCACTGGGCAGCAGTGTGGAGTCCCATGGCCCCTGGGGGCATAGGGCAGAGCCTGTCTGGGACCCAGAGCCTTGTCATGGGGCCTCCCCTGCAGAGCGGGCAGCCAGGGCCACCAATGTCCCCTGTGGCTGAATCACTGCTTAGCTGCCGTCTGCCCGGCAGGATGTGCCCGAGGCCCCCCTGGGAGGGCAGCTGCCCACCTTCACCAGCTCTGAGAGGCAGCAGGGCACCAGGAGCGCTGTCAGCAGGGTGACGACGGCTGCCAGAGGCCTGGGGAGCAGGAGAGCACACCTGTGAGTCTGTGCTTTCCCTGTGGCGCCCGCCCCACCTGTGCTCCGAGGACCCCAGCCGGTTCCCTGGACCCAGCTGAAGACAATGCCTGCTTTCACTCTCCTGCTCCAAACCTTTGAGGCCCTTTCCTGAACCTTGGCTGTCCCACACCAGTTGGCCTCCGAGGGTCCTGTCCCAGAAGGCAGGTGGGGTCACCGGGCAGACGGGATGCGGAGGGGTGGCCAGCTCCCCGACCTGGGGCCCAGAGGCTCGCTGGCTGCGAACCCCCATCCACGGTGACAGGCTCACACGCACATGTCACACGCACACTCATGGGTGTGCAGATGGCCATGTGCAAGCACGTGTGCACACACGGGCAGAGGCCACACATTCTCACAACCTCGTGGGGATGGGAAGCACGCGGCATTTACACTGGCGCCGAGCAGGAAGGATGGACAGGAGAGAAAGGTAGGCTCTCCGATGGTCACACCTGTTTACAAAAATCAGCATTTTGTCTTTCAGAGACTCTGTGGGCCAGGGAAGGGGTCCTGGAGGTGGGCAGATGGGGGGAGGAACAGAAGGAAAGAAAAAAGGACCCGGATTCCACTCGTGTCTGCACCAGTCCCCCAGGATGGCTGTGTTTACTAGGTGTCGCAAACACACACCGATGAGATGCCATCACCCATCGGCGCGTCAGAGAAGCACTCAGGAAAAGCTTGCTGAGGCGACATGTTCAGCCCACGGGTCTCCCGCCCCTCCAGAGCTGTGCAGATGTACGGTGACATCTCATGCCCTGAATCTCTCCCTGCCCAGCGCCCACAGCCAGGGCACCAGTGGGCTTGAACGTGGCCACGGGTGTGCTGGGCAGGGAGACCAGGGAGGAGGGAGGAAGCCGGGGCCCATGCAGCTCTGCCGCAATTAGAGGAGGAACCAACCACACTGGAAACCAGACGGAGCTCCTCACACGGAGGCCGGGTTTGATCTGCAACCGTTTGTTCAGTTTATGGATCAATATTCATATGATTGTTCATAATGTTTCGATTGCACATTGTCTTGGGTATGATGATGAAGGTGATCCTGGGTTGTGTTAATAAACTCTCGCTTGATGCTGGCACCTGAAGGCTTGATGTGCAAAGTTACACCTGGACTCAAAAGAGAACAGTAAGAGGATTTTACCTCATTCCCTACTAGAAGTAATCATGACCATATTCGCTGGCTCTTCGAGATTGCGGGCTGGGAAATCAGCAGTGTGAAAATGTCATGATCCCAGTGTGATGCTATCCGCCCCATTTCCAAATGATGGGATTAGGGTAATTTTATTTTCCTTCATTGACATTTGCATTGAATCTGAAGTCCTGTGGAGTACATTTAATAATGTTATAATTAGCAAAAGAGGGAAGAACAGCATGATTAACTGTTAAAGTCTTAGAAGAAAGAGGCAGCGCTGGGCCAGGCAGTGCTGGGCGCTGAGTCCTCCAAAGGCCACGTGCTGCATGCCTGGCCCCGACACCCTCGTCCTGCCCCATCTGCGTGGTGCACCTGGCCCCAGCCAGCCCACCTCCCGCGCTTCCCAAGCCTCTGGGGAACACCTCCTCCGCCCACCCCTGTGCCCTCCCAGGATCCCCAGGCAGAGAGCGCAGGGGCTGTGGGGACACTAAGTGACTGACCTTGATGCTGACCTCCAGCCTGCTCCCTGTACACTGCCTTCAAAATAAAACTCAGTTCCAGCCGTCTCCAACCCTAAGTGACCTCTCCACTTAGCATTCTTTGTATGGTGGGTGTTTTCCCAAGTTACTGGAAGTTCTTCAAAAATGCTACATTTTAATGGTCGCCAAATATGACAAGATTTGGATTTGCCAAAATCTACTGAACTACTTGCATGATGCTTGAAAGACAGACATTCAAGCCCTTTCTTTCTTTTATCTTTGCTAATAATTCTGCAGAGAGGAGCAGGGGGCCCTGCTGCTGGCTCTCCAAGGTCTGGGGTCTGCAGACCGGAGGGCAGTGGCCACCATGCCCCCGTCTGCATCTGGGCCCTGCGATGGAGCTGGAGGTCACTCTGCCTCCTAGCTGGCCGGCCACGGGTCCAATTACAGCATGGGCCGGAAGGGAAGCAACTGTGAGCTTTTGATGTGAACCAAGTCCCTCTGCAGAAAAATCACACAGCCTGCACTCCCCTGCGGGTCTGGGGCTGTGCCCCTCACCACTCCTGTGTGTAAATGGGCTTCTGATCCCTCAGGCTCAGCCAGCGCACACTGCTGGCCTTCTCTGACCATGGCACTTTTACCTCCACTCCTGGCTGAGCCCCAGCCAGACCTCCTGTTCCTGGGAGGCCTGCATGGTGCAGTCCCAGGGTTTGTGGGATTTCGCTATGGTTTTAAAGGCTTTGCGTCCTTGTAATCAAATCTGACTGGTTTCACCTTGTTTCTCTCCTTGTTTCAGGCATAGCAGCAGAACCTCAAGTGGTCATTTGGGGTGGGCCAGGCAGGAGGAGGAAGGTCCCCGGCTCCCAGAGAACAGGAACTTCCGGTTCTGCAGAGCCAGGCCTGCAGCCACAGCGAAGAGCTTCCTGCTCCGCTGCCACAAGGCTGTGCCTTAAACCTGCTGTCTGGCACTGTTTCTAAGCCCTGCCACCAGGGAAGCCAGGCACGCAGCCCCAGCGCATCCCCTCTTCCCTGCTCCCCAGGCCTCTGGAGGCCCCAGAACAGCCAGGCCAGGATCCCGGGAGCTGGGCAGGGGCTGCTGGGCAGTTCAGGGACAGTGAGGTGGCCAGGGCCCCTGAGGGTGCCCAGCTGGGTGAGCCATATGGCGGGCGCCCTTCCCTCTGGGCACCCTCCCAAACCTCTGCCACTCAGGGAAGTGAAGGGGACGAGAGCCAGGCTGCACCCTGAGCCCATCTCTCCTGCCTGTCGCACAGCTGGCCCCATCTCTGCCCTCGCTGGCCAGGGTTGGCCTGTGGCCATGGCCGACTCCTGGGCTGTTTCCTGCAAGTTCCTCGGAATCTCCTGCATGCACACACCCAAAATCCCACCTCCTTCCACACACCCCCACGGTGCCTTCGCGTCCCCCCAGCACAGGCTGAGTAACCCCAGCCCCACCAAAGGGAGTCGCAGACCAGAGGGGCCGGGGGACCATGAGACCTGGGCAGGAGGGCCAGTCCCTTGACAGCCAGGATGTGAGATGTGGGCCCAGACAACGCAGTCCCCTGGGCGGGACACACTCGGGACAGGCTCCTGGCTGCTGCCGGAGCCCTCCTGTGTTCCCAGGGGACCCTCGGCTCTGAGCTGTCTGTTGCGGCCTCCTGCCTTGACCCTGCCTGCCACATGGTGGCGCTGTGGGCAGCGTTTTCCTGGGATTTCAAGATTAATTCCCAGATTTGTTTCCACCACGGAATTGAACCCAGGGCCTTCACACTGAGCTACCTCTCCAGCCCTTTCTGTACTTTTTATTTTGAGACAAGGTCTAAATCGCTGAGTTGCTCAGGCTCAACTGGAGCTTCTGATCCTCTGGCACCACATGCCTGCCTTTCTTCTCAGGGATTTCAAGTTCAAGCCTGGATGCGTTAAGCCCCACATCAAAAAGAAATAAGACAGAGAGTGAGGGCCAGTGAGGCCTGTTACACCCCTGCTTCGCAGCCCAAGCTGCACCCCAGGACCCATCATAACGCCCTGTGACAGCAGGCGGCACAGCGGCAGAGACAGACAGGCACCCCGTAGCAGGGACAGCGCGGCCTGTTTAACAGTCTCCCTCTGGCGGCAGGGTGGCTTCCCCCGAGAACACTCATGGGCTTTCTTCCTCTGTCTCCATGTGTGACGTCAACAAGACCGCGACACTGACTCAGGGGGCTGAGCTCTGGGGGCCCCTCTGCGGGGTCTTTGGGGGCACTGGGTTGGGCTCCCCTTAGGGGGTTTCAGGAGGCTGAGTGTCCCTGGGGGACCCGGCTCCCCTAGCTCCTGCTGAGTGTGCCCCTGAGCTCCAGCAAGCCCTGTCCTGCTGTCTGTGCCTGCACAGAGGTCGAATCCGCCTCTCCTCCTGCCGTGAGCGCGGGATGGGCCCCCCAGGCCCGGGCAGCTCCCCACCGTGAGCTGAGGGGCTCCCTTGGACGTGGACCACGAGTCACCTGTCACCATGGCACCAGAATGTGCTGTGAGCTCACCGGTGAGTGGCCCAGACCAAGAAACGTCCGATCTAGGCCGTCTGCCCCCCTTTTCCAACCCCTGCCCTGGGACGTCTGCCCTGGCCGCTCCTCGGGGCTGTGTGCTGTCTGTGCCTGGGCCCAGCCTGTGGGAAGAACATGGGAGGTGCAGCTTGGAGTGCTGGGTGGCCCCAGGGCAGGCAGAGTTGCCAGGCCCCTGGGGAGGGCCTCGGGCTGAGAACCCACATCCATCTCATCTCGGTACAAACCGGGAACCCTCCTCCACACAGGCCCTGCGGCCAAGTTCCTATGCTAGAGTCCTAATCACAATGCCTGTGGGGTGACCTTAATAGGAACAGCCCTCCCAACAGCCATTAGGTAAAATAGTGAGGCTAAGCCAGGGGCAGTGGTGCACACCTGTAATCCCAGCACTCAGGAGGCTGAAGCAGGAGGATCGCCATGAGTTCAAGTGCAGCCTGGGCTACACAACAAGACTGTCACACACACACATGCACACGCACACAGGCACACGTGTGCACACACAGGCACACACACACACACAAAGTACAATGCTGCTTTCAGAGAAGACCAGGGACCTAACACCCAAGCCTTACC
This sequence comes from Heterocephalus glaber, assembly GCF_000247695.1. The sequence continues at coordinate 784,750 of NW_004624751.1, read as the reverse complement.
AGAGCAGGGCCAACCCGGGTCCTGCGGGCCGATGACACTGAATGGCCCAGGCGGGGCTGGGAGCTTCCCCTGCCACCTCCACGCGAGGCCATGGGGCCGTGCAGGCTGCAGCCCAGAAGGTCGACCTTCCAGCTGGAGGCCAGAGGCCAGAGAACAGCAAGTTGACAGCTCGAGGCAGCCGACCGGCTTCTCCTGACTCAGCCTCCACATTTCGCCCGGCCTGCAGCAGGCTGGTCCAAGCCCGTGCGCCCTGGGAGGTGAGAAACCATATCACTCCCTTTGGGTCCATTTAGGGTTTCTGGCTCATAGCCCAGCGGCCCTCATGGTTTCCTAGATGGCAGAAGGTGCAGGCTATCGGTCCTCACACGGCCTCGAACAGCTGCGGAAGGACGAAGGCAAAAGCCTTTTGTTAGGATATCAGACACATTAGGAAAGGCGGGGCTAGAAAGCAAGCCCTTCTCTCTGACCAGCCCTTCCCGGGGCAGGACAGCAACTAGAATTTCCCTGCTTGGAGCTGGACATAACAGTGAAAACACTTCTGCCTCCTATCTCTCCATCTCGACTCTGGAAACTCCTTGGTCTCTGGTCAGATGAATCCTAGGCCGCATCCAAGCCAGGATCCAGCCCCACACCTGGGTCAGGGGATGCTGCCCAGGGGGCTGGCCAGTCTCCATCTGTCCATGCCTCTGGGTCAGACCCTCACCCAGTCACTTCTGTAAGGCAGTGAGTATCTGTGTAACTCCAAGGACAGGCTTGGGTCTGGATCCCTGAGGTCACTGGAAGTGGTGCTGGACAGAGCCTAGTGCTTGGCGCTGTCCCCTGCACGTGTGTCCTGCAAACTCCCACTGTGGATGGTGCTTCCCTGGGTTCTGGAGCTGCTCAAGCAACCCAGCTGCACCAGGATGGGTGCTGGGAGCCCTGATTTATAACCAAAGGTTAAAAGGCACAGGTGAAGCTACGAGCATCTGAGGGCACATCTCGGGACCCCCCTGCAGGTGGACTGTGTTTGACTGGATTACCAGAGATGCCCTGTGGAACTGTGTGCTGCTCGGTGTGGCTGGAGCCTCACACCTGGCGTCAGGTGCTGTGTTGCAGGGCTGTAGCTGGGGAAACTGAGTCTGGCTTGCCTTCTCTGTGTGGCCATGAGCGGGTGGGGAGGGTGCATGGGAAAGAAAGGAGGCCATGCTCACGCAGCCAACCTGGGCATGGAGCAGCCCACCCCAGCCACTGGCTCTCCAGCATCACCCGTCCTGGCCCCTCTGCCCTGTGCCGCCTGGCCGGCTGCGCGTGTCCTGCTGTCCCTCTGCACAGCACATCCTCATGCCTGCTCTGCCTGCATGGTGCCTGTGTGGAAACCAGCTGCACAGAGCCCACCTGCCTGGCCTCCTCTGCCCCGGGGCTCCCTGACTCCTGAGTGGGGCTGGGCAGGTGTGACCCACTTCCAGAATATTCGTCGGGTCACTGAGTCACACACCTGACCCCTGCAGTCGCTGTGGGTCTCCTGGTCCAGGCGATCATCGTGCAGTGTCAGGGCAGCGGAAGAAGCCCTGGGAGGTCGCGCCTAGGAGGCTGTCCAGAAACTTCCAGAACCTTCCAAACGTGTGCTGTCCCAAGCCAGCACCTGGGCCTCACCCACAGCTCTGCAGGGTCCAGGAGCAGCGCCTGTGGGGTCTGAAAACTGCCGGGGATGGAGGCCCAAGGCTTACACCGCAAGACACTCGTTGCAGAATTCACTGAAGTCATCTAATTCACTGTGACAAACAGTGCCAAGTGCCGGCTGCACCACTAGGGTCGAAGGCCACAGTGAAATATTCGCGGCTGTCCTTAGTGTTTACTAAACTCCACCGCCCTTCTAAACACACCATAAACAATTATATGTACAACTTTTTTGTTTGCACAGATGGTAATGATTAAGTGAGTACAAGGAACCAAAAAACTAGCCCTATGCTTAAGAAAAGGCCTTCCCCAGCAGAGTGTGGCAGGGCACGCCTGTGATCCCAGCACTCTGGGAGGCTGAGCAGGATGATGGCAAGTTGGAGCCCAGCCTGAGCAGCTCAGTGACCCAGGTAGTGACTTCTTTCTGTCCCTCCTCTTGGACAACTCTGTCCCCGACAGGCCATCAGAGCTGAGTGTGACACTGAGAGTTGCTCCGGCTCAGCCCCCCAGCACCAAGACCCCCAGGGCCCCACAAGCAGTGCCCAGGAGGAGGCAGCAAGGTTGTGGGTTTCTCACTGCCCTGAGAGACCCTCAGGATGGAATCCCATCCTGCCCACAGCTGCCTTTGCCCAGCACCTGAGGCGGCCCAGACACAGGTGGCTTCCGTGTCACCCACACCCCGGGGCACCTGGAACCAGAGCACCCCCTCCCTCCTGGTTCCCAGGTCATCAGCTGACTTCTGCACTCCGACCCCCACACCCCAGGATGCTGACCCAACAGTGTCCTCCTGGGGTCTGCCAGCCAGTGTGAGCCATGAGGGCTCCATGAAGCACTCACCCTGGCCCCACCCTAGAGCTGCCACACACCTGGCTCACAGCACCACTGCAGGAACAAGACAACACCTGAGGCCCAGACCACCACATAGGGCTTCCCACAGAGGAGGAGATCGGGTTCCCACAGCGATGGGCAGCAGGGCTCACTGCCCAGCCATGACCCTGGAAACGGCACAGTGGCCATGAACAGCAGGGCTGAGCAGATGGCTCCTCCTCACCACAGCAGCGCACAGATGGGCTCGGACACCATGCTGAGTGCTGCACCTGCTCCTCATCACTATGCAGAATTCTCAGGGACAAGAGAGACCCAGTGGGAATCAAAAGGGTCTAGTAGGGTGAACACCAGCCTGATGGACTCGTGTCCCAAAGCTGAGGAACTGAACAAAGAGAAGTTTCAGTTTTTATACATTTAGTCAAAGGGGAGTGGTCTATTAGTGACAAAGTAAGTGAGTTTAAACAGAACAGAACGGGGATAGACAGTTCAGTAATTTAGCCTTGTAAGAAGAGAGTGTCTTATGAATCACATGGGAACAGAGTTTGTTTATAGAATATAGTTGTTCACAGAGCACATAGTTCTTTGGGGGTTCCTGTACAGTGATAGGACTGTTTACCTTATCAGGACCAGGGGGAGGTCAGTAGTTATGGGAAAGGGTAAGGCAGAATCTGAACAGGGAGCTGTTAGACTGCTTTCAGCTAGGAGAACTGATTTTCTTTTAAGTTCTGCTTTGTTCCCCTCTTTGATGCTTTCTATAACAAGTTTTACCAGAGAGCACCATCTTTATCATGATTATTATTATCAATTTTTGTCACAAGGGGTTGCTCAGCACAGCCCACTGAGCAGAGGTTGGTGCTTGGGTAAGACCATCAGTCGGTGGTGTGCCTGCCTACCAGAGTCTCCACAGCTGTCTGAATGTTTCTGACAAGTAGGGGTAAGAGGCAAGGGAAAGTTATAACAAAAAGGATATGGGACTTATGTTGATCTTCAGTCTTCTGTTTGAGTAGCTTCCAGGGTGACTAGAGCAGGTGTTGTCTGTAGTGGCAGCCTGATCTTGTCACAGGATCCTGCCGGCTGGTCTACTTGTCTTGGGCTGTTGGCTTTAGCGGACTGTGGTAGATCTAAGACACAGTTCTTGTAACTTTAACAGCAGTGGAGGTGGACAGAATCACAGTATAAGGCCCATCCTATATGGGCCCTAGAGTTGTTTTTTTGTTTTTTGTGTTTTTTTCATACCAGGAATCAAACTCAGGACCTTGCACTTGTGAGGCAGGCAGTGGAACCACCGAGCTAAATCCCCAGCCCTTTTTTTTTTGACCCAAACAAAGTCCCTAGGTTTGAATGGGTATACTGGGTCTGTTAAGTTTATGAGCATTTTCTCTTGTACGAAGCAATAGATATCTTGTAGGGCTATTCCCAAAACCTACATTTATTTTCTCAGGGACAAATTTTTTAGTTTACAAAGATTACCTTTAATTTGACCTATGATTGGGGGGTGGCTGGTCATATAGAATCTCATAAGGGGAATGCCCAGTTTGTTTGGTGGGGGTGTACTGGACTCAGAGGAGGACCATGGGCAGGACTTGATCTCATTTCTTTAACATCAGTGTGAACTCCTGGACTTTCTTGGCTATGAATGTTGGTCCATTGTGTGACCCTAAGGACAGGAGTACCCAAAATCTTGGGATGATGTCTCCCAACAGCATCTTGGTCACCTTTCATGTCTTCTTTGTTTGGGTGGAGGCCTCAATTATCCTGAAAAGGTATAGACAAGCATCAACATATATTGATTGCCACCAGCTTGAGGCAGTTCAGTAAGGTCTATGAGCAAATTTTTACATGAGGCACCTCTTAAGCTTTGGAATTTTTGTCACCATCTCTGTCATCATTTTCTGGGCATTAACTTTTTAATGTCTATGCTTTCTACGTCTTGTGCATTGCTCCCAATCTAGCCTTGATCCATTGGCAGGTCTCAGCCAGGTTTGGCCCTGTTCTGTTCGTGTTTGTGCCTTCACCCCATGGTGACTTCTGTCTGTTTCTCCATCAGCATCACTCCTAACCGATGCATTTCCTTTTGAACCTCCTATCAGCCTCTTGTTTAGTTTCTTGGTCCTGATTTATATACACCTTGGTAGCTATCTCTAAAAGCTGGGACACACTCATGCCAGCAAAGCCTTCTAACTTTTGCATTTCTGCCTGAGCTTGTCCCACAGAGGCTGCATAGCATGCGCTGACCTCATCCACAGGGCTCCCAGCTGGGCACAGTTTGCAGGCAGGGCTGCAGGCTGCAAACAGGGAGGCCAAGGCCACAGGCCCTGAGTTCCAAATCAAGAGCGTGGTGGGGCTTCCCCCACATGCCAGGACACCTTCCTGCCTGTTCCAGCCTCTCCAGCTCCTGAGCTGGTGGCCACACTGCACCAGCCTCTGTCTCTGTCCCCACAGCCCCCCCCCCAGTGCTGCTGTCTAACTTCTGCCTGTCTCTTGCAGAGCATCAAGGTGTGGGCAGCCTGCCATCCACTATAACCTCCGATCCCCAGAGAGGCCGCTGCTGGTCCTGGTCAGGATCCGACACACCACAGCAGTCATCAGCAGCACCCACAGGACGGTGTGCAGGCTCCAGGGCCATGAGGGTGTGCAGTCTGTCCTGGCCATGAGCAGCAGGACAGTGGCTCTGCCCAGCATGTGCAGTGCTGGCCCCCATGGGGGACACCAGGTGGGGTCACAGGAGAGCCGAGGGGCAGGGCTCCTGCCCCCAGGCCATCCCAGGAGCCCACCCAGGGCCCCGACAGCCAGGAAACCCCAGGACCCTACGGCCTGGACTGCATCTTGAAATCTGATGGCCCTGGGCCGGACAGCCATAAGCCCAGACCTCATAAGCTCAGTCCTGGAACCCTTGGCACAGCTCCAGGTGAGACTTCCTGACCTTCGTGTGGAGCCCATGATGATTCACGGTTGGGGACAAAGCAAAATGGGAAGGAAGGCTCAGTAGCCCCTTGGCATCAGGACTCCACTGTGCATGGGCAAAGCCCAGGATCCAGGTGGCTGCTGGGAGGGGGCTCAGGGACTGTCCTGCTGGCCCAGGTCATCCTGTACAGGAGGTGGACACTGTGTCTCAGGGAATGGGGTTCACATAGCCCTCCCGGGACAGTGCTCAGGTCTCCCAGGATGTCCAGGTGGGAGCCACTGATGGGGGCCCTGCACCAGGGCACCCCAAGTCAGGTCCCCACCTGAACAGAGTGGTGAGGTTTGTGCTGTGTGATGTCACTGCCCACTCCAGCCCCCAACAGAGGGCCAGTGACGGTGGACACCCAAACACATGTTCTCACATGCAGTTCTCACGCTGCACACAGTGCCATGCATGTCCTTATGACATTCTGCAAACATGGGTCCTGCTCAGGAGCCACCCAGGATATGCACAGACTCATGGGGCTCTGAGGACTCACCACACAGACAAGCAGGTGACAGAGTTGACAGACCCCAAACCTGGCTCCTCAGGACAGGACCTTGGAGGCAGGGCATGACCCTTTCCCAGCTGCCAGTGCAGTAGTCAGCGCTCCTGCCGCAGGGACACAATGCCGGTGCCCACACTGAAAAGAGGGGCTTAGCTTGGCTCAGGACTTCTGGGGATCAAGTCCAAGGCTGGCTTGGACAGAGCTGTGGTAGAAGGGCATGAAGCAAAGCTCCTCGGTTCATGGTGTCCGAGACACAGAGAAGGGGCAGCACCAGAGAGGAAGGGGCAGGGACCAAAGGTCAGGCCTCCCTGGCCACCCAGACGCACTTGGAGTATGCTCGACTAATCCCCGAAGATCCCAAAACCAACCAAGCTCACTTCCCCCCTAACGTCCCCAGATCATGAACCAGTGAAAATTTGAGTTCCAAAGCCTGGGGACAGTTATGCAACTGGAAGACCGCCGTGGTTGTTAAAGGAAACAGTGGCCCTGGCCACATGGCCATTCAACAGTTCTGTGGTCCCTGGGAATCCATCAGAGCCACATAGGATAAGCTACCAGAGTGACGAGACATGTTTGGCCAGTGGGGGGAGGGAGGGCACTTCCTGCCAGGCAGCCAAGAGCGTGCTGAAGTGTGACCCAGGAAGGGACTGCTCAGGTCACCTCCCGCCTCCTCACTGGGCAGCCCAGGTGCTCAGGGTGCGAGCTGCCTCTTCCACACGGGGTGAAGGCCGATGAATGGCTGGATCCAGATGAAGATCCTCTCCAGGACCTGGCCTGGCCGCAGTGTCCTCAGGGCCCGGCCCTGCTGACCAGCACCCTCACTGGGGCTGTGTGCTCTGCAGGCCTGCATAGCCCTGCTCTGCCCACCAAGGGCCTTGTCCTGTGGAACCAGAGCGGTACCCAGACCTGGCTGTATTCGTGAGCCTTGGTGGCTAAGCAGCACCTGGCACCAAAAGCCACCAGTCCTCAGGGCAGCTGGGCACAGGCTTGCCAAGGGTGCGAGCCAGGTCCTTGGTCCAAGCCGCGGTCCAAAGCTCTATTCTGGGGAGAAAAAAGCCCTCCTTTGTTTCTCCCATGGAAAGCACCATGCAGGCCCTGCATGGCCACGCTCCTGTGCAGGTCTTGGGCCCACACTGGCCCTCACGCTCTCTCTCCCAGCGTCCTCATGGGTGTCACCAGGCAGTGGTGGCTGCACTCACATGCCCGAGCAAACCGTCCGGGGTTCTGTCCCTTTGCTGCTCTAAGCAGTGGCATCAGACAGTCGCCCTTCTTCCTCGAGAGGACTGAGCGTGGTCGCCCTTCCACCCAGCCGCTGCCAGCCCCAGGACCATTAGTGTCCATGCGCTCATCAGACAGGACGGGACTCACATGCAGGTGTCCTGGGTTCTCGCCCTCCGCGTCTGCAGCGGAAACCGGGCAGGTGGTGATTCACTTGCATGTTTGTCTGACAGCACGGAGTCTGGCTGGGGCCGCGGTGTCTGGATGCAGTCTGTGCTCTGCCAGCCCTCGCTGAGTTCCACCTACAGACAGGCTGGGTCAGAGCACCAGGCGGGAGGAGAGGAAGGGCCTCAGTGGTGGGTTTTTGAGGAACTCAGCACACTGTGAGAAACTTCGGGCTTGTCTTTTGTATAAAAGATATAAACAGAAGCGCCTCCATTTCAGCCTCCGGTTGACCCTGGGCGGCCCCTCTCAGACACATCGGAATTTCGAGAAACGCCTGCTCAATTTAAACTCTGGAAACAAAGCTGCCGGCCAAGACAGCTCATCAATACCCAAGGACTGACTCTCTGTCCCCCTGCCCTCTCCCTTCCTGCTCTTCCTTCCCCTCAGCAACCCTTTGGCACTGCTTTCACCAGGCAACCAAGATAGATGTCAGCTTTCGGATCCAGCCAATTAATTCAAAGGACCGCTCTTCCGGGTTGCCACGTGTGAGGCGTAACCCCCTTCCCTTCAAGTCTGAAGGCTCGGCCCCCCGCATGGCCAAATACTGGGCCGGAGAGCTCGGGTCCTGCCTGCTGCACTCCCAGAAGCAAAACTTCCTGGGCTCATTCTGCGAGACTGAACCGCCCTGTTCATTTGCTTTTCTGTTGGTTCGGGCCAGCCACTGGGGGTGGACCCCAGGGGTGCTCCACCCTGAGCTCATCCCAGTCCTCTTCTATTTTCCCCCAAGATAGGGTCATGTTACGTTGCCCAGGCTGGCCCTGAAAATGCAACCCTCCTGCCTCAGCCCCCATGTAGCTGGGACCATAGGCGAGTGCCACTGAGCCCAGAGAATCAGCCTCACGCAGTCCAAAAGTCAGCGTGCGCTTAGTCCACCTCAAAATGGGAAGTCCTTGTGAACGGAGACGTCTCCGTGGCTGCACCTCCAAGTCCACCCACAGCCCGTCAGCCTCAGCGCATCCTCACTGGCTCAGCTCACCTGGCTGGCTCAGTCTTCCCATCACCTCTGGAGCTCTGGCTGTGACTGGGTCACTGCGGCTGGGGGACTGAGCCCCACACTCTGCAGAGCCCCGGGCCCTCACAAGGACACAGGGACCTGGACCGGGTGGCCCTGGTGCACCTGCCCTGGGGCCACCTCAGGCGTGGCTGGCCCCCTGGCTCAATGCCCCTGCCTCACATGGCCCGGCGCCCTCTTCAACAGGTCCGCACCGGAGCACTGGACACACGCGGAGCTGAGCTGCGCTGGCCTGTGCAGAACGAGGCCCGGCCGGGTGTCCACCTGCCCCTGCTGTCCTTGGACAGCCACCTCCCTCAGCACCATGGCCCATGCGCCCACACTGGCCCGGCCTTCGGCACCTGTCCTTGCTCGGCTTGAGACAGAGCAGAGTAGGGTCCGAGTCGGGCCCGGCAGCCATCTCTGCCGGAACCTCCTGGCCCGCACTCCCGGGATGCAGCCCAGATGCAGGTGCAGGAGCCTGGCTGGACAGAGGAGCAGGGGCTGCACCAACTCCAGCCGAGCTCTGCAGTGGGTCTACACTGAGGCGGTCGTCCAGGAGACGGAGGGAGCTGCCGGCCGTCCTGTCCCCCTCGGCTGGTTTCCAGAAGTGACACCAAGCAGCGGCCCCATGCTGTGCTCTTCCTCTGGGAAGACACTGAGTTGGGCCCCATGGCTCACGTCTGTCATCCCAGCACTCTGGGAGGCTGAGGCAGGAGGATTGCAGGAGGATTGCAAATTTGAGCACCTTAGTGATTAAGTGACAGTCTGTCTCAAAATAAAAAAATTTAAAAGGGATGGGGATGCAGCTCAGCGCAGAGGCCCTGGGTTCAGTCTCCAGTGCTGCAAGAAGGTGGCTGACATCGGAAGAGGACACTCCCTGGGCTGATGCCCAGGCCCAGACCCACAGCCAGTGCCGCCCCACGGCTCAGCCTGGAGCATCTCAGAGCCCAGAGCCCAGCCAGACCCGCACTCATGGCTCTGTCCCCAGGGAAGGGCCCTCACTCTGCTCCCCGCCTGGGGACAGGTGGTTCCCATGGTCCCCGGAAGCACCAGAAGCCTGTCACACTCCCCACAAGAACCAGGGTCACCTACCCTGGGTCAACCTGAAGCCTGCCCTGTGGCTCAGTCCTGGTGCCATCAGTGCTGTCACCTCTCCTGTCCCCAGGCCTCACTTGAGGCCAGGTCGCCCTCACCAATGGAGGGAAGAGGCAGCCCGGAGTCCCATGGGGACTCCTGGCCCTCAAAGGACCCAGGGAGCTGGCTGGATGGCTGGGCCAGAACCATAGGAGGGAGGGCCAGGCCTGTGCAGACGTCCATGGCCCTGCACAACGCAGACTCCAGGCTGGGTGGCAGGAGTGCTCTTGGGCCAGCTCCCTGGCCTGGCCTGGAACCAGAAGCAGCCTCCTGGCCTTCAGGAAGTGAGAGGATGGGTGGGCGCTGTGCTTAAGGGGCTTCTCTCCCCCAGGGGCAGGGGCCTCTTCCACAGAGCTAGAGGCGGTGCAGAGGGCTTCCCCCACCCCGGGCACTGCTGTGAGTTCGCTGCCACCCGCAGGCCGCAGGCAGGGGCCCTGCTGTCCAGAGACGGCCAGCCTGTCGCAGCGTGCTTCTGAGGCGCTGGGATTTCAGGCTGAGCTGGCGCACCCGCCGAGGGGCCTCATCGCCTTGGCCAGGGCGCCTGGCCGGCATCCAGCCAGGGACAGAAGGGTCTGTGTGTGGGGCTGTGCTCGCGTCCCAGCCTGGCCGGCCCAGCAGGAAGGTGGGGTGGCCTTTCACAGGCTCAGCCGCGCTGAGTGAGGGCTTTTCCGAATGGTCACATCCTCCCCCGCCAGCTGCTGGTTGCCTGCCAGGGACAGCGTTTGGGTTTTCAATGCAAACATCAGAAGCTGAGGCCTGGCCAACTCCTCTCTCTGCACTCTAACAAAGCTCAGTGGAATAATTGAGATAAATCCACTCTTCACAGCTGTGCTAGGCCAGGAGCCGCCTGGGCCCGGCGTCCATCTGAAGTCACCCTGTGCTGACGCCGAAGCCTGGCCAGGCCGCCCGCCAGTCACCAAGGCCCTGCTGTCCTCGACGCAGCAAGGTGCCGACTCCCTGCAGGGCTGCTCTGGAGGCTGGGGTTCAGCCACCACGATGCCAGTGATGCTAAAAAAGGTTTTACGAGGAAGACACTTTTGCACCAAATATAAAATAAGACTGAAAAGCTGAAACTAAAATAAAATATGAACTCCGTCCACTGTCAAATGACATGCCTGAAGTTGGAGTCTGTAGTTAAACACCTGCAAACCTGCTCAGCCTCTCACGCCCCAGTCTACCCCAGGCCACCGTTCCAAGACCCCAGACTCATAAGCTAAAGATCAGCAGAGCCCAAGGCCCACCCGGAGTCCCCAGGGCCCAGCAGCCCTCATTGTAGACAGGGTGGGCAGGACAGGGGACAGGGCGAAGGGATGCAGATCTGACAGGGGAGGAAGGAAGGGCCCAAGTGCCAGACCAGGAGCCAGCCGGGGGCTTGGAACAAATGGCCCCATGAAGCAGCCCTCCCCATTCACTGGACAGAGCAGGGCTCAGAGCCCAGCAAGGGGCTGGGGAGGGCCACATGGCTGCTCAGGAAAAGGCGCCCACCGCCCAGCCAAGGGAGGTAGGACGCAGGGTGGCCCTCCAGGGCCAGTCCCATCTGGCCATGCCACCTCCTCAGTAGAGGCGGCCACTTCCTGGGATGACCCTGCATCTGCTGAGGCCGGAATCTGCACTGCACAGGGAAGGGGGCCAGGGCCGGGGCCTCACAGGGAGGGAGCCGGCCCTGCACACCCTTGTGGCCCTGTGACCGCCTTCCCTTTCTGGGACACGTGGGTGCCGCCACTGCCCCACCACTCTCGAATGCATGTCTTGTTTCTCTCCATGCCGGGACAGGGGTCTCCGTGCGACCCAAACCTTGGGTGCCCAGGCTCTGTGCCTGCTGCCCTCACTCACCACCGCCAGACCCCCTCACCTGCAGCACTCATGCACTGATCACAGAACATCACGACACAGGCCTGTGCCAGGCGCAGGGCAGGGCCACCCAGGGCCACTGAGTCTGGTGCAGGGGCTGGAGCCCTGGAAAGATGTGGCTGGGACTGGCCGGGAGGGTCCCTGAGGGCAGCTGACCCCAGAGGTGGGCAAGCACACTGCCCTGCGGTGCCTTGTCCCCTCAGCCTCTACCTGCAAGTGCAGGATTGAGAGAACGCGGCCAGGAGCCTGCAGCAGACAGCAGCGCTGGAGACGGAGGTGCCTTTGCCCCAGTGGAGGGGGTGGGGTCTCCGTGACTGGAACTGAGGGGTCTCGAGGGCTTTGTCCCGGGCCGAGGTCAGGGCCACACCTGTGGAAGCCCTCCAGGCCAACTGTGTCCCTGGTCTCCGCACTCGACCCTGGTTCTTGCAGTACCCTGAGGAGCCACTGTCTTACTGGGCTGGGCCAGCAGCAAGTGGCCATGCTGGTCCCTCGGCCGTGTCCAGGCTCACCCTGAAAGGTCACTCAGGTCCCCCGTGGCTGCCAGCTCTGAGGTCAGCCTACTCCCTCAGCAGCCCTGACCTCTGTGGCTGAGGTGGGGTGGGGTGGGGTGTGCAACAAAGCCCCACCCTGCCAGCCCTGAGCAGGAACTATTGGGGTCTCCGTGCAGCCCACACCGCACATCCCCCCCGCAGTGCCACATAAAGAGTCGGGAGAAGGCAGTGCCCTACGTGATGCCCTCTCTCTCGCTGGTCCGGATCTCACAAGGCTGAGTGTTATGCAATTCTCATGGCTTCCGGGAAGAAAAGCAAGAAAGAGGTACAAATGCCACTTGGGTGTGCCGCTGTGTGTTTGCGGGAATGAGGAGAAATGGGCGGCCAATGAGGATGAAGGGGCCCACAGGCCCTTTCTCACCCCCCTTCTCGCCCGCACCACGCTCACACGATGCCCCCAAGGGTCCTGAAGTTCCTACCCTCAGGGTGATGCCCCAGCTGTTTGGTCCTTGGAGAGGTCCTGCCTTGGCTCCTGCGGGCACCATCCCTTACCCCTGCCCGAGCCAGGTCCCAAGTGCCCCCGTGCAGGTGGCAGAGGGTGTTAGGTTGGGGCCTTTCTCCCAGGGGTGTGGAGTGTCCGTCTGCTGGGCAGGCACTGGGCTCTGGGATGGAGGAAGAGGCAGCCCGCACGTCTGCCCGGCTTCCTGTGTCCTGGGGCGGCTCGGGAAGGCCCAGGGGATGGGGACCTGCCCTGCAAGGCCATGAACCCCTGAGACCACTGGGGAATGGGTGAGGGCAGAGGGCACTGCCCCGAGCAAGGTGTTTGCCCTGGACAGAGTCAGGGTACTGTGCGTAAAGGTGCTTCTGCGTTCATAATGAGAAGTTAATGATTAACCTGGAAAAGGTGAGGGAGGGCTTCTGGCCACTTTGAAGAATGCAGATTTCACAGCTAACAGACGGGAACACTTGAACACGCCTGCTGGGAGTGCCTGTGGACCCAGGCTGCCAGCCAGGTTCTCCGGGGCCAGAGCCTGGGAGCCACAGCAGCCTCGTCCTCACCCTGCATGACCCTAAAGTGGCTCCCGGGAGGGGTGGGCCTGTCCCTGCAGCAGCCCGATGCCAGTGCCAGCACCCACTGTGGTCTCCTTTCTCCTAGTTTCCTCCAGGCCAGCCCAGAACCCTCCATCCCATCCTGAGCGGTGCCATACCTCAGGGGACCTCACACGCTTGCAGGCAGAAAACTAACTGGTCTTGGGGCCAGAAAGGGAACGCCTCGAGGCCAACTGCAGCCGCCACAGCAGTCACAAACGAAATGGTCTTGATGGTCCAGGGCCACTGAGTCAAACGTCAGAGGAAAGTACGGCCCCCGAGATGCCTAGTGTCCAGCCATAAATGACCCGAGAATGTGCAGTGCCTGTCACATGACAATGTGTCCTCTGAGTCTGTGTCCACTGACTCATGCACTGTGAGAAACTGGACTGCAGAATTCAGAGGAGACAATGAAGTTGGTGGGCGTAGCTCAGGGTGGAGCCTGGCTTGGCAGGCTTGAAGCTCTAGGTTTGACCCCCAGAACTACAAAAGCAAAAATATTCACACAGCTTGAGTGGCAAAAAGAAGAAGGAAGAAGAAGGACAAGAGAGATTTGCAAAGATATTGCAAGTCTAAACACTGAGTCTATTTTGCCACAGCTTTTACTGAGAGTTTGGATTTTGAGTCAGAACACTACCCCGAGGAAAGAAATCCTTTGGCATGGACCTGGGGAAAGTGTCCTCAGTGGCCACATTGTATCTTCTCTGACGAGCTAGATGATACTTTGTATAACACGGAGCAACATGTTGCAGGCTTTCTGTTACTGTCTCAAACACCTGAGCTAAGGACCCAGAGAGAACAGCTGGGGCCCTGCTGGGCCAGCCTGTGTGGACCACAGGGAACGAAGTGGAGAGCAGCAGGAGCTGGGCACATGGTACCTCGGGGCTGCCCCAATGTCAGAAGAGCCCCACCACCCCCAGCAGCACCATCTGGGGCCCAGCCCTTCACACCTGGCCTTCGAGGGACACTGCAGCTCTAGGGTCTGGGGAAGTCCCACGGACCCCGACAAGGACCTCGCTAAACGCACCTCACTGACCTTACCCCCAAACACAATCAGCTGCACAGGACAAGTGAACCCAATTCACGTGCCTGGTGGAGCATGTGCGGGGTTTCCCTTCAGGGAACGCAGGGACAGGCATCCCTAGGTCTCCAAGCCCAGGCAGTGTGGCCTTCGCTGTCTGACACGGGCCTGGGTCTCTGACATCCCCTTAGAGGCCTGTGGACCTCTCAACCCCGGCTGGGAGGGCATTCACCTGCTTTCTTCGTGAAACTTCTGCGACAATTATCAAAGAAGAAGATGCAGGGGCAGCAACCCCACAGGACTCCAGCAGGTGAGGGCCAGGGCTGGGATGGGGAGTGAATGTGAGTTACACCCTGGGCAGCTGTGTGGCCTCAGTGTTCCGAGGAGCAGCATCTGTGGCTCTCAGACGTGGCAGGCGAGGCCTCCCGACAGAGGGAGCATCTTGCCTGAAGAGCGGAAGCAGAAACAGTAATAAAGATGAGGCGCATTGGCCCTCCTGTCCCCGAGACGCCACAGAGATAGGGCCCACGGGAAGTCCCTTCTGTGAACCCTTGCAGAGTCCACAGCAGGACAGGGCTGTGACCTACACCCAGCAGAAGAAAGGCGGCCCCTGGCTGGAGTGAAGGGAGCAAAGGGTGTGGGTCTGAGCAGGGGACAGGGCTCACTGCCAGCAGGAACCAGTCCTCCATCCCTGCAGCCCATGTTCTTACCACCGCCTTCCACAAACAGGAAACTGAGGCTCAAAAGTGGAGTCAGCAGGCCTTGCTGGCCTGGCCAAGAGTCCTCACACACAGCTGCACCCACCCCAGTCCCTATGAGCCACTGAGGCACTGTGCAGCCCCGAGGGGCCGGTGGCTCTGGGTCTGGGAGAGCAACACACGCTGAAGGTGTGTGGGTGACCCTGGGCCGGGGTGCAGGTCTGGGGAACATGTGGGGGGGTTGCGGGACAACACACTAGCAGAACGAAGCCCACGGCACCTCCCAGGCAGGCCTGTGACCCTGTGGGTGTGCACGAGTCCCACATCCAACAGGAGCTGGCGTAGGGAGTGCGCTCCTTGCCCTAGGCACCAGGGATTGGCAAATCTGAGCCCTTCCACACCAGGCTGATCAGGACATCTCCCCAGTGACCTGGTCCCAGCTGGGTCTCACCGAGTGCCTCACAAGAGCCACCGCCACCTGAGATCTAATAGGAAAGTGTGGCTGATCCCTCAGCCTCATGGGGTTAGCATAGGGCCCGGCTCCTCTGCAAACCCGGGTGCCCCCAGTACCCCAAGCTTCTCCCCAGCCCCCAGGAACCCTGAGAAGACAGGAAGTGGTGGCACGGGGCCACTCTGACACCACATGGGACCCCGGGGAGGGAGGGGAAAGAGACGCGCCCCCCCAAGGTCACAGGCAGGGCCAGTCCTCCCACCTGTATGTGACCTTCCCGTGACAGAAGGGCTGACTGCCCATGGTCCCAGCACCAGAGTCTCCCTGAGCTGCAAACGGGTGTCAGCCACAATCCTTCAACTCTGAACACAGAGCACAGGGGACTGCTGAAACCTGCAGGAAGACAGCATTGCCCATACAAAACTGCCTCAAAGAACAACCCACCCACACCAGCACTGTCTGCTAGCTGAGTACCTGGTGCTCACCCATAACCCCAGCTACCCTGAAGGGAGGCTGGGGCAGGAGGGCTGAAAGCGTGAAGTCAGCCTGGGCAACTTAGCAACTTAATGAGACCCTGTTTCAAAGTAAAACAGAAGCAAAAGCAAACAAAAACCAAAACCCGTCTGCTCCATCAGAGGCTGGCATCACACAGGAGAGTCAGTAAACACCTTGCAGCACGAAGGCAGGACCAGGCCCACTCCGGCCACCGCTGTCTCCTGGAGCACTGGTGAGGGACACAGGAGTGGCCCTTCCAGCCTCACAGGTGTCCTCCTCCCACACAGATGCGTGATCAGTGCCAGCCCATGCTCAGGGCACTCGGCCCCACAGAGCCCCCTTGCTGACAGTGGCGTGGGCTCTTAGACAAATCCTCCAGACAGGCCTCTCGTGTGGGCACATCGCTTCGCTATGAGGCCAGCTTCACAGGGCATGCATCCCAGGCCACCACGTGGGTGTCCGTGCACTGTAGACAGGTTGCATGCAGCTGGGTGTGCGAGGCAGAATAGAGGAGGAGAGGATGCAGCCTGTGCCGTACACCCCACCCCACACTGTGAGCGGTGCTGCACTGTGGTGCAGGCTGCAGGCCTGACAAGCACGTGAAGCCCCCTGGCTTGGTGGGTGCTGCAGGACCAGCCTCTGCCACCCCTGAGGGTACCCTGGCTCCCGCCCAGTGCCCCCAGTGAGGTCCTTTTCCCTCCCCTGAAGCTCTGGGTGATGAGGAGGTGGTGGTCTCTAGTGGGGCCAAACCCACTGAGATGCCACCAGCAGAGCTTCGGGGCCAGAGGGCTAGTTAGGTCATTGTTTTTTGTTTTTGTTTGTTTTGGTACCGGGGATCAAACTCAGCACCTTGCACTTTCAAGGCAGGCACTGGAACCACTGAGCTAAATCCCCGGCCCGCCCGGGTTAGGTCTTTGTGAAAGGGCGGGAGCCAAATCCCTTACTGCTACTCTCCAAAGGCTTCTCACCTTCTCCCTCCTCACAGACAGTGGCGACCCCGGGAATCACAGAGCAGGCACATGCCCTTCTAAGTGATGACCGCAGAGGGGCCTGCTGATGGGGCAGGGAGGGCGGGGAAGTAGCAGGCAGGATGGAAGGGGGTCACAGGCAGCAGGGCACTGGTGCCTGCAGAGGGGCAGGGTCCGGGAAGGGCCAGGCCAGGGCCTGCAGAGAATGGGTGGTGATGATGGCGCCAGGTAGGCTGCAAACGAGCGTGTGGAGGATTTGAAGGGGTTTCCCAGATCTATTCCAAGCTGCAAAGACAAATAACACATGGCCAGGGCCTTTGCTTTTTCACTTCCTCCACCCCAGCGGCCTATATGCTCGCAATACACAAGCATGAGTTGAACAAATCATAAGCACCAGCCCAAAATATTATCTAGCAATATAGCTGACAAAAGTGCAGAATTTGTACAAGGACAGCTGTAAAATGCTGTGGAACATTAAGGAAAACTTTGGTGAACTGAGGGCTGAGCCCCATGCATGATGAAAAGATCACAGGTTAAAATGTTACTTCTCTCCAAACTTCTGTATTCAGTCAAAATAATCCCAATGAAAACTGTTGGATTTTCCTGTGGAAATTGACAAACTGACTCTTAAGATTTTCCGAATCAGTATTTTTCCACGAAGGGAAGAAGGAGAGGAAGGAAGGAAAGGAAGAAGCAAAGAAAAAAGGAAATAGAGAAAGAAAATTAAAAGTTCCATTAAAAGAGGGTGGAAAAAATAGATGCATATATTACACAGGAATTATATGCAAAACATAAAAACTCTGCAGATCCACAAATGAAAAACAAAAATATTTGCATAAGAGTATTATTTGACCAGAGCACTGAAGATCTATGGTGGTAGCCAATCACATGAAAACACTGGATACCACAATCCTGAGTGCAAATCCCGTCAGTGGGACGCCGCCACACACGTCAGAATGCCTAAGGTTAGAAAGTCTAACCACACCAAGCGCTGGCAGGTTGGGGAAAACTGCTCGCCGAAGCAAACACAATAAACACATGTGCTAGAATACTGTATTCATTAGCAAAATATCCTACAAAATGAAGGTACAAGGGAAACATTCATAGGCAACCAAAACCTGGAAGATTAGTTGCATCAGCTGTACATTTCAAACATATCAGTGGGATGTGTTTGGGAAAAAGGAAAATAATACAAGAAACTCAGACCTAAATGGAGCAATGGGTGTACTTTAAGGGGTAAATATACAAATAAATACAGAGGCTTTTTAAAATAAATCTTTTCAATCCCTTGAAGAAACAATCGACTCTTCCAAACAAACACAGTAGCTCTGTACCTTGGAGTCTGCAGCCCAAGTAGACTTGGAGTATTAGCACTGAGGAAGCGGGTACAGGAAGCCCAGGGTTGTGAGGACCTTCCGCCACGCCTGAGGTGGCACAATCCAGCTGGGAGGCCACCATGTAACACATGCTGCAGGCACCATAGCAGAGTAAAAAATTAAAATAAAGAGCATAACCGACAAGCCAAAGGTGTCAATAAGACGAGTCACTGAATCAGCCCAAAAACATCAAATACAAGAAGAAACATTTTTAAAAAGCCAAAGAACACAACCAGAAAATGAATAGCAGGATGTATTTCAACCCCAATCACACTGACACCTCAAACATCACCATTATCTCTGTACCCCAACTAAAAGACAGTTCTTGAGGGTGGGTGAATAAAGCCAGGTACAGCTCAGTGCTGTCCACATGGACCCCTCTCCAGGGGCCAGAAAAGCCCAGAAAGACAAAAAGAAAGGGGTAGAAAGAATGTGTAGGGCCAACACTGAACATAAAAAGGTGGAGTGGCCACACAACACTGGACACTGGACACTGGTATGGGGGAGCCACCAGGTAAAGAGAGCAGAGGGTGGCTTGTGGAGAAGACCTAACAACTCTACACGTGTCCATAAGCCGTATACATACAACAGCACAGCTTCAAAGCTAACAGGGTTGAGAGTACAACAGTCAAACCTACAAATAATCAGTCTTGGTTTTTGTTGTTGTCTTGTTTTTGTGGTATTGGAGGCCCTCACACTAAACTATATCTCCAGCCCCTTTTTATTATTTTTTATTTTGAGACAGGGTCTTGCTAAGCTGCTCAAGCTAGGCTTGAAATTGTGATCCTCCTGCCTCAGCTGCTCAGAGTTCTGAGGTTACAGTCTCAGTGATTAATAGAACATGTTAAAAAAAAGAGCAATAAAGATAGAAGGCATGTACAAATAAAACAGTCAACCAAATGGACCCAGCTGCCATCTACAGAACACCCCAAGTAGAGCAATATTTTTATCACATGCACATGAATGTTCGTAATTACAGATCACAGAAGGGTTGAACTCATACAGACATGATGTGACCACAAAAGAATGACATTAAATTCATAACAGAAATGGACCTAGAATCTTTCTAAACATTTGGACATTAACACAGATCTTGATACGTGGGTCAAAGAAGAAAACAGGAAAATAGAAAGTAAATTCAACTCGTGGGTGCGGACAAGGCTGCACTTAGAAGACAGAGTATAGCATTCAATAACCAAGGCCTCACCCTGAGCCATGAGCCCCTCCCCGCCTCGGGACGGCCCTTGAGGCCTAAACCAGTGCTGCCGCCAAAGGGAGCAGAGGCCCCGCACAGCAGAGTGCCCGGCAGATCGCCAGGCCAGGTTTGTTTCAGCCACACAAGTGCACTAGGCCTTTCCAGGTGGCCCGGGTGCTGCGCCCATTTCTGGGCACTGAGAACATGCCAAGTGTCTTCCCCGAGACAGTGCTTCCCCTGTCCCCGAGTGTCACCACACCTGACAGACACACCGCCTGCCTGTAGCTCCTGCTCGGGGCCCCGGGACCCAGGGTGCTCGTGGATGCCGGCCAGGGTGGGCGCTCTCCCAGCCCCACCACCCGACTCACACTGCCTGCATCTCCCAAGGCTGAGCGACACACAACACAGCGGGGATAAACACAGCTGTGTCCTCTCCTGGCCCTGAAGCGCACGTCCCAGGTAGAAGGGAGGGGCCTTCAGCCTGCCCGGGCTTTCCTGCTGTGTGTCTCCCAAGGAGGCCCCATTCCCAAATGAGCTCATGTCCATGGGGTGGGGACTGCGACGTCTCTCGGGGACACCCTGGGATGGCCCCAGCTGGGCACCTCTGCCCCATCTCCAGCACAAAGTCGACCTTCCACACCGCCTGGCAGTTTAACTGGGGGCCCCCGACTAACACATCTGCACCCACTTCTCAGTCCTCCAAGACCCACTTCTGAGGCTGTAGGAGCCCCCGGCTTGGACACCCTCTGGCCTTGGCCAGGGCCAGCGTGCCCCGTCTGGGCCACCAGGGCCTGGTCAGGGAAGGGCCCGGACAGCCAGGGCGGGTACCCCGAGCAGGCGGGGACCCTGGGCCCGGCCTGCTCGCCCCTCCCTCCTGTTTCCTCGGATTCCTAAAGAGCCAGAGAGCTATCCTGCTTTGGCCTTCGTTGTCTAGGCCTCGCGCACTCGCGGATCCCCCAGCCGCCGCGGGAACCGGATCGGGGCAGGGGCAGGGGCAGGGGCAGGGGCAGGGGCAGGGGCAGGGGCTGGGGCATCCCGCTGGCCCTGACAGCGCAAGCGCGGATTCAGGAGGCGGGGCTTCTGGACGCCCCGCCCAGGAGGGCCACGCCCCGCTCACGTCACCACCGCCCGCTCGCGCCTGCGCATCCCCTGCGCCGCGCATCCCGGCGGCCGCGCATCCCGCCGCCAGCTGCTCCCGCGCCGGCCGCTCCGCTCTCGTCCGCCCGCCCGAGTCCTCCGCGGCGGCGCCATGAGGCTGCGGGGTCGCGGCCCGCGCACCTTCTCCGCCTGCAGCGCAGGGGCGGGCGACACGCGGCGGCTGGCACCCCCCGGGCGGAATCCCTTCGTGCACGAGCTTCGCCTCGGCGCCCTGCAGAAGGTCCAGGTGTGTGCGCGGGTTGGGCGGACGGCTCCTGGCCCCAGCGAGCTCGGCCTCGTCGGGGCTCCCAGCGGCCGCCAAGCGCTGGTGCCTGCGGCCCGCACTCCCTTCCCAGGTCCTGGCCCCGGCCTGGCGCCGCTCCTCCCGGCGTGGCCCGAGGCCGGCTCTGCCTCCCAAGCCTGGGGCGTGGGCCTGGGGTCTTGGCTCGGGGGTTTCCAGCCCCGGGCTCGCACAGTGCTTCCCCTGCGTGTGCACCGCAGGCTCAGGCTCCGAGGACTGTCCCTTGGGGCTCTGTGAGCAGAATCAACTTTGTGCAACCCGAGGCTCGTCTGTGGGGCTTCCAGGGTGGTGCTGGGCACGCGGTCGGGGAGGGAGGGAGGGACGCCTGCCCCTTTGTCCCCGGGTCCCTGGCCGCTCATGCCCCTGCAGTGCTGGCTGTCCACGTTGACGCCCGACTCTGCACCCTGCTTTGGTGTGTGGGGTTTGTGGGATCCCAGAGTAGTGCCTGGGAGCTGTGGAGTGGATGCACTGGGTGTGCTTCCAGCCCAGGAAAGCCCCTTATCTGAGCACACTGAAGGGGAAAGTTGTTGGAGTAGGGCTGAGTCGTCCTTTTCCCAGGACGCCTGCTTTTGCTCAGAGGCCTTGGGTGGCTCTGACTTGTGGGAAGGCAGGGGGCCAGTGTCACCCCCACAGAGGCCCTAGGCGGTGTCCCTTGCCAGAGGACATCTGCCCTAGCAGCCCGCAGAGCTGCCCCTGGGCTCAGCCCTGAGCCTTCCTCCCTCCAGGCCAATTCCCTGCTGACTCAGGGTCCCAGCTGCCTGCTGTGCCTGGGAGGAGGGTCAGTGTGACACAGTCACCTCTGTGCCACTCATTTTGTCCCTCCCCTTCCTTCCCTAGCCCCACCGAGTGCTTTCCCTGGGACAGGGTTAGGCACGGCAGCCCTCGAGCTCCGCTCTGCTGGCCTCTCAGGAGCCCAGCCCTGACCGCCGTGGCCTCCCAGGTGTTCTCTGGCCTGCCCCGGCCCTCTCACCTGCTCTGTTATGGCCCTTCACCTGCCCACCCTAACGTGCCCACCTGCCCTTATCACACACCTCGGACACGAGCTCCTCCCAGCTGCCCTGGGCACGAATCATGACACACTCTGGTCATGGGTACGCCGTGGTCGTGGGTGTGCTCAGGTCACAGGTTTGGGGACAAGTGTCTCCAAGGGTGTTCTTCCGGAGGTCCCTGAGAGGCCGAGACCTTGTTTCTGGTGTAGGAGGTGACACCTGGGGAACATTTGGAGCAAGAGCAGGTGGGCAGGATGCCCTGTTCTCCCAGGAAGGGAGGGAAACTGTCCACACCCTAGGACAGGTGCTTTGGGGGGGCCCTGTCAGAGTCACAGGTGCATCTCAGACGAAGTTTCCTGCTCGGGTGTCTGGTGTGAGTGGCCAGGGTATAGGTGCCCAATGGGTGCCCTCAGAGTCCTGGCAGAAGCGTGCTTTCCCCAGCACAGCCTGCAGAACCCTGGCACTTCTGCAGGATCTCAGATCTGTTAAGACTGAAGCTCCAGGGCAGCGGAACTCACCTGCCCGAATTCCAAGGGAGATAAGCTGGCAGCGCTGGTTCAAGCTGTGTGTCCTGCCCGGGAGGGGCTGCTGTGTGGCTTTGGATTGGTGCCAGCTGGGCCACCCTGGCCTCTGGCAGCCATCTGTCGTTTACCACAGATCGAGTGGGAGCTTAAGCGTCTCTGCTCAGAAGGACACAGTGGAGCTGAGCAGGGATGGAAGCCGCTGGGGCTGCAGACCCTCGGTCTCTGCCCCAGGTGGAGCGGGGTGGGACCCTGGGCTCCAGAGCTTCCAGCTAAAGTTCTTGGCAGTCATGTGCTACACTGTTATTTTGGAGTCCTGAAGTGGTTTTCTGTCACTCAGGGTTCTAGGGTGCTTCCCGCACGGCTCGGATGGGTTTTTCCTGTTTCTGGGTTCCTGCCCCCACCCCCGTGCCCTGCCCACACTACAGTTCACTTCCTGAAAGCGCAGAGCCTCTGTCCCAGGCCGCTGTGCTGGGTTCCTCAAGCAGGGTACCCCTCCAAGCCCAGCCTCGCCTGAAGAGAGGAGGGTGGCCGGGCAGATTCCACCCCTCCCTCGCAGGTCTGAGTGAGAAAGCAGCAGTGCAGCTCTCCGAAGCCTCCCCGGGGTGGGTGTGGCATTCTGGAGCTGAGAGTCCCTTGGGTCTCCTGGCCACCAGGTCCCTGGGTGCACACGCCTGGCACAGCCTCTGACCTGTGCTCACTGCCCGCCGGGCAGCGGAGGTTCCCAGCGTGCACCGCGTGAGGGGCAGCTCCTTACGCAGCCTCGCCTGCTCCCTGGTGCGCTGCAGCGGCGTGGGGGACCAGAGCTGGGCTTCCGGAGGGGCTGTGAGCCCCGAGCCCTGGGACTGTGCCGCAGTGGAGGACTTCAGGGAGGAGAGGGCCAGGACTGCGCGGTGCCTGGTCCCTCCCTGGACGCCCGAGCTGTCTGTCAGTGTTGCAGGTGACCCTGTGGGGAGACCCTGGGTCCACTCCCAGCGTCCTTGCCTCTGGTCACTCAGCAGCAGCCCTGGCAGGCAGACTCGGGGGCCCATGTCACAGATGTGGGAACCCGGGCTGCGGCCTGTGTCCCGGGCAGAGTCTGGCTCAGTGTGGACACGACGTGCCCACCCTCTCGGGAACCCCCTCTGGGGCGTGAGCGGCCTTTTCCAGCTCGCCAAGGCTGTCCTGGGATCTCACTGGTGCTACAGCAGCATGGGGGTTGACGAACTGCTCGTTGTTTCTGGCTCTCTGCACTGAAGTCGGGACTTGTTGTAGGAACGTGTGTGCGCGCGCGTGTATACACACACACGTGAGTGTTCCCGCAGATTGCTTTATAAGTGATGCCAGAGCACTTTCAGGCGGTGATTAAGTCACAGAGCTTCCTTACTTTAGGATTTTCCAGGCCAGCCTCGGCTCTTGCGGGGTGTCCCGTGTGCCTGGGGTGCTTGTGTGTTCTGAGTTTTTCTAGTTTCACACCAGGGGTTTTGGTGTCCCCTTAGCCCCAGGCCCACCACTCCCTGCAGCTGTTTGATGGACATGCAGGAGTGTGAGAATCACTGAAGTCTGGGGTTTCGGGTTCTTTGCGCCCCAGCCAGGCTGGTCCTGGAGTCAGAGCAAGTCTGCCCTGCCCGGCAGGCGGGATCTCGGTGGAGCTACAGGCTGCCTGCCCAGACCAAAGTGTCTCCCTTCTCAGGGAGCCAGCCACTGCTGCCCCCACCCACCTTTCCCAGTGCCCAGTGCTGGGGGAGCTGGCATCCCTGCCCCAGGGAAAGAGTGGACAGGCGCCCTGGAGGCAAGGCCGGGGCCTGGGGCAGAGGGCCTGGCCCACAGTGACCCCTGGAAGGATGGTCGCCTCCCTGCCAGCAGCACTGGATCATCGGCCCTTCTTCGGGCCAGCAGCCCTGGTGATGCCGTGGTGGCCCCTGGCGAGTGGGCCTCACAGAGGGCAGAGCTGCAGTACCCGCCTGGTCCTCGTGGAAGCCCTCGCCTGCTTCCTGCTAGCCTCTTGTCCCTGGGCAGAGCTGCCCTCTGGGTCATGGCCGCTGCCTCGCACAGCAGTGCTGCCCACTCCCTGGGCCGTGGCCTGGCCTCTTGTGGGTGTGCAGCGCCCTTCCCAGGAGTGTGGCTCTGGGAGTCGGGTCTGGGCCCAGGTCCTCACAGGAAATGCACATGTGCGGGTTCCCCTGCCTCAGTTTGACAGGAGTCGCCCAAGGCCCCCCAGGCGCTGGCTGCACTGTGGTGTGACTAGGATTTCACATCTGGGCCGGGGTTGGAATTAAGGGGGCCACAGGGCCAGAGCTCTGGTCCCCCACTGGGGGGTCCCAAGAACCCCAGGGAGATGAGGTTCATGATGAGCTGGAGGAGTGAGGAAGCCTAGGAGAGCCAGTGAGTAGTGCCCAGGCTGTACCCACCAGCCTGGCCCTGAAGGGAGCAGGGATGGGCCTCAGCTGGGGGTGCCCAAGCTTGCTGCCGGCTGTACCCCGCCACGACAGGACTTTGGCACACACCTCCAGGCTTATGCCACCCCCCATTTCCTTCAGTTTGGCCTTGCGCAGCATGAGTGCCCATGCCCCTGTGCCCTTTCCTATAGGCCTCAAGCCTGCACACTAGGCCCCCCATGCAGGGTCTGGGTGTGTGGGGGGGGTTTCATCTCCGCGTGAGAGCTGCCTCTGGTCCTGGACCCCGTCTGTTGCAGGTATTGAGCATCTGCTGAGTGATGATGTCAGCTGTGCTGGGGGCTGGTCGGGCCAGTATTCTGTGCCCTGGGGCTGAGGGCTCAGCCTGGAGCTGAGGGTGCACTGCTGTGTTTGTAGGGTGGGGTAAGAGGTCACACGTGTTGCCCGTGGGTGTTAGCAAGCTCTCTTCACAGGGCCAGCCGGGTAGGAGGCAGGCTGGGCCATCAGCTGGAGCCCGAGAGCCTCCAGAGGGGAAGCGAAGGCAGCTTGCAGCGCCGCCTCGTTCCGCTTAGGATGGGGGTGCACATGTGCTGTTCCCACAGCAGGTGCCTGGGTGTGTGGCCCCCTGTCTGCTGCCCTGAGCCCCGGGGTGCTGTTTCCCTGCCAGATGAGGTGTAGACCCCACACCTGTGAGCTGGGCTGCTCCTGACCCCAGAGCCCCGACTGGTGAGGCTGTGCGCATGGCTCCTCCTGCCCCAGGGCCAGCCCTGGTGGACCACCAGTGCACCTGGCAGCCCTGTCCGTGGCCCGCATCCCTCACCGGCTGGGCTGCCCAGCTGTGGTTTCGCCCCTCGCAGGCAGCCCCTGGGGCTCCCAGGCCGCAGGTGTCCTCCAGGAGCCCACGCCCACTGTCCTTCACAGGGGTGCAGTTCACCCCATGTGGCAGCCCTGCCGCTGGTGCTGGACCTGGCTCCCACAGGGACGGCCTGGCTGCTGAGCCGGCATCTCGCCCAGTGCCCCACCAGTGCAGGAGAAACACGCCACTCTCGGAGGCCGTGTGTGACACAGGGCCTGGGAACCTGACAGGAGGCCAACTGCCCTCAAGCACCGAGTCCTAGCAGGCCACCAGCAGCTGCCAGGAAGTGGGTGGCTGTGCTGCGCATGGCGAGCCGAGCGTGCAGCGGGGGCCACTGTCCTGTCCCTGGTTGCCCTTCCTGAGCTCCAGAGCTGTCTCCTCAAGGACACCCAGGTGCTGTGTATCTTATTGATGAGGCACCGCAGCGGCTGCTGGTGGCGAGTGTCTCGGGGTGCCCATGGCTGGGGGTGTCCTTGGCCCAAAGCTGCGGAGGTCCCTAGAGCGCACTGCGACTGTGCTGTCGGCGGAGGCGGACGCCGGGGAGGGTGCAGGCACCATGAGTGCAGCCTGGACCGAGGGCTGGGTTCGAGGCTCAGGGCATCGCAGGAGCCGGAAGACAGGCAGGCCGCCTGCGAGCAGCCCAGGCCAGGCTCTCTCCCCAGACAGAGGGGTGGACAGAGGCTGGTTGCAGGTTTGAAAGAAAGAACAGCCCCGAGCTGGGAAGCTCTGTTTAATTTTAGACGTGAGTGGGAGAGCTAAGAGGTATTGTGCATGGCATGAACGCCCCGCGGACGATGACCAGCGCTATCTCATGGGTTCCCGAGGCCGAGACGGTCAACCTTCTCCTGTTGGAGAGGAGCCCAAACTCCATGCAGATCTGGGCAGAGGATTTAAATAAATGGGCGGCTCACACGAAAAGACCCTAGACGTGTGAGAGCCGCAGGTGGCCTGGCCCCTCACCTGAACGCAGACCGCACTGGGCAGTGTGTTCTTTGGAAGTGGCTGGGGTCCGAGACCCCGGCCAGGGGCCGCCGTGGGAGAAAACCAAGCTTTGCAGTGGCCCAAGCCCTGCGCTCTCGACCCCCTTCTGCTCCCGGTGTTTGAAGGGCTGGGTCCACTCTGAAAACCACTGCTTGCCCCTGAGCAGAGCAGCGTCCCTGGGCACCAGCTGGAGGCACAGGCCGCAGCGCCGAGGCCGGCTGGCTCACAGGCTTCTGCAGAGTCCGTCCAGGGCCGGGGCTGCCTGGGGCACAGGGCACCGTCCTTGTCGCCCCAGCCAAGGGTGCCAGCGAGGACCTCATGCTTCCCGTTTCTCGTCTCGAGGAGCAGATGAGGGAAGGCAGTGCGTCTCTCTCCTGCCCGTGTCAGGGACAGCCGGCCTGGTGCGGGGACTGCGTCTCCCACCTGCGCTGGGGCGTTGGGAGTCCGTGCCCGGGCCTGGTGTAGACCAGGCTTCTCCAGTGTAGCTCGCTTCCCAGGCATTTACACATCGCAAGGAGAAAGCTGGGTCCCTGAGCCCTGGACAGTTTCTTCGGGCCTCTGCCACCCTGGGGGGGTCTTCGGAGTTTTCCCTCTGATCTGATCCGGAAGCCCAAGCTGCCCTGTGCTCGAGGACGCGTGGTCCCCAGGTGACCGGGCCAGCTTCCCTGGGGCCCGGCTCCGGAGTGGCTGCTCCTCCCCTTGCTAGCCCCGACGGACTTCCTTGCCGCGTATCTGCCACCTCCTGGCCGCTGCCCCAGTGCCACTGCACCCAGCTCGGCCCCTGGGGGTCGAGCGCCGTCCTCAGTGGTCTCGGACACAGAGGGAGGGAGGCCCTCCAGGGCCGGTTCTGGGTTTGTTTTGGAGGTGAAGCTTTGACTCCAGGTGCCTGTCCCTGCAGACAGGACCCACAGGACCCTGGCTGTGCCCCTGGAGGGGACCCCAGGGGCTGGGGCTGGGTTCATTAGGGACAGAGCTGCCCTGGTGACTGAGCTCACTGGGGCCCAGGCTGCCCCGTGGCTGGCTGCAGTTCCGCTGCTGCCACCTGGAGGTGTCCCGAGGCCCCGCTGCTGTGTGGACCTGGGGTGGGGCCTTGTGTCAGGCCCAGCAGTCCCCTGCCATCCCCTCTGCCTTCCGCCTCCCTCCCTGGCCACAGCTTCCCACTCCTTCTACTGCATCCACATGGGGCTCTTTTCCTGGCCTGGGGCTCGCTGCTTCCCCTCTGCGGGCAGGTCGCCTCCAAGCTGAGAGGAGCACAGCCTTGCTGGACAGCCCAGCATGTGGTGCCCACTCATGTGGTGGGTTTGGGGTGCCCCAGACGCAGCCCTTGGTCCTCAGGCCCCCAGCACCTGCGCAGCAGGTCTCTGTCCGGGCCAGGAGGAAGCAGGCGTCACCCCGGTTCTTCGCCCTTGGATCCGGGTGCTGCACGGGACTGGCTGCCTTCAGATGCTGCCTGACCCTGTCTCACAGTACCACAGCCCCTGCGTGTCCCCGGGCCCTGCGCCTATGGGTGACCTGCCTCCATCGCCTACTCAGCTGTGCCTGGACAGGGCACCCCTTGGATGCAGTGCCATCTAGCCTCGGTGCCTTCTCCGGGCTCATCGCTGGAGACCTGTCCCTGGCGTCCTGTCACTCACGGCTCCGCCCTCAGCTGTCCCCTGGTGGCACCTTGGGTGACATCCAGGTCTGCTGCCACCAGCAACGCTCAACCTGTCCCCACATTGGCCCCACCCGTGTGCATGGCTCCCCGGGAGCAGACACCTGAGACTGCCAGGCTGGGCCACATGGACGCAACGCATGGCCCCCAGCACAGGGGACCCTGAGTGCGCTCTGCCCCAACTCGCAGTGGCCTGTGGGGAGGTGGCCCGTAAGACCAGTGGGTGGCAGAGTCCCTGGGCTTGGGACAGGGGTTTGAGGGACTGTGGTGACCGAGTGCATGCGGCAGGCATGCCCAGCACAGAGCTGGGCAGAGCCAGGGCAGAGAAGGAGCCACCTCCCCAGGCGGCCTGGTGTCCGGCCCTATGCACACTTCTGTGCTCCAGGCTGCACCTGCTGCAAGTGGCCGCCACCTGCGGTGTCTCCCCAGCACATGGGCAGAGGTCCCAGGCCTCCTTGGCGGCCACCTGTCCGGAGCACAGGGACCCTGCCTCTCCAGTGATGTCATGGACCGGCCCTGCAGGGAGAGACAGTGGCCTGGGCCTAGCCGAAGGGACGTAGTTGGCGTCTCTCGGTCTAGACCCCAGGGCTGAGGGCGCCCACACTGCTTTCCAAACCAGAGCTCAGGGAAGCCCTTCGAGGATGCCGTAGTCCCCTGCGCACTTCCAGCCCTGGGGAGCGCCAGGCGTTCCGGGAATGTGTGAGTGGGCAGCGCTGCTGAGGTCACCTGAGGGCGGGCAGGTGCTGGCCCTCTGCTCCCTCCCCGAGTCACCCCGCGTCTGTCCTGCTCTCTAAGGACCTAGCAGGTGGGCCCCTCGGCACCTTGCCCACCCCAGCACCAAAGCAGATCGCACGGGGAGCCCCTGGCCTGTCGCCCGCCTCCGCCCTCGCCAGCGTGTGGCTGTCTGCCCACTTCCCTGGCCCCCACCCATCTGGTCGGCCCCGTAACTGATGGCCACAGCCTGGGTGGCCTGGGAACCACACGGGTGTGTTTGTGCCCAGCTGGAGGGCACGGCCAGCCCGGGAAAGCCTGGGCTCCTCACGGGCGGAGGCCAGGGGCCTTGGGGACCATGGGGACTCCGGTGGTGGTGCTGGTCACCCCCACGCCCGCCCCGACGCCCACTTGGGCTTATTAATTCATTTTATTGGTACACTTTAGATACATGTAAAGATACCATCACGGGGAATTTGTACCTGTTCAAAATGTATCTTGACTCTTTTTTCCCCAATCCCCCCTTCAACCCTCCCCCTTTTTTCGAGGCAGGGGCTCGCTCTGTAGTTCAGGCTGGCCTTGAACTCACTGTGTAGCCCGGGCTGGCCTTGAACTCGTGGCAGTCCTCCTGCCTCAGCCTCCCTCCCGAGTGCTGAGATGACAGGTGTGCACCGCCACGCCCAGTTGTCCCCCTTATTTACAAAAGCTTTGTTTCCATTTTTCCCTTCTGGTCTCTTTTTTCCCTTCATCCCCTCCCTTCCTTTTCTCCTTTCCATCTGGACATGTTCTTCCTACTTCCCGATATCTGTTACACATCTTGGTCCTTGTTTACCCTTTTGGCTTCTCACACCAGAGAAACAATGTGGTAAATATGTGTGCCCAATTTATTCCACTTAAAAGTGTGGTCTCAAGGTGCATCCATTTCCGAGAAATGTCTCAAGTGTATCCTTCATGGCAGAGTCGTACTCCATTGAATAAAAACCCCACATCTTCTTTATCCATTCATCCACTGATGGGCACTTGGGCTGTTTCCAAGATTTAGCTGTTAGAAACTGTGCCGCTGTAAACATGGCCAGGCATATATTGCTGTGGTATGATGCTTTTAATTCTTTCAGGAAGATCCCCAGCAGGGTACTAGCTGGGTCAAATGGGACCTCTAAACCTAGTTCTTTGAGGAATCTCCATACTGACTTCCACAGTGGTTGCACCAGTTTTACACTCCCACCAGCAATGGAGAAGGGTTCCTTTCTCCCCACAGCCCCGCCAGCATTTGTTATGGGTTGATTTCTTGATAGCAGCCATTCTTTGTGGGGTGAGGTGGAATCTCAGCGTTGTTTCAATTTGCATTTCTCGAATGACCAGTGATATTGAACATGTTTTAATGTATTTATTTGCTGTTTGTACTTCATCTGAGAAGTGTCTGTTCATTTCAGAGGCCCATCTTTGGATTGGGTCTTTAGATTTGGGCGTCTGGTTTTTTTAGTTCTTTATATATTCTAGATAGTAGTCCTTTGTCTGAGGAGTAGCTGGTAAAAATTTTTTCCCATTCTGTGGGTTGTCTCTTCACTCTTTCGGTGGTTTCTCTTGCTGTGCAAAAGCTTTTTAATGTGATGTGATCCCAGTTGTTGATTCTTTGTGATATTTCCTGTGAGATTGGGGTTTTGTTCCTAAAGTCTTCGCCTACAGCGAGGTCTTCAAGAGGTAGACCTATTCTATCTCCCAGCAGGTTTAGTGTTTCTGTTTTAATATTTCTAGTGTTGGTCCATTTTGATTTTAGTTTAGTGCATGGTGAGAGGTATGAGTCTAGTTAATCTCCAGCATGTGGAAAGCCAGTTTCCCAGCGCCATTTACTAAAGAGGCTGTCTTCTTTCCAGTGGACATGTTTTGCCCCTTAGATGAGGTGGCTGAGTGTGTCTGGAGTTGTTTCTGCATCTTCTGATCTGTTCCATGGATCCTTAAGTCTGTTTTTTTGCCAGTACTATGGTGATTTTTTTTTATCACAGTAGCTTTGTTTTTTGGTTTGTTTGTGTTTTGGGTACCAGGAATTGAACTCAAGACCTGGCACTTGCCAGGCAGGTGCCTCGCCGCTGAGCTACATCCCTGGCCACAGCAGCTTTGTAGTATGATTCCAAGTCAGGGATTGTGATGCTCCCTGCCTTGCCTTTGGTGCCCAGAATTGCTTTTCCAATTCTAGGTCTCTTCTGGTTCCAAATGTATTTTAGGATTGTTCTCTCTAATTCTGTGAGGTATGCTATTGGTATTTTGATCAGGATTGCATTAAGTCTGAATAACAATTTTGGAAGTATGGCCATTTTCACTGTATTGTTTCTTCCTACCCAAGAACAAGGGACATCCTTCCATTTTCTGACACCCTCTTCAGTATCCTTTTTCAGAGTACTGTAGTTTTCAATGTAGAGGCTTTTACTTTCTATGTTAGATCTATTCCTAGGTATTTTATTTTTTGGATGCTATTATGAAAGGGGCTGTTTCCCTAATTTTTCTCTCAGTGAGTTTATTTGTGAACAGGAATGCTATTGATTTTTGAGCATTGGCCTTGTATGCAGCTATGCTACTGAATTTGGTTATTAAGTCTAGAAGTGATTTGGTGGAGTTCTTGGGGTCTTTTATGTAAAATATGTTATCCACAAATAATTACAGTTTAACGTCTTCCTTTTCTATCCTTATTCCTTTTATTTCTTTCTCTTGTCTAATTGCTCTGGTTAATGTTTACAGGACTATATTGAATAAGAGTGGTGATAGTGGACATCCTTGTCTTGTTCCTGGTTTTAGAATGAAAGCTTTCAGTTTTTGACCATTTAGTGTGATATTGGCTGTCGGTTTGTCATAGATGGCTTTTACCAGATTGAGATAAAAACCATATATTCCAATTTTCTGTAGGGTTTTTATCATGAATGGGTGTTGGACTTTGTCAAATGCTTTTTCTGCATCTATGGAGATGATCATATGGTTTTATGTCCTTGGCTCTGTTGTTGTGGTGTGTTGCGTTTATTGATTTGCATATGTTGAACCATCCCTGCATCCCTGGGATGAATCCTACTTGGTCATGGTATATAATCTTCTTGATGATTTGCTGCATTTGGTTTGTCAGTATCTTGTTGAAGATTTTTGTATCTGTGTTCATTAAGGAAATTGGCCCGAAGTTCTCTTTTTTATATGCTTTTTTTGTTGTCGTTGTTGTACCGGGGATCGAACTCAGGACCTTGTGCTTGTGAAGCAGGTGGCAGAACCACTGAGGTAAATCCCTGGCTGAAGTTCTCTTTTTGGATTGGATCTTTCTCTGGTTCTGGTATCAGGGTAATGCTTGCTTCCAGGAATCAGTTTGGGAGTATTGCTTTCACTGGGAGTATCACTTTCATTAAAGAGTTTGAGGAGCAGTGGCATTAGATATTCTCTAAAGTTCTTGTAGAATTCAGCAGTGAATCTGTCAGGACCTGGGCTTTTCTTTGTAGGTAGGTTTTTTTTTTTCCCCCAGTACCAGGGATCTAATTCAGGACCTTGCGCTACTGGGCAGGCACAACACTGCTGAGCTACATCCTCAGCCCTATAGGTAGATTTTTAGTTACATTTTTAATTTCATTGACTGATACTGGGTTATTTAGAACTTTTACATCATCTTGATTCAGCTGTAGTAATTCATATGTATCGGCAATCTGTCCCTTTCTTCTGTGTTTACCATCTTATTAGAATGCAGGTTCTTGCCGGGGATTTAGCTCAGTAGTTTCGATGCCTGCTGCGCAAGCGCAAGGACCGGAGTTCGATCCCCAGTACTAAAAAAAA
The DNA here is from genome assembly GCF_000247695.1 of Heterocephalus glaber. Next base: position 752,285 of record NW_004624751.1, on the reverse strand, counting down.
AAAAAAAAAAGAGAATGCAGGTTCTTGAAGTAGGTATTGATGATCTTCTGTAGGATCTGTTGTGATTTCACCCTTTCCATGCCTAGTTGCATGGATTTGAGTCTTTTTAATAAAGTTGGCTAAGGCTTTGCCAATTTTATTTAATCTTTCAAAAAACCAACTCTTTAATTCTTTGATTCTTTGTATTGTTTTTTTGGTATAAATTGCATTAATTTTTACTCTGATCTTTATCATTTCCTCCCTCATATGCATTATGAGTTCAGCTTGCTTTTCTTTTTCTAGAAGCTTGAGGTTCATCATTCAGTTTATTTGAGCTTGCTCTGTCTTTCTGATGTGGGAATTCACCGCTTTAAGTTTCCCTGGTAGCACTGCCTTCATTGCATCCCACAAGCTCCGTTATGTTGTGTTGGTCATTATCATTTAGTGTAGAAACTGTCTAATTTCTTAATTTCACCCAAGACCCATTGGTTGTTCAGGAGGGAGTTGTTTAATTTCCATGTGTTTATGAAGTTCTTGAGGTTTCTTTTGCCTTTGATTTCCAGTTTCATTTCACTATGATCTGATAATATGTAGGGGGAAGTTTTTTTGTTTGTTTTCTTTTTTAATAATTTCAGTTCCGTTGGATTTACTTAAGTGTGTTCCGTGAGCGAGTGTGTGGTCGGCTATGGAGAACCCAGAGCCCTGCTTGTGTACGCTTGGGCCAGGCCGTGTCCACGGGAGGGCGGTAGTGATTTCCTGGCTCCTCTGGGGTGGTAGCAGGGCGGATGCATACGTGTGTTCACATGTTGGTGTGGGAGTGCGCATGTGCCCTGGACGTGTTGACACTGGGGCTGACCCGGCAGTGCCTCTGATTTGCACTTAGATGCCCTGGCCTGGCCGTGGCCCCGGCTCCGGTCCCTGTGCCATTGTCTCAGGTCGGCTGCGCTGGCCGTCTGGGCTCTTTCCGCACTCTCACCCGACTGGGATCACCTGGCCGCGGAGCCCAGGCCCAGGTCACCACCATCAGGTCCCACCTGGAAGTGTGTCACAGAAAGGTGACTCCGTGGCACCCGTGTCCGCTCCCTGCGGCCTCATGGGGAGGAGGGCGATCCTGGGGCAGGAGGCTGCTCTGGGGTGGTGGGGCCACGACGCTGTCCCCAGGTCACTGGTGGTGGTGCCAGGAGGTAGGGTGGGGCCATGGCAGCAGGCTGCGTGGGGCTGGGCTCCAGACAATATCTCTCTGCCCCCAGGTGGCCTTCATGACGCTGACGCTGTTCCCCATCCGCCTCCTGTTTGCCGCCTTCATGATGCTGCTGGCCTGGCCCTTGGCACTCATGGCCTCTCTGGGTCCTGCTGACAAGGAGCCTGAGCAGCCCCCAGCGCTGTGGCGGAGGTGAGTGACCCAGTAGCTCCACGTGCAGGGACCCCAAGCCAGGTGGGGTGTGCTCTCACCAGCGAGGACCCCGCCTTCCCTCTGAGCCCGTGTCCCTGCCTACGCCCCAGGGCTCCCTGCCGGCCTCCTGCAGCTTCCTCTGCAGGCAGCCGTCCCTTCTTGTCCCTGTCCCTCTCCTGCCCCGAGGCTCAGGGTACAGGACCCCTGCCGTGGCTTCTCATGGCTGCAGGCTGGAGTCACAGCTTCCTAGACCCTGGACCTTGGGTCCTGAGTAGCCACACTGCTGGGGCAACTTGGTGGCATGGGCCTCGTGCCCAGGAGGACCCTGCTTCCACCTGAGGGCAGTCAGGCCGAGTGTGTTAAAGTGGCCAAGGTGAGCGGGTCACCACATCTCAGGTCCAGGGTCGGTGAGCCAACATCAGGGCCCTGCCAGCTGCCTCCTCTGTGGTGACGCCTGTCAGCCCAGCTCCGGCTGCCCTGGCCTCTAGCACTGGGTGTGGACGGGTCCTGAACCACACAGAGAAGCTCTCCCAGCGCCACGGAGACCTGAGCCTCATTCCGTGTTACCTGGTTTCCCTGAGATCCTGGCGCCACATGTAAGTGGCAGGCACCTGCACATCTCACAAACCGCCACCACGTCCTCAGCCACCACTCTGTAGCTGTCCCCATGTGCATGGCGCTGCTGAGCAGGCGTGGGGCCGGGCACCTGTTGCAGAAAGAGACACATTAGTGGCTGGCAGAGGTGCTAGCACGCGGCCACGTCGCACCTGCCTGCCCTGCCTTGGTGAATAAAGCTTCACTGGAGCCCAACTGCACCCGTGTTGTCAGTCCTGTGGCCGTGATGGGCCACGTAGCCCCAGAGCCAGACAGTCTGTGTTCAGGCGTGTCCAGCCTCAGCGGCCTGGCCTGGCCTGGCCTTCCCTTCCCTTCCCCAGAGCTCAGCTGCTCTGGGCCTACTCCAGGAGGAGCCAAGGGGGACACAGGGACCCTGAGCTCCGGGCCCTGGGAACACAGTGCCGGTCAGAGCGGCAGAGGGAAAGGGAGGCTGGTGGGCCGGGACCCCAGGCCCCGTGCTGAGGACTAACCAGCCCGCGTCAGTGGTGACGCCATGACCAGGGCTGGGTGGGGCCCTCACTGCTTCCTTCCGCCTCCCTGGGTTTTCTGAGCCCTCTTGGAAGAGTGTTTTACCTCGAGGTCCTGTTGACAAGCTTGCAGCCCTAAAACAGGAATTTGGTATCGGATGCAGCCAGACCAAACCAGAGCTGACCGGTGCTGGGAGCGGAGCTCCAAATTCAGGTGGCAGCCTGGGGAAAGACTCAGGGTTCGGGTTCTCAGTAGCAGCTGCCGGAGGGGCCCCACCCTCCACCCTGCCGCCCGCACGACCTCCCCCAGCTGCAGCCCCCTTGTCCTGAGGGTGCTCCCCCAGCCCCCCGTCCTGCCCTCCTCATCCTCAGGCTGCTCCTCGGCCCCTGTCCCTCCCGGACTCTCAGGCACCGGCAGCCCTGTTCTGGGCGCTGTGCCAACACAGTGGCTCTAGAATGACCCGTCTGGCTTCCACCGGCCGTAAGTCGCCACTGCGGAGTGCCCCCGGGTGTGTGCTGTTCCAAAGAGTGAGGTGCTGGGGTTCCTTACAGCCACGGTCGAGAAGCCTCAGGCAGCTGGGTCTGCGGAGACTGAGTTTTATTCCGTGTGTGTGTGTGTGTGTGTGTGTGTGTGTGAGCACCTGTGTGTGCGTGTGTAAGAATGTGTGTTCCTCTGTAGTGTGTGCGGTGCCCCCTTGTGTGTCCTGGACCTGCGTGTGCTGTGCCAGGGCACCTGGGCATCCCTGGTCACCAACACTGGACACTCATCGGGCAACTCTGCGTGAGCTGGACTCCCCAACAGCAGACAGCACAGTCAGCAGGGGCCCTGACCAGTGTGGTGACAGCGTCTCCGGGACACCGGGGCTGGGAGACCTGGAACGTGAAGTCTCAGGGTTGATGACCCTGTATCGCTCGGGCTGGGTTTCTGACATGCGCGGCACCGCTGCCTGGAGTAGAGGTTGTTAAAGACTCTTGCTGAACGAAGTTAGTTTCATTCAGGCCTTTCTAAGATAAAAATCCGAGCCTTCCAGTGAATGTCAGTTTGGCGGAAGACATTTATTTTAAGTTACTGTGAAACGTGGCATCTTTTTGCAGAAATGGGGCTGACACTGACCACCCTGGGCAAGTCCCGAGCAGGCCAGGCCTCCGGGCCGGCCCTCAGTGACCAGCAGCTGTGCCTGGGGCTCCAAGCCCCACGTGTGGTGCAGCCCCTCCACGCCCGCCTGCCCACGGGGCCAGAGCCACAAAGCCTTAAATTTCTGGTGAGCCCCCCCCCCCCCCGGTCTCCCACTGCCTTCGCCGGGCTGTGCCTCCTGGAGCTCCCGGGCTGTGCCTTCTGCTTGCTCTTGTGGAGTTGCGCCCTTGGAGGCCTCCGCTCCCCCGTACTGGTCCCTGGGCTCTCCTGGGCCTCTTGCGTCGCAGTCCGCCCCTGTGGGTGCTCTCCCACTCTGGGCCCGCCCAGGCCTGGCTCCTGTTCCTTGGGCGTCATTTGTTGCCTCTTGGCTTTTATTTCTGTACATGTTTCAAAGCCAGCATGCCGAAAGCACACTGGGGTGTGTTTAGCTGAAGTTCAGAAGCGCAGTACCCGGTGCCCGGCTGTAGGTTGTGACAGTGACGTTCATCCTGCCACTGGCACGGGTCCTGTCGGGGCAGCCCCCAGGGCCCTGTGCCCTCTTGATCAGCCTCTGCACCTCAGCAGGGGTTCGGGCCCCTGGGAAATCAGTTGGCCCGGTCTTAGGCTCTTATGCTGCAAAGCGATTTGCCCCGTGCTGGCTGCCCTGTTGCCAGCGGCCAGCGGGGCCTGGCTCTCCTGCCACACATGTGCTTGCGGGCCAAGCGCACTCGTGGCTTCCTGGTGGCTGAGCGACAGTGGGCTGGAGCTTGGCAAGCAGCGTGACAGGAAGGTCGCGTGCGGAGTTGGACACCATGTCCTCACGCATTGCTGGAGGCCCTGGCCAGGCTGGCCCGCCCCGCTGTCGGCACTGCTGTCCACCCGCTTCTCCCAGTAGCTGCGCCCGTGGTGCTGTGAGGCCTGGGCTCACTCCATGCGTCCACGTGTGCCGCGCTGGGTGGCGCAGTGGTGTCCCCACCTGCACAGGCCCGGTGGCCAGGAGGCGGCGGGGCTGTCGGCCCCAAGCGCCGCTTGTGTGCGCACTGGGCGTGAGTGGCGGCGTCGGCTGGTCTCCGCCACGTGTGGACGTGTCCTTTGCAGTGGGGTGGGTGCGTGAGCCCGTGTCCTCCACCCTGCTGGCGCCTGGCCTGACCCATGCTGTCCTGCAGGCTCGTGGACGTCCTGCTCAAGGCCATCATGCGCACCATGTGGTTTGCGGGCGGCTTTCACCACGTGGCCGTGAAGGGGCGGCGGGCGCTGCCCAGTGAGGCCGCCATCCTCACGCTGGCACCGCACTCGTCCTACTTTGACGCCATCCCTGTCACCATGACCATGTCCTCCGTCGTGATGAAGGCGGAAAGCAGGGACATCCCAATTTGGGGAAGTGAGTAAGACCTGCGACCGGGTGGGGGGACCCCAAGTGCACCTGGGGGCTGTCTGAGACCACGGGCGGTGCCGAGGGCCTGGCAGGATCAGCTGCTTCCAGCTCCTCAGGGGGTCCCCATGCTCAAGGCAGATGCAGCAGAGGTTTCCGGTGGGGACACTGGGCTCTGTGGGGTTCACCTTCCAGGGGGCAGCCAGTCCGGAGCTGGGCCCACAGCCCCCACCAGGGCTCCGACCTGGCTCTGCAGCACAGCTGCAGGGTGGTGCCAGACTCCTGTGCCAGGAAGGAGCAGCCAGCACGGGGCAGGGCCAGTGTCTTTCGTCGTCCTCCTCCTGTTCTGGGCCTCTCTGGGTACCGCGTGTGCTGCTGTGTGAGTGTCCCTGGCAACTCGCCCTCGCTCACAGCTCCCACTGCTGTCTCGGCCCCCCCAAGGAGGGACCCCGGTCATAGGTTAGGGCCAGTGTCACCCAGGACGGCCTTGTCTCTACCGGACCACGTGCAAGCACCATTGCCAAACGAGGTCCCACACTCAGGTCCCAGGAGTCAGGACTCAGCCTGCCTTTAGGGGATTCGAGGGGCTGGGTCCCCCACCGCGAGTCCGAGAGCCCTTAACGCCACCTGCAGCAGGTGGGCACAGCTGCCTACCGCCGGGGTCCTCGCCCGCCTTCCACACTGGTCCTGTGAACGCTCACCTTTTACTGTGACAAGGTGGTTTGCTGCCTTCCGGGAACAAAGGGCTGCTGCCTGGGGAAGTTCCTGGAAGGTCGGGCTCTCCTGAGTCCTCGATGTCCGCCCAGTGCCGTGTCCAGAGTCTCTGGGGTTGCAGATCTCCCCCCCCCCCCAGGCCACTGTGATGGGTGCCATGGACCAACACTGTCTGTCTTCACCCTGTGCAGCCCTGATACGGTACATACGGCCAGTGTTCGTGTCCCGGTCCGACCAGGATTCCCGCAGGAAAACCGTGGAGGAGATCAGGAGCCGAGCACAGTCCGGCGGAAAGTGGCCACAGGTAACCTGCCCTGTGCGTGTTTGAGGGTCTCTGAGCAGTGTGAACTTGAGAGCGGCCAGAAGCTGGGGGTCTTTCTCTGGGGCTGTGCTGCGTTTTGTACCATTGCCTTTGGTCAGAGTGTGCAGATCCGTAAATGTGCTGGGTGTCCAGAGCTTTGGCTTGGGATACACGATTGAAAGATACAAGGAAACAATTCCCAGAGGCACCAGCGTTCCTGAGCCATCTTTGTTTAAAACCGGAGAGGCTCTTGGTGTGCCCCCTTGGGAACCACCCCAAATCCGAGTTCCTGGTAGCCGCAGGTAGCATGGAGGGTGTGCATGTTGTGCCTAGCCCTGCCGTGAGTGCTGCGTGCTCTGGGTCTGGAGCCAACAGTGGAAGCAGAGATTCACACGACCCTTGGGCTGCTGGTCCTGTGGCCGCTGGGGGCAGTGAGCTCCTCAGACTCAGCAGCTGCCCCTTCCCTGGGGCCCCGAGTCCTGGGATTCTGGGGCTCAGCTGCCACAGGGGTGTCGCCTGCCCTGGGGCACACGACTGAAACATCTGTGGGGCTGCACTTCCCACCTGCAGGAAGTGGAGTTCAGTTCCTGCCGCCTACACGCTGTCTCCTCACCACTGGCTTTGGGGTCCGCCATGGCCCCGGCTCTGCTGCTCCCTTCTGTTCCCCTTCACTTTTCCCAGTGACCACGGTGGCTGCCTCCCGCGGGTGTGCACTGTGTTGATAGGGGCGTAGGGTTAATCGCATGCACTTTCCAGCGTGCCTTCGAGGTGGGCGCCCTGACAAACGTGCTTTCCAGGCGTGCGGTGGAAAGGAGGCAGTGTGAGTGCGAGTGAGTGTGTGTGTGTGTGTGTGTGTGTGTGTGTGAGAGAGAGACAGAGTGCTGCTCCCAGCTTGGTGAAGCCGTAGCTAGCGTGGATCTGCGTGCATGCCACGGCACACCCTGGTTTTCCACTGAACGCGACTGGGGATCGAGGCCTTGCCAGGAGTGAGGAACCCAGATGGGCAAGATGGGCACCATGGGCTCTGGGTTGTAATTATGGTCATTTAATGCTGAGTTTCTTCTTGTTTGAAGATAATGATTTTCCCAGAAGGAACTTGCACCAATAGGACCTGCCTGATTACCTTCAAGCCGGGTAGGTAATTTTCTTTGTTTTCCCCGCCAGATGAGAGGAGTGTCGAAGTGAGGGCCCGGGGCTCAGCACTGCCCTTGTGCTTGCTGGGTATTGCAGGTCACGTCAGGTGTGGGTGAGAAAGGTTTCCGCTTTTCTTTTGTTTGCTGGGGATCGTGGAAGTATCTCTAGGAAGAGTGAGTCTCTCGGTGGAGGGCTGTGGTGTCTGTGGAGGGTGAAGTTGCCTTGAACACACTGATAATGAGTAGAGAGGCTCGAGGGACCCTCGCGTGGACCAGGCCTGGTGGGTTGGGCCCTGCCCACCCAGTGCTTCCTGTGTGCAGTTTGCCCCCGTGGGACCCCGGGTGCAGACCCCGAGAGCTGGGGGACCCTGAATACACGGGAGCAGGCACCGGGGCCCAAGCCCACTCCGCAGCGTGACTGTGGGGTGGGCAGATGCAGCGCCCTCTGCTGCCTGGCCTGGGATCTTGGGAGTACCTCTCCCACCCTGTCCCTGCTTGTGCTGGGCCTGCACCCTTCCCTTGGGCTGCATAGCACCGCCCTGCCTTTGGGCTTTGCAGAGCCTGGGCCCCGCTGCCCCTGCCCTCCTGCTCAGCTGCTGGAGGCTGCGCCCTCCCGTCCTGCTGCAGCAGGAGGGTGGTGGGCTTCACAGGCAGAGGCAGGGCAGCCAGGTGTGGCTCCCCGTCCCTGCCTTGGGCTGTGAGGCCGACTCTGCCACCTCTCTGGACCTCTCGCCCAGGCACAGCCTGTGAGGCGGCTGGTGTCCCTGGGACTGTTCCCTGGGAAGCCTGTGATGGCCTATACTGGCCATTTCCCCAGGGCCACGAGCAGAGAACAGCCTGCTGGTGGATGTCTGGATCCCTTCTGAAGGACACATGCCAAGGGACGGGTCATGGCGAGCCTTCTCCCTGGACATTGGAGGCTCCTGGGGGAGCAGTCCCTGGCGTCGCTCATTGGAGCTGCTGCCCTCTTGGGCCAGGCAAGAAGGAATTGAGAAATGAAGAGGGATTAGTACCCAGCGCACGAGACCAGCACAGTCGTACACGGCGAGCCCTGTGCAGTGAGCACTCAGAGGACATGTGCTGACAGCCGCCCATGCCCCAGTCGGTGCTGGCCCAGCACACACACTGTGGCAAGTCACCCCCTGCCCATGGGGTGGTCAGTACCACAGGGTCCCCCTGCTCCGAAGAGCCCTGGGCCAGCACACCCAGGATGCCCGGCAGCTTTGAGGAAAATGGCGTGGAGGGCCTGGTCCTTTGGGCCAGGTGAGGTAGCTATGACATCCAGGGGCTGCTCTGCACCCGTGCAGTCAGCACTGCTCACACTTACAGCCACACTGGCCTGAGCATCTGCCGAAGGCCCTGCGACGTCCGTCCTCCATGTCCTGGAGCCGGGGGGAGGGGCACAGCGGGCGGGGCTCTGCCCGCAGAGGCCGCCCTTGCCACGTGCCTGTGCCAGCAGGAGCGGCTGCTGTGCCCATCCCACCGCCTGCGAGCAGCTTACTTAATCAGAGCACGTGTTGCCTGAGTCCCAGTCTGGACATGTGAAACTTGTGGCCGAGCTTTCTCCGGTTACACTGAGCCTTGGTGACATCACCGGGACTCACGGCCAAGTTGGTCACTGGGGCAGTAGATTCCATGGTTGCCCACAGCGGATGTGGTGCTTCACGTGGGTCCCCACCAGGCCTGTGGGCTAGGGATGTCCTCACCTGCATGCCTGTCCAGGGCTCCAGGGTCTGCTGCCAGGTGCCAGTCAGTGGCATCCCTGCCTACGACCTGGCACACAATGCGCAGCACATGTGTACCCGGGCACCCCTACTGCTGGGCATGGTAGGAAGGCAGTGCCTGCATTGTTGGCTGCAGAGGGAGCCCCAAGTGCAGGGCCCAGGAGGTGGAACCCGCACTGGACAAAACCCGGCGAGGCTGTCAGACGCAGCCATGGTGCTGGACAGAAGTGGCCTTAGTGACGGATGCCCCTGGAAGCTTGGGCGGTGGCCCAGGCTCAGCCCTCCCCAGTGGGCCAGGGCCAGGGCAGCTCCAGGCAGCTGAGCAGGGGTGCCGTGAGCTCCCCTCACCCAAGAGCAGCACTGGCCCTGCAGGTGCCTGGGAACGAGACGCTGCCTCGGTTTGGGCACAGGGGCCCCTCCTCCTCCTGTGATGTCCACCCGTGCCGTCACATCTGGTGCTCCTGACACCCGCACTCTGCTACCAAGAGGACAAGCTCTGAAGAGAGCTGTGACTGACTGAAGCAGGCCAGGCCTCGTCACCCATGAGGCGCCATGTACAGCTGGCCTGGAATGTCCCTGCCCTGAGCCACTGCTTCCCAGGTCCTCCAACGGACAGAGCAGACAGGCAGAGCAGCTGGGGGCAGTGGGGGGACCCAGGATGGGTTTGCTGCTTGCTGCTGTGGACACACCCGGCCCCTCTGGGTGTGCGAGGTTGTGCTGATGTTACACAGGTGGCGCGGACACCTGTCCTGTGTCACCAGGAAGGGCTGAGCTGGGGGCTTGGTGTGGACATCGCCCGTCCTGCCCCGTGCCCTGAGACAACGCCTTCCCCACCAGGTGCGTTCATCCCCGGAGTTCCGGTGCAGCCCGTGGTGCTGAGATACCCGAACAGGCTGGTGAGTCGGGCTCCCGGCCTGGTGTGGGCGTGGACTATGGGTTTCAGAGCCACCTGCTTGCTGTGTCCTTTGTCCACTGATGGAGGTGGACAGCACAGCATAGCCAGAAAGGCAGGGCAGAGGCCCATGTGTGTGCCCTGGCCGCTCCTCCCCTGTGGCCAGTCCCAATGTACTGGGATCGAGGTGCCTGGTTCACACTCGACATCTCGATTCTGGGGCCTGGGGCAGCGGGTCTGAATGAGGGGCTTTGTAGCTATCAGCCTTTCCCTGGCCTTTGTTCAAGGCGGAGGTTTCCTTTAAGAAAACAAAACGAAGGAACAGTCAGGGCCCAGAGCTTCTGGGGTGACCATGGGGGACCCCAGCTCAGAGGGGCGAGCCTGGAGGCAGCACCTGCCTGAGCACCGGGAGGGGGGATGCCGACCCTGCAGGCTCAAGTGGTAGGTGCAGGTCACTGGGGCACCTAGGGGGAGAAGCAGGAACGGGACCAGGGGTGGGACCCAGCGGGTGTTGGGATTGGGGTCCTCATCCTCAGGCCCGGCGAGGGCCATAGGCATCCGGTCCTACCCCAGGTGGGCCAGGGACAGGGCAGGCAGCTGCGCATGGTGACCCTGCTCCTCTGTCCCCCAGGACACCATCACGTGGACGTGGCAGGGGCCCGGAGCGTAAGTCGGACACTGTCCTGTGGGCCCTGGGCATGGCCACTCGGTGATCCCTCCGGCCCTGTTACCAGGCGCGTGTGAGCTGGCTGCCAAGGATGCCCATGAGTGGCTGGGCCAGCCCGGCAGGAAGTGCTGAGGCCCCCGCTCCTGATGGCCACTGTGCGGCTGGTGGCCCTGGTGTCGGGGGAGGGGCTCAGCACAGGGAGGGAGGACCCGGCTGGCCTTGGCCTGCAGACCCTGAGGCTCTCTTGAGCTGTGAGTCACGCTCATGGGACAGGGACGGCCACGCTGAGCTGACTGACGGTGCTGGGGTGGGCAGGACGCCCGGTACTGCAGGTGCCGTGGGTGACAGGGTCAGGCGTTGGCGGGGCAGGTAACTGTCAGCCCAGGGACGGGACCTTGTGGCGCCCACTGCACTCCGCCCATAAGAGGGCGAGGCTAGCTCAGGCTACGGTGTGACCGGCCCGGATGAGCGTGCCTTCTTGGGGCCAAGTCCCCTGGCTGGAGGGCGGGCATGGGAGAGGACAGCTTGCTGGACAAACCAGAGACGAGAGAGGCGGCAGATCCGGGAGAGGAGAGTGCAGGCTGCTGAGTGAGGAGCCCTGCGCCCAGGCCTGCTTCAGCTCGGAGCCCCAGAGCCGTGTCAGATGCCATCCGCTCTGTTCCCAGGTTGGAGATCCTGTGGCTCACGCTGTGCCAGTTCCACAACCGGGTGGAGATCGAGGTGCGGAGACGGGGTGTCCGGGTGTGGGTGGGCGCGGTGCAGGCTCAGGGGCTGTGGGCTGCGTGGCATGGCGCTGAGCCTCCGGTGCCTGTCTCAGTGCCTCGGGGCCCTCGAGCGCCTCCTGCCCTGCCCGTCAGCGCAGCCCTGCCTCTTGCCCCATTGTCCACCACGTGCACAGGTTCCCAGCCACCAAGGCAGCTGGATCTCTTTTACCTTGGTTGCTGGAGCCTGAGAGTATAAGACTGCCACGTAGGCAACAGATGTGTTTTGGCTCTTACTTTTACCGCACACGAATACTGCCGCATTCACCCGCCTGCATCCCACTGTCGGCTGTCTGAGGCACCCCCGTGAGCCCAGTGGGTCACACGCGTGGGGCTGTGGAATTCTGTCTGAGAGCACGAGGAGTGCCCTCTTCTGGGAAAGGGAGCGGGCAGCACAAGGATGAGTGGAGTGCAGCTTAGAGCTCAGTGGAATCCTTTCCGCCTTGGGACAGAGCAGGCACCTGAGGCCGTGGGGGATGGGCCGCACCCGCAGGTTGGATGCTGATGCGCGGCTTGGGCTCCTGAGGCCCCGGCCTGGCCTGGGTGCACCAGAGCCTGTGCTCTTGCCCACTGGCCAAGGCCCCCGTTAGCAGCTCCGATTCAGACCTGGTCTCTTGTTCTATGAGAAAAGAGGCCTGGTGGCTTTGCTAAATACCTCTGGGCACCACTGCTCGTACAGCTGCTGGAGCGCCCAAGAGGAGCTGTTGCAGCCAGAGTTCGAAATGGGTCTCAGCAGGACACAGAGGAGGCGGGTTTCAGGGGTCCTGTGTTAGTGACGTGCTGGCTAAGGAGACCAGGTGGGGCCGCACGGGGACTTCATCCTCTAAACCGAGTGGGCTCCAGCACATGGGCCACGAGAGGAGTCGTTCCAATTTTTTTAGGGTGCTAGTGATATTTTACTTCTTTTCTCAAATAACAGTTTTATGCATTCAGTTTTCTACTGTCCTTCAAATTGCACATCACTCCTTTGTACAATTTAGTGTATGATAAATATCACTATAAAGTGTTTTTTTAAAAAAGAAAAAGTTCTTGAATCTTCATGTCCACTTTAAGATCATTACAAACTTATTAAATAGTTCTGAGAGACAGACTAAAGATTTTTTTGGGCCAAAGAAATATTAAGTTTATCACAACAGATTCTTATTAAAAACTATACTTCAACCATAAAAATGAAGATCCTACATGGAAATTTTCTGATACACAAGGAAAGGAGAGCAGAGTAATTGGGGATAAATGTGAAATATCATTGAATGTGTAAAAGAATAATAACCCTACTCAGATTTTAAAATAAACGTAGTGTACCAAAGCAACAGACAAAGCAATTAATCTAGTTTTATATGGTAGCAGTGCATAATCAGAAACTGAAGTTCAAGGGCCAAGGATTTAGCTCAGTGGTTCCGCCGCCTGCCTCACAAGGGCAAGGACCCGAAAGTTCGATCCTCGGTACCAAAAAAAAAAGAAAGAAAAAAGAAATTGAAGTTCAAAACAGATTTATAATAAAATAATCAAATATTTAAGGATAAATTTAACACATTTCCAAACGTATACGCTGAAAATCAAACACTGCCAAGAGAAATTTTAAAAGATCCTAGTAAATAGGGTGATAGACGATTTTTACATAGTGGAAGAAGGGACATTGTTAAAATATCAATTTCTTCAAATTGATTCTTAAACACAATTCCAGTCAAAATCCTACAAAAATTGCTTAGAAATTATCAAACTGATTCTAAAGTGTACATGAATAGCAAAACCACTCAGAGCCGCCTTGAATAAAGAGCAAGGAGAGCCTTGTTAGCTGACTTCGAGCCGTGTTGTGCAGCTGAGGAGGAAGGCGGATCGCTGGCGTGGGAAGGAGGCAGAGCCGGCTGCCCTGCTCCGACGGTCCTCCGTGCGGCCCGGTCTGCCAGAGCTGCTGCTTCCCTGCGGATAACAACACGCAGTCCCTGGTTTTACCTTGCACTGGGCGCTGAGGTTAACGGCAGGGCTCTACACACAAACATGAAAGCTGCACTGCTGTAACCCTAAAGGAAGCGCATAAATCCTAGTTACTCTGGGATGGATAAAAACTTCATAGACAAAAAGCAAATTCATTAGAAAAAATTACTTTTACCGAATTTCAAAGTTTACTCTGAAGGGAGGCATTTCGATCTGAAGCTGCAGTAGATGCTGGGGCTGCTCAGAGCTGAGCCCCGAGAGTTAGCAGCTGTGATGCTTCTGCAGCCAGGGCTGAGCCGAGCGCAGCGGATGGGGGTCCCCCGAGGTGGACGCGCCCCGCAGAGGGGTCCTGAGTGCTCGGGTGCGCGGGGTGTGGGCGTGGGCGTGCTCGCGTGAGCACAGGTGGAGATTCTAGTGGGACCCTAGTCGTGTGAGGCTGGCGGGTGCCTCCCGCGCGTGCAGTGACTGCTGCGCTGTGTCAGTTCCTCCCCGTGTACAGCCCTTCGGAGGAGGAGAGGAGGAACCCCGCGCTCTACGCCAGCAACGTGCGGCGCGTCATGGCCGAGTGAGTGACTGTCGCGTTGCTTCCCTGCCGGTCGCACTGCGAAGCTGCGGCCCTGGCGTCGGGAGGACAGGTTTCTGCAGAAGTGAGCGGACGAGCTCCGCACGCTGGCACTGGCTGCTGGCCCGACGCCCCGTCTCGTCTTATCTGACGCTGTTCCAACTTGTTCTGCGTTGGAAGACAGGAATGGTTGCTTCACTTAGCAAGTCCCACAGCTGCCCGGAGCCAGCGGTGCCCGGGCCGTTTCTGGTGCAGCCCGGGCATCACAGGCCTTGGGAGCTGCGTCCTCACAGGCAGAGCAAGGGGCGAGTTCAACCCGCGCGGACAGAGGGGCAGGGCCTGCACGGGATGCGCTGGTGACAGCCGCGCGCGCGCATGTGCGTGTGTGTATGTGTGTGCGTGCGTGTGTGCGTGTGCGTGCGCGGGGGCGAGGGTCCCAGGCAGAGCTGACGCACGAGGCCGCCCGCACTCTTAGCGCAGAACTCAGGGCTGCCGTGAAGCCCGCCTGTCTGGTGCTAAGCAGGGACCTGAAACGTTGCAGTCCCGGGAGACCGGGCATCAGCGCTGCCGGCGGGGCTTCTGCTGGCCACCCGTGGGGTGCCTTTCGTGAGCCCTGTGGAGGTCTCTGCCCGTCTGGACCTCTTGCCCCTCCCCCTCCTCTGCACCTTTTGCTGTTTGCCCTCCTGGCCACACAGCTCAGGGGACCGAGCTCAGAGGGGGCCTGCTGCTGTCCCCAGACCCAGGGGAGTCAGCGTGGACCCCCAGTCCGTGCCTGCAGGCTCTCCCAGCCTGTGCCCGGCCATGGGAAGCAGGCATGTGGGGGCCCAGTGCGCGGCCCACACTTGTGCCGAGTGGCTGGGAGTCGCTGGCCGCACGTGTGCCATGAGGGACAGTGGGCCTCACCCTGGGCCCCGACCCCTGGGGTGGGCAGGAGAGGGCAGCCCGGCTCCGGTGCTCTGCACATCGGCCCTCTGATCTTCCTGTCGGGCTCCTGGGCGGTTTCTCCGGCTCTCTCGTGCTGAGGACAGGAACCAGGCCTTCCCAGGCTGGGTTCTCAGGCCACCGGCTCTGTCTCAGCTGTCCGGGCCAGGCCTGTGCCTAGATGCCATGGTCACAGCTGTCTCGGAGCCCCGGGAGGTGTCCCTATGGGCCTTGATGCCCCCTGGCCCGCGTCCCCAGGTGTGGCGGGCCGGACCGCTGTGGGCCTCTGTGGCCGCGCAGGACGCCCCAAGCGGCCCTCGGAATGGCTCCCTGGGTCCTCGCCCAGTGGCTGACGGGTGCCCCTCTCGCAGGGCCCTGGGCATCTCAGTGACCGACTACACCTTCGAAGACTGTCAGCTTGCGCTGGCAGGGGGGCAGCTGCGCCTCCCGGCCGACTCCTGCCTGCTGGAGTTCGCCAGGCTGGTGCGGGGCCTCGGGTGAGTTCCTTGGCCTCCGGCCCTGCCCTGCCCCTGCCCCAGGGCCCACGCGGAGGCCACAGTTCTTCACTGTGCGGGTCGGGGCTCCTGGGGGGGCTGGGGTCCCATGCAAGTGCTCCACCCGCACGCCGCATCCCAGCCCTGAACTTGCGTTCTGAGACAGGTCTCCCTGAGTCACACAGGCTGGCCCAGCCCTGCCTCAGACACTGCTGTAGCTGGAGTGGCAGGCCCACGTCCGAGTTTGCTTCAGATATCAACTCCCGGCCCGTAGAAGGGCCTTAAAAACCCTGGTGCTGAGTGCAGCTGCCCCGGGGCCACCCCAGGCGCCCGCAGCTCTGCACCGGCACCGTTAGGCGGAGACCCCGCGCCCCGCAGGCAGTCCAGTGGGAGTCCAGCTACCGCCCTGGATGGTGAGTCTCCTGTTTCAGCTTTCTGCGGTTTTATTGAAATCTCTTGTTTAGGCTGAGACCCGAAAACCTTGAAAAGGATCTGGACACGTACTGGGAAAGTGCGCAGATGCGGATGCGGAAGGGCGGGAAGGTCGGCCTTGGGGAGTTCGCCGCGTGCCTGCAGGTGCCGGTCTCCCCCGTGCTGGAGGACATGTTCGCGCTCTTCGACGAGGTGGGCTCGGGGGCAGGGCGAGCACCCGGTGCCCAGGGGGATGGGTCTCTGTGTGCGAGCGCCTGTGAGACAGCTCTGAAAGTAGAGGGGACCCTCGCCCACGCCCCACACGCTCATCCGGGTCCCCAATGCTCTCTGGTGTACATAGAAATGTGAGTTTTATCTGGGTGTGGTGGCACAAGCCGGTAATTCCAGCACTGTGGAGGCTGAGGCAGGAGGATCTCTGGAGCTTCAGGCCAGCCTGGACTACAACGAGAGTTCAAGGCAGGCCTGGGCTACATAGCAAGACCCTGTCTCAAAAAACCAAACATTAAAAAAGAACAAAACTGGAAGTGTGACTTTCAGTCGCCCTCACGCATGCTCCCAGCCGGTGTGTGCAGGACCTGTGCTGGTTCGAGCTTCTCCAGACCCTTCCGAGGCTGCTCCCGCCGGCTGGGCTCAGCCTGAGAGTGGCCAGGGCGCCGAGCTGAGCTGTCTCCCCCAGGGTGGCTGCGGCGAGGTGGACCTGCGGGAGTGTGTGCTCGCCCTGTCAGCCGTGTGCCGGCCGGCCCGGACCCTGGACACCATCCAGCTGGCGTTCAAGGCGAGTGAGGCCAGCAGGCGTCGCGCCAGCTGGTGTGGGAGAGCTCCATGTGCCAGGGCCTGGCTGTCCCCGAGGGCGTCCCTGCTGGCGCCCGCCTCCCTCTCCCGGGGGCCCTGGGACTCCCACTGCGGCCTGGCCCTCCCAGACACGGTAGCTCACCTGTCCCTCCCGGACACGCCCCACCCCGGCACCGCAGGCACCCTGGGCCGAAGCACCAGTGACCCGAGGCGGAGCGGCCCAGGTGTGCCTTCCGAGGCCCACGAGGGCGGGCGGGGCGGGGCCTGTGCAGGGCCCGGGTGGCCTCCAGGCTCCGGCAGAGCGCGGTGCGAGCAGCCGCAGTTCTCCCCGTGGCCACCAGGTGGTGCTGGCGACCCGTGTTTCCGCCGCCTCAGGCCCAGCCTGGATTGAATGCCTGCTCCCTCCCTGCCCCGGCTCCCAGCGGCGGCTGCGCTGCCCGCTCAGTGCCCTGCGCCTTGCCTTGTTCCCCCAGCCGTGCCTGCCTCCGCCCCCGTGTCTTGTCCCCGTCTCAGCCCCCGTCACTGGCCGGGCTGGAGACCAGGGCCAGGGGACGGCCCGGCAGTGGGGAGTGGCGGGGGTGACCGCTGTGCCTTGCAGATGTACGGGTCACCCGGGGACGGAGGCGTGGACGAGGACCAGCTGTCGCGCATCCTCAGGACCGCCCTGGGCGTGGCGGAGCTCCCCGTCACTGAGCTGTTCCGGGGCATCGACGAGGAGGAGAAGGGGAGAATCACCTTTGGTGAGCGGAGCAGGGTGCAGGGGCCCGCAGGACGCAGGACGCAGGCCACAGGCTGCCCGCTGTGGGGCGTGTGGCCGTGGTGTCTTCAGTTCACAGCCAGCTTCACATCCGAGCCCACGTAGACACGGTCAGCGGGGGTCCGCTGTGGGATGGTCGCCCACCCTGCCCCGTCTGCCTGTGCATGTGGGTCCCCCGCGATGCTGGCCCAGCCCCCCGGCCCTGGCCCGCAGGTATCCGTCAGGAAGTGAGGGTGCAGCGCAGCAGCTGGTGTCCCTGCACCCGAGCTGGGCTGGGCTGTCCCAGGAGACCCTCGGCCCCAGTGGGACCTGTGATAGGGTCGTGGGCAGCTCCAGGCCTGGCTGGGTCCATGCTTAGCACGGCCTGCTGCCCAGAGGGCGAGCAGAGGGTGAGAGGAGAATTCAGGGAGGGGACAGCACGGGACAGGGAGAGCCGGACCTCGGAGCGGGCAGCAGCAAGGGTCTCGGGGCTGGTCTCGTGGCGGGGCCGTGCAGACAGCAGCCCTCCGTTTCTAATTACATGCACACTTGCGGGTGGCTGGCGTGGAGTGGATGGCTGGCAGTGGTCATGGCACCCCCGACCACTGGGTGCCACCCTGCGCACCTGCCCAGTGAGGCCCATCGGTGCCCGCGGGCTGCGCTGTGCGTTTGCTCAGCGTCCTGGCGTCCGCGTCCACGTCACCCCCAGTAGAGCTGTTTGCAGGAGCCCAGGGTCCTTGTCCACTGCGGGGCCAGCGCCCAAGCTCTCAGGGTGCCGCTGTGTCCTTGCCAGGTCCCTAGCCTGCGGGGCCAGTGCTTCCCTCCCGTCCTGCCCGACGCGGCACAGCCAGGCCAGCCCTGCTGGTCCACGGTGCCTCACAGCTGGGCCTCTGGGGCTGGGAGTCAGGGCCTCCTCCTGGCAGCCTGGACGTGGGAAGGCGGCGAGCAGCACCGACCACCATGGTCACGTGACTGCGTGTGCGGCGGGGTTCTCCCTCCCGGGGCGCAGGGCACTGCCCAGCTCAGGGGAGACCCGGCCTGGGCCTTTGCCCCTCGAGTGCCTGTAACCAGTACCCTGTCCTTGCAGCCGAGTTCCAGAGGTTTGCAGAGCTGTACCCCGACTTCGCCGAGGAGCACCTGCACCCCGAGCGTCAGTCCTTCCATGGCACCACCCTGCCACCACCCACGCCCACCCCCAATGGCTTCTGCACCGACTTCAGCCCCGAGAGCTCGGACTCGGGGACAAAGCCTCGCTGTAAGAAGCTGGACTAGGGCTCGTGGACCGAGGCCGAGGCCTCTCCCACACCCCAGCCGCCTCCGGCGACAGGCTGTGCCCAGCAGCCTCTGCCACGCTGGGCTCTTCGGGCCGAGCCAGCGGCCCGGGTCTGCGCGGTGTCTGTGAAGGCCGAGTCCCAGAGCTGCGTGGGGAGCCGGGCGTGTCCTCGCCCTCGCGTGGAGTCCTGGGTCGGCTCTGTCACCATCCTCCCATTCCCCCCTGCCCCGTCCGAGCACGAGGCCACCACCCGAGGTGTGACCCAGCACGGCCTCTCCTCAAGTCATGGCGCAGAGGCGCCGATGTCTGGTTTTTAAACATTTCTATATTTTCCAGGGGCTCACGAGTGTTTTATAACTTCATTTAGGTACTTCTGAAGACATTCAGCATTTTTTTAAAAACAGAGAAATTGTTTTTCTACTTCATTTTCCTGCCGGGCTCAGAGGTTATTTATTTGTTGGCCCTTTTTTGACAGACTGTGAGGCAGCCTGGCCCTGGCCATGCAGTTCTGGCTGTGCCCTGCAGGCAGGTTCCTCTCCTCCTGACCCGACCACAGGACCCGGCCCAGGCGCCTTCTGGTCTCCATCCTTTTGGAATCCCTTCTTTTTTATAACTTTGCCAGTCTGGTGTTTCTGTTTCAGCATAACAAGATCTACTTCACTGTCGTGCCGGCTCAGCCTGAGACGAGCAGGCGGATGTGTCAGGCAGGACGGGTAGTGGGGCCCCGGTGTCCCCATGGGTGCACCCCGGTGGTCCCAGCCAGGCTCCCGGGCCTCTTGTGTCCGCCCCGGTTGCTGTGTGACCTCCCTGCACAGTTTCTGATGCGGGCCGGCGTCGGTCACCGTGAGCTCGGGCGGGCACTGCCAGGGCCCGTCCCCACCCGTGCTGTCCATTCCCACGACACAGTCACAGCGCCGCCTGGAGGTGGAGGTGGGGTTTCCTCCCCGCGCAGAGCTCCGGCCTTGCTGGGGGTCTTGGCTTTTACTCCCGAGATGAACCAGTGTACACTAGGGCCTCCTTGCTGCGAAGTGACTGCCAGGGCGTCGGGCGGGCGTGTCGCTCCCTTCCGTGGACACTCAGCCCACGTCTTTCCACCGAGCCTTGGGAAACCAAACCCTCTGTCACCAGGGCCCCACTGCCACCAGCGGGACAGCATCACGTCAGCGGCGATTGGCGAGCTGGGCGCCCTGGGGATGAACAGTGACGGATCCATAACTGTAGCACACATAAGGATTAATTTTTTTGAGACGGGGCCTCACTGTGTACCCAGGCTGGCCTTGAACGTGCCGCAGTCCTCCTGCCTCAGCCTCCCGAGTGCTGGGATTACAGGCATGTGCCACCACGCCCAGCATAAAGGTTCATTTTTAAAACAGGAATGCCTGCAGGCCACCCATGAAGGAGGTCAGTAAGCGAAGATGTTCTGCGGGAGGGGCTGGGCACCCCCGCTGTCTGCAGATGAAGGGTTTTTATTGAAGTGCTGCTGCGCATTTCCAGCCAGAAATCCCTGAGACGCAGACTGAACGGATGTTTGTGCCTCCGGATCCTTCCCCTTTGCTAGGGGCTGTGGATGTACCTAGGGGAGGGTGGGTTCTGCGGAGCGCCAGGCTCCCAGTGGAATAAAGGGCATGAAGGCGTGACCCCAAGAGCGAGCCTCACGTGTCTTTTTTGCTGGGGAGATGACAGGAGACTTGAGACTGGTGGGACCCACAAGATCTCCCGGGCGTCCCTGGTCTGCAACAGCCCCTTCCCCAGCAGTAGGGGCGGCTCTGCAGGGTCACGGGTGGTGAGCAGGCAGGCTGGGGAGGCCGCTGTCCGGCGTCTGCATCTGCCTTCTCTTCCAAGCACACGGCCTTGGCCACAGGCTGTCAGGCCGAGAGACGGACCTTGCTTCCAGTCCTGTGCAGCCAGCAAACGATTTAGGGCTAAAGGAGCTGAGGAATGGCCCCGAAAACACCCAAAACACCGGGCATGCACAGCCCGGCTTCTTGGATCGGGCAAACTTCAGACTCTGCAGGAAAAGACGCCGAGTGAGCAGCCGCCGGCCGGTCTGTGAGGGAAGAAGTGAGCTTGGCCTTTGGAACTGATTAGATGTGTGGGTTTTGAAATCAAAGGTTCAAAGGAGGAGCCTCACGCTGTCCTGGGAGCCAGAGGCACAGGCTGCGGGTGACCAACCGGTGTCCCCCGAGCCTGCCCACCACCCTTCCCCACAAGCTCGCCTCTAGCCCGGCCCCACCCGGTAACAGGGCCGAGAGCCGAGGCCCCGGGCGGCCGCGCTGGGTCCGTGTCCACCCCTTTCCCAGAGTAGGTGCCATACAGATGCCCAAACGCTCCCGGAGCTCAGCTCCTACAACAGGTGGTGTTGATTCCTCTGCCAGTCAGTAGTCCATCTGAGCATTCTCATGGGGAAACTGAGTCACGTTCATCCATGTGACCAAGTGCCTAAAAAACAGCAGGTGTGTTTTAGCTCACTGCTTCAGAGAACACAGTCCACAGCTGGCTCCAAGGCAGAAACATCACGGCAGAGGAAAATTGTCTGGTTTATGGTGGCCAGGAAGCAGAGGACAGGGCTGGGGACAGGCAAAGCCCCTCGAGGTCACAGCCCAGGGATTGTGTCCTCCGCCTGCTAACATGAGCTCAGGAGTGGATGAACCCTGTGTGAGTGCAGCGCCCCAGCATCAGCTGTCTTCTCAAAGCCCCGCTCAACACCGGAGACTTCAGGGGGACACTTGTGACCCAAACCATAACACAGGTCATCACCCCCACCACCAGGTGATCCTGTAAAGGGTAGCAGGTGGCCGGAGCTGGGAAGGTGAGGACCCAGTTAACTGTGCACACAGCCGGCCGGGCCAGGCCCCTTTGTGGGTGCGACCTCGTTGTCACCACAGGCCCCTGTCCCTCATTTCCTGGCCCACACCAGAGCCAGGAAGGTCAGGAGTGAGATTCGCTCTAACTCCGCAGGACTCAAAGCCTTTCCTGTCTTGATGGATCAAGAGGCACCCAGTGGACCGCTGGCCTTGCCAGGAGTGGCAGCAGCCCCACCCCCTGTCTTTCCGATCAGATCAGTAGCACCTCTCTTGCCCGCTAGTTGGGGAGCAGGGGTGGCTGGGTCACCCACGGTAGGCGGATGGGGCCGGTGGGATGTCCCCTGGGAGCAAGACCTCGGAGTGGAGCAGAGAGCACAGCTGCGGGGGAAGGAGCAGAACCATGGCTGGTTCACTGTTGCCTGGGGTGAGGAACGGAAGCTGCTGTGATTTGGGGTTGCTGTGTCCGGGACCAGCAGGTCTGGACGCTCAGGGAAGAGGCGCCATGCACCCCGCAGATGTTGGGCCTTGAGCGTGGAGTGATGCATGTTGCTGCCCGCTCCTCACCGGGAGTCAGAGCTGCTCCTGAGGCCGTGGCAGGGATAGCCCAGCACAGAGGCCGCCTCGAGAGGGGTGGGGCATTTAACAGTGGCACCGGACACGTACAACTCGAGTGGCATCGAAGATGTGGTCGTGTCCAGTGGCACAGCAGCATGACCTCAGGGCTGACCCCGTGTCCTCTGGGCCAGCTGCGTGGGTGGGCAGCAGGGAGCGTGACCACACGGGGCCCAGTGTGCACTGCTGCCCGGCGGCCTGGGCTGCGGCGTGGGTGGAGGTCACGGGTGTGGCCTGGCGGGATGGGTCCAGTCTGGAGTGAGTGTGTCACGGGAGGGAGACCTGTCCGCTGGGCAGCGAGGGGCAGCATGGTGGTCCTGTCCCCGTGTGGACAGGGCCCTTGGGAGGGTGTGCGGCTGAGGCTGAGCGCTGCACCTGCTCCTGACACTGGTGCCCGGTTGGTGCCCGGCCTCTCTGTGCTGTGATCCGTACCTCGTCCCTCTCCCCATGCTGCTGCAGAAGGGTTCCGTCAGGCAGTCAGGGGCTGGGAAGAGGGGCCGGTGCCCAACACCATGCCACACCCTGAAGGGGCAGGGGAGAGGGGACACAGAAAAGCAGGACTTGGTTGGATGGCAATGTGGGGTCCCAGCACTGCATGGGGAGAAACGGACAGACGGTCACATGCCTGGAGCCAGGCTTGGGGCTGCTCACCTTCTGTGGCTGGAACACGACGCCTGGCTTAGTCTCAGAGGTTTGGTCCGCATCTGCTCTCTCCGTCACCCTGGGCCAGCGGTGTCGAGCCCGTGGCACACCTGTTGTTTTTAAGACAAAAGATGTTGATGTGTAAGTTGTTTTTTCTAAACTAAAACCTAGGCGTTCAGGTTTAATTGCAGTGTTGGTGCTGTGAGAAACGTAGTGGGTTTTGGGTTGGTTTGGGCATGCAGTCTCTAAAGGTTCGCCGTCCCTGGCCTAGGCTGCAGTGAGTGGACATCACAGGAAGCAAAGCTGCTCACTGGGGCAGCGGGAAGCAGAGAGGGTGTGAGCAGAGAGGAGGGGCTTGGGGCAGACAGACCCCTCACCCCAAACCTGGTGCCACACCTCCTCCACCGGGCCCAGCACCTGGCAGCCCAGCCTGCTGCCAATGCGCCAACGGGTCATCCATGGCCAGGTCAGAGCCCCGAACACTTCTTACTAAACCATAATGGGAGGGAAGAAAAGGTATTAATAATGGCCAGAAGGCCTCCAAATCCATAAGCTTGCATCTAAGAGGCTCAGTAAATGCCAAGAAGAGTAAAAGCAGAAATACAACCAGACACATTAGAGCACATTGCTAAAACCATCGACAGAAAATTTCAGAAGCACCCAGAGAAAAAAATCGTAACTGTGGAGGAGCAAAGGTAAGAGGGACATCTGGCTTCTTTCTCAGCAGAGATTCAGCAAGCCAGGAGGCTGGGCACCTGCAGAGAGGAAGACTAAAGCCACCAGCCTAGAATTCAGGCTAAACACCTTTCCACCAGGCAACAAGAGAACTTTAAGGAAAAGCTGAGGTAGTGCATCACATTCAGGCTGTGACTACCAACAATGTTAAAAGTTCTACAGGCAGAAATAAAAGAATCCCGTGCAGAAATCTGGCTCTGCAGAACAGATTATCATTCAGAGACAGACTACAGTGAGCTAAAAACGTAAGCCTCTAAAAGAAAACAAAACCAAAAAGATACGGTCGGTTAAATGCTAATTTTACCCGAGCTGGGCAGGCAGTGAGGAGACAGGGAGAGCAGTGCTCCCAGCCAGGCCACAGTGGCTCTGTCTTGTGCTGGCTGCCGTGCCTCTGGGCAGGGGCGCTGGGCCAGCTGCAGCACAGGCCCCCGGTGCCGCCCCCGGTGCTGCAGCTGGACATGCCGGCTGAGACCTTCAGAGCGCCTGAGGACAGAGGGGGCTTCTCCCAAGGACCGTTCCTCTGACCATGCCTTGCTGTCCGAGCAGTGCCCTAAGTCCCCGATGAGCTCATTCACCACCAGGTGGGCCTGTCCGGGTCATTCTGGGGCTGCGGCGTCCTCTCAATGCGGAGGCAGACGTTTGCTTTATACCTCTCTCAAGTCGCACAACAGAAAAGAGCACCGGGCAGTCATGCAAATACAGAGCAGCAACAGGGGAAGCCTAGATCCAAGCACTTGAGGAGCACATTAGCTACAGTGACGATTGGTGGACTGAATAAAGACTGAAATTCCCGGCGTGTGCTGTGCAGAGGGAGAGTGGGAAACACGTGCAGCACAGGCAAACAGAAGCAGGAAAGGTGGTCTGGTGAGGCGGCCCTGCTACTCACGCTGCAAACCGAGGAGGCCCCCAGCGTCCAGGACACAGGCGCAAGGTGGGCTCCCCAGGAAGGCGCGGGCACCCTGGAGGCACAGGTACCTTTCTGGCAACAGAGCCCAGAACACACTCAGAAAACCAACAGAGGAGCTGGAAACCAGTGAACACAGGCAGATGTCAGCAGAGTCCGGTAGCCAGTGCGTTCAGTGGGCCCAGAGCTGCTGACCTGCTAGACCATCTGCCTGGCCGTGGAATAGATTCCCATACATTCCGAGGCACTGGGCGCCCCGCCAAAGCTGTGTCAGGAATTCCCTGTGTTCCTCGCCCAGCTGCACGGCCCCCAGGGTCCACAAAGGACACAGAGCCACGGCCAGTGAGCAGCCACCAGGGAGGCTGTCACGGGAGATGCACGTCCCCAGGGCACAGGAAGGGGTGTGGCCCCAGCGGTGAGAAAGGCGGATCCCAGAAGCACCAGGTGCTTGCCCCACCAAAGGCTTCCAAGCAAGACCTAAGGGGACCGAGCCATCCCAAGGAATTCACTGTCCCAGAGATGAAGCCCCAGGACAGACAGGAGTGCAGGCGCCCGCCCTCCGCCCCTCCGTGGGACCCCGTGTTACGGCTCGCCCCCCATGGCCTTGCATGTGAGGAGGTGACTGCATGGCGGGTGCTGTGCTCTCGGGGACCCATCCGTGAGGAGCTCGTTGACAGTGCTGTCAGTGCCAGGGCCTGCCTCTCCAGCTCCGAACTTCCCTCTCTGCTTCCTGGCTCCCATGGGGTGAGCAGCCTGGCTTCGCTCCACCAGCCCCTCCACTGTGCTGTTCCTGCCTTGGAACCGCGGTAACCCTCTCCTCCTCTGGCTGCGGCTGTCAGCTACTTTGACCCGGTCATGGGTGCATGATTAATACTCAGTGCCTGCCATACCAGTTGGAAATGACAGGATGCAAACGAGCAGCCAGAAGGCACTGGTGTGCACTCAGCATGACTGGGACTCACATCCTCTGGGCGAGCGAGCGGAGGATGAACACTACCCAGAAAGACACAAGAGACCCTTGGAAGGTGCTGATCACCGTCTAGAGGTGAAAACCGTGATGCAGACAGGGGCATGCACTGCTCAGTGTTGGGAAGGGGCCATGTGTCCTCAAAGGCAAGACCAACGAACTCACAGCATGGCCATGCCACCCCGTTCAGATGAGCTCGAGGGGAAAGACAGAAACTGGATCATCCACCCGTGAGCCAGCAAGCACAGAGCCACGAGCAGCCCAAAGAGAAGAGGGAACAAAAACACTTCAAGTTTCCATGGTGGAAATGACACCTAGGCCATCAGAGTTCTTTTTTTTTTGTTTGAGAGGTACAGTCTCGCTATGTAGTTCAGGCTGGACTTGAACCCACTGTGTAGCCCAGGCTGACCTCAAACTTGTGTTGATCCTCCCGCCTCAGCCTCCCAAGTGCTGGGATTACAGGTGTGTACCACAGCACCCAGCATCAAAGTTCTTAAAACCAATGATAACAAGAAAATCCTCAAAAATCAGCCAGGAAAAAAACAAAAAAGATGCATTTTATACTGATAAACGAGACAGGTAGGAGCAGGTCTCACGGAAACAGGGTTGGAGCTCCAGAAGCACAGAGGGGTGGGAGCTGTGGAGCCCTCGCTCTTCACCTGGCAAAGATGGCTTGCAGGCCAGAGTAAGTCCTCCAGACAGAGCCAGCCTTCGACATGAAAATGTTAAGGCAAGCTCACTGTGCAACACACAGCTGTAATCCAGCGATTTGGGAGACTGAGCCAGGACTGCAAGTTCAAGGCCAGCCTCGGCAACTTACTGAGATCCTGTCTCAAATAAGTAAGGGCAGGGGTGTAGCTCAGTGGTAGAGCATTTGCCTAGCATGTGGGAGGCCCTAGGTTCAATCCCCAGCACTGAGAAACAAAAAGCACCTACCTGATGAGACTTGTGTCCAGAACATGTAAAGAGCCCGCCAAAATCAATGACAGTGACAATAACACAGATGTGCAAAATGATATGAGAGACTCCTGGCCAGAAGTCACCCTGATAGCAGCTAAACATGTGGGAAGTTGCCTGGACATCCTGGTCATTAGAGAAAATCTTACACCATAGTGAAATAAATGCCACTACAAATGTACAAGGGAGTCAGAGGTTAAAAAGACCAACCACACTAAGTGCTGGTGAAGACTGAGGTGACTGGGGTTCTCACACACCATTCTGGACGTGTATGGCGGTGTGCTGCTGTGTGTGCAAACTAACAGATTTTAAAAAGTTATTAGTGCACATTTGTAGTACGTACTTATTCATCTCAGGGCACTGCCACATGTATATCACGTATCTTCATTTTGTTCCCCTTCTCCCTTCCCTCCTCCCTCCTTCATCACAAGATCTCCTTTCCATTTACCAAAGATCCATCTCCCTATTTCCAATTGCCTATTTTTCTTTAGCTCTCAATTTTACTCTGGGTTTCTCAGGTAAGAGAAACCACATGATATTTAAGCTATTGTCCGATTTCTTTCACTTAACGTTATGGCCTCAAGGTGCATCCATTTGCTACAAATGACTCTAGTTTATCCTTCTTTATGGCAGGATAGCGCTCCAAGGTGTGTAAGCATCGGTCTTTCTTTATCCGTTCATCTGTGGATGGACACAGGCTGCTTCCAAGATTAGATGTTAGGAGTTGTGCTCTATACATACGATGTGCCCATGTCACTGGCCAGCTGCCCTCTGCATGCTCACCTGAGAGGAATGAAAGTGGACATCTGCACAAGGACTTGTCTGAGATATCCACAGTAGCTCTGCAGGCAAGAGCCAGACGCCCGTCCACAGGTAATGGGTTAGGAAGTTGCACACCGTGGCGTGCTACTCACCAGTGAACAGGAGTGTGCGGAGGGAGAGCATCGCAGCACAGGCCTCCCTGTGGAGCCCGTGTACAGAAGAGCCCAGGAAAACCCACGGGTCTGTGGCTGTCGGGCGTGAGCAGGGCAGAGACCACAGGGCCTGGGGCCATGAGTGGGATGAGCACCGCCCCGTCTCAGTGGCACTGGGTGCCACGTTTCTGTGGCTTCCAGGCACTGCCCAAACCCCACACTCCAAATAGTGCACCCCAGCAATGTCCCAAACAGGACAGGATGGCAGCGTGGCCCTCACTCGGGGAAATCAATGCAGTTTCCCATGGACAGTGGGGCTGTGAGTGCATCCCCAGGTCCTCCCACTTTGCCCTGTGTAAAGCTCCTTGCGGCTGCTAACATCGGTCTCTTCAACCAGCTGCCTTGCATGGAATCCGTATCAACTTGAGGGGAAGTGGTGTATTAACAGCATCGACCTTTAATCATGAACATCGTGCATCTCTCTCTACTGCTCCGGCCTTTTAGAGGTTTCTCCCAGCAGTGGATTCTAGTTCCCTAGTGTTCACGTCTCACACATTCATGCCTAAGCAGTGTTACGGTTCAGATCTAAGATGTCCCTGAAAATCTCCTGAAGCATGGGTGTGGTGCTCAGCAGAGGGTCCATGGAAGATGAGCTCATAGCTGGCTGTTGTTAGGATGAGGGGCCTGGGTAGAGGTGGCCCCTGGGGACGTGACCTGGAGGGCTGTGTTCTTGTCCCCAGCTCCTCCTTTCTCTCTGCTTCCTGCTCACCGTGGGTTGAGCACATTTTCCTCCTCCGGGCCCTCCCGTCATGACTTTCCAGCCTTGGAGCCAGCTGACCATGGACTGACTCCTCAGAAACCATGAGCCAAATCAGCCTGTCCTCCTTGTGTCCCAGTGATAGGAGAGTAACTGATACACCTGGTAAGGAGGCCAGCATTGAACAGTGGGGGTCCCCTCGACAAGGTTGCAGATCAGTTCAAAGGGCTGTGCTGAACGTGGCTGTGACGGAAATGGAATCCTCTGCTGCTCTCCTGTCCTAATTTGAGCCCAGATTTTGGTGACTGCCACAGAGGCGAGTCACCTCCATCTGAGCAGTGTGACAAGGAGAGGCTACCCACAGGGCTCTCCCCTCCTTCCACCCCTCATCACGGATTGGGACACGAGCTTGTGGCATCTGCCAGATGCTGAGCACGCCCCACTAAGCCACACATTCCACACCGGATAACAAAGCGCCATGGCCTGGCCAAGCCTGTTATCTGCTGACTGA
This sequence comes from Heterocephalus glaber, assembly GCF_000247695.1. The sequence continues at coordinate 724,205 of NW_004624751.1, read as the reverse complement.
TCGAGCCCAGCTCTGAAAGGATCGCATGGGCCCTGGAGCCCTGGGGTCAGCCTCACAGCTGCACCAGCGTCTGGTACCCCAGGCTCTGTCCTGCAGGCAGGCGCCCTGGGGATGCCGTGGCTCCCTCTGGCTCTGAGGGGGACAGGTCTGCATGTACGGTGTGCTCTGCGCTGCTCTCACTCCAGGGTTGGCTCAGGCTTGTGCCCTGGGTCTGATGTGTACACAGGACAAGTGGCCGTGTCCCCTGTGTGACGAATGAGTCTCCTCAGACCTGTTCCTCCCCTCAGCTGGAGCAAGGGCATGTGGTTAACCAAGCACTGCTAAATGATGACGGAAGAGCAGCACAAACTGACATCGCCCCTGAAGTTTAATCCATCCAGAGGAGACGCTGGAGATGAATTCGTGGCAAGAACATAGAGAATTAACCAGTGAAAAGTGGACGGTTATTGACTTAGGGAAACAAAAACGGTTCCAAGAAGGAAATGCAACCCTGGGACAGTGCCACTGGGTTTGAATCCATGAGCAGCTCAGCCTGGAGCACAGCCACCGGATGGCGAGGGCAGAGATGGCAAGGGCGGAGTGAAGTTGGAGGGACCCAGGAGAGGGGAGGGAGTCGCGGCCCACAACCCACTGCCCACACGAGAAAGAGCCTCCTCCCAGCTGCCTCGGAGGTCAGGCCCTGTGAGTAGTGCGTGTTACAATTTGGAGCCGGAATGTCCCCTGGAGGCGCCTTCGGAAGGGGATGGATCCTCGGGTTGGATTGACCCACTGACAAGTTCACAGCTGAGGAGCTGGGGGCTGTGGAGAGTGGACATGGGCCAAGCCTCGACCCCAGGGCCCGCCTCTCTGCTCCTGGCTGCCGGGCTGCAAGCAGCTCTCCTCCACCACAAGGTTCCTGTCTTGGAACCAAGGGCTATGAACTGAAACCGCAGAAACCATGAGCCAAACAACCCTCCCTCCTCTAAACTGCAGTTGTCCTAAGGAAAGTTGTCCCTTCCAGCGGCTGACAAGGAGCATCCACCTTCCTCCTGTTTCCGCTCCGAGCCCTGCTGGCCTGGGACCTGGGAACAACCGTGACACAAAACAGGTGGGGAGGACTGTCAGGGCGTGGGGACAGGGCTTCCTCACTTAGCAGTGCAGCCGGTGCCCTGTGTGCTGGCAGCTTTTCTCCAGGAATAGACGGGGCAGCAGTGCTCAGCCCGGAGCCTCACCTCACCCGTCCGCCAGCCAGCCCGCCATCTGGGAAGCCAGCGGGAGGAGCAGCCGCTCACAGCTGGTTCTCCTCACGTGGTCAGGAGACCAGGGTGGGGCACGACGCTCCGCCCCCACCACACAGGAGCTCAGCATCCCTGCCTGACCCTGCTCCATCCCGCTAGGCCTCCCTGGCACCTGGGCAAAGCCTCCCTGCCTGCAGCGCTGGGCTGAGAGGCAGACAGCAGGTGGCCCTGGAGGTCCCTCATCTGGCCACACCATGCCCCTCCCCGCCTGCTGCCCCCCAGAGCCTTCGGGCACCAGGAGAGGTCGTGGCACTCAGCTCTGTCTGGACTCCCTCTGCTTCCTCTGAGACCCCAGGGGCACCCTGGAGGGAGGGGTGTTGCTGTGCACCACCTCCCCTGCCCAGCTACACTCTCCCTGACGTGGGGCCCCGGGCAGGAGGGCTTGGGCGCCCCATCCTTCTGAAGAGGGGATGGCTCATTGGCAGGTGCGTCCACAGAGGAGGTCCCAAGCCCAGCATCCCAGCGGAGGACCTTACTGCAGATGGGCGGGAGGCAGGGCTGTGAGCCGATGCTCTGCTGTGCCTGTAAAGGTTCACAAGCAGGTGTGTGAGGAGGAAGTGTGGAGGCGGCTGAGGATCTGTGTGCCCAGGACGCCCAGACGCCAGTGCCCAGTGCTGGGGCGACGCCCAGGCCAGCCAGCACCTCCCGGCCCGAGGAAGCAGCCCTGCCCCACCTGGACCTGACCTCTGGCCTCCACATCTCCTCCCCAAGGCCCCAGTGCAGGCTTCTGCCTCTTTAGGATGTGCCCACCACAGCCAGGTCACCGGCACCAGCAGAACAAGCACCTGAGCTGTGTCTGAGCAGCTAGCATGGAGCAGCGAGCAGCGAAGGTCAGTTTCAGAGCCCCAAGAGACCTCTGTCTTGTGACTGACCAGAGCCCCACATGGCTTTTCGTGTTTGTTTTCTGTGTTTTCCTTGAACTGCTGTGGAGACAGGACCCCTGCATGGATCCCCAGTGCTGCTGACCTTTCCTTTCCTGATGCCCCAAGAACTGCCGAGTGCCTCCACAGCCTCTGCCCTGCACCAGCACAGGCGCTCGCTCTCTCTCCCTCCCCTCTCCCTTTCCCTGCCCCCTCGAAGAGGCCTTCCCAGTCAGCCTGAGGAGCGCCGGGACTTGGAGCGGTGGTGGGCGGTGCCCAGGCTGGTTGTGGCTGGCTGTGGCCGAGGCGCCGGAAGCAGGCAGTGCACTGTATCCAGAGCTCTGCTCCTGGATCGCGGGTGCAGCAGGACTACACACAGCTAGCTTGGCATCTAGGGCCAAGATCCAGGCGGGGAAAGGTCTCTGTTGAATCAGGTTTCATCAACTCATAACCAACCACCGCAGCACTACCTGTACTCACCCGAGAGCGTCGGATCCTTGCTGCTGTCCCCTGCAGCCAGGCTGTGGGCCAGCCCCTCGCTGCTCTGCTCCGAGGACAGCGCAGCCCTGCTCCTCAGTGTTCAGCTGGAAGGCGGGCGCAGGAGCGCAGCCCTCTCCTGCCCTGGGTGCGCTGCACTCGTCACCGGCCCGTTCTGTTTGTGTCACGCGTCGGCAGCGAGACCCCCTCTGCTGAGACCCTTTCTTCCTGGGCGCTGGGTCGTGGTCTGCTCCCCTGGGGCTGCCATCCTTCCGGGCTGCTCTGCCTTGGTCTCCACGGCTACCGGGGCTCTCCGCTGGGGCGCTCCCTGACCCCGTTGGTGGGGCTCCCTCCCCGTGCAGACTGTGGCTGCCCCTCCCCAGCTCCTGAAGCCCGAGCCTCCCGAGCTGTCTCCACCCAAGCAGGCCTGGGAGCGCGGGATGCCATCTGCCCACCTTCCCCAGCGTGGCGCCCTGACCCACATGCCTGCTGGGCTGAGGGGGCTGCTGTCAGCTGTGCGGCCCCCCTTCCCCCTTCCCCCTGCTGGGATCTCCTTCAGCCTGGGGGGGGGGGCGGCAGAGAAGCCACAGGGCGCCCCGCACTCGGGGCGCCCCGCACTCGGTGTGCCCCGCACCCGAGCAGGGGCTGCAGCCAGGGCGCCCTCGTTCTCGGGGCTTCTGCGCCCGGGACGCCCTGGCTCTGGCCCGCCAGCAGAAACTCCGTGGCCGGGGCAGCAAGGCGGGGACGACCCGCGTCCTTCGGGTCCCGGAGCCAGGTGCAGACTGCGCGGCTGCCAACCCGGACCAGACACCGCCTTCCCACGCGAGCGAGGCCGCGCCGAGGCTCCGAGGCTCCGGTGGGTGCGCCCTGAGGCGCGGGTCTCGGGCAGGACCGGCCTGAGTCTAAACCGGTGGGCGGAGTCCTGGGCTCGCCGGGAGCGCGGGG
>NW_004624751.1:643650-720546 GCF_000247695.1 Heterocephalus glaber | reverse complement strand
AAAAAAAAAAAAAAAAATCCCCTACTGCTGAAAAATGAAATAAGCTGAACCCTTACATTCGTGTTTTGGCAAAAGCACCATTTTAAGTATTCCCCCAGCTGAGAATATCAAGTTTAGAACACAAATTAAGATCAAAGATGAAACAGAAGGCCGGGGATTTAGCTCAGTGGCACCACGCCTGCCTTGCAAGCACAAGGTCCTGAGTTCGATCCCTGGTACGAGGGTGGGGTGGGGCGGGGCGGGGCGGGGCGGGCCCCAGCGGCTGCATAAGAGCCCGAGGCTGCGCGCCCAGCGCGGAAGACCGGCGCTGGAGCCCCTGACCGGAGCCGAGGACGGCTTCAGGTGAGGCCACGCCCGCACCCCAGGCCGGGCAGGACAGGCGTCGTGGGGGGCGCCGGCCCGAGGGTGTGAGGGATGGGGATGCGCAGGGCGAGGCCCCGGATCCAAGCGGCTTAGAGCGGCGGGCCAGGTCGCAGCCCCACTCCACAGCTCCACAGCGGGGCGCTCTTTGCCGCCCAGCAGCCGCGGGCTCTGACTGCGCCCGGGACGCCCTGCTCAGGGCGGGCTGCGTAGGTTACGGGCCGGGGTCCCCCGACCGGGGAGGCCCAGGCCTCGGGGTGCCGGTCCCCGCAGTCGGCGGGCCCGGCCAGGTCAGATCGCCCCACTGCCTGGCCCCGCAGCCCGTGCAGGGCAAGGCCCGCGGGGACCCCGACCACGCAGCGGGCGCAGACGAGGCGGCCGTGCAGACGCTCTTTGAAGAACTTACTGCAGTCATTTGAAAACTCTGTTTGGGGCTGATTTTGACTGCATAAATTTTGCTCTTTTTTCAGTACTTCCTGACTGGGGCATTAGTCACTGTTGCTGGGTAAAATACCCAGCGCACACAGCCGGGAGGAGGAGGGCGCACTTCGGCGGGAAGGCTGCCCGCCACAGGGGCTGGGACAGGGCAGGGTCGGCCGGGAGAGGCGGGCGTCCCGAGTGACCCCGAGGCCGGGGCTCTCCAGCCAGTCAAGCTGGAGAAGGATCGGCGGTTGCGGAGGAGTCCTGTGCCGCTCTGGTGACCTAGGGTCGGGGCCTGCGGGGAGGAACTTGCTCCCGGAGCGGAGCGGAAACCGAGGAAAGGCAGAGGTCGCACAGCCCGCACCTGGCCCAGTGGGTGTGGGAGCAGCAGCTGCAGCGCGTGCTTCGGGTCTCCTAGCTCCCTTAACCCTGACCGTGGCCGTGGGCGCTTGGGTCGCGGGTGAGTGCTGCAGGCTCACCTCTCGCCCAGGCACTAACCGCGTGCTTACCTGTGTGTTTCATGTTGGCTGAAGACCCAGGAGGCGCCAAGCTCCCCGACTCCGTCAGCCATGAGTGAGCGCAAGTGCTCCGTGGGACTCCTGTCCTCCACGGTGGCCCGGGCCAAGGAGCCCAACGCCTTGGGGCCCCGGGAGGTGGAGCTCGTCCTGGTCAAGGAGCAGAACGGGGTGCAGCTGACCAACTCCACCCTCATCAACGAGGCTCGCAGCCCCGCCGAGGCCCAGGAGCGGGAGACCTGGGGCAAGAAGATTGACTTCCTGCTGTCCGTCATTGGCTTTGCCGTGGACCTGGCCAACGTCTGGCGGTTTCCCTACCTGTGCTACAAAAACGGCGGGGGTAAGTGCTGCCCAGGCTCCGGCGCTGTCCATGGCGCGTACACGGCTGGCAGGACGCAGGGCCCCAGACATGCGAGCGCAAGCGGGGACTCAGCCCCTCCTGCACACACATGGTGCCCACTCCACCCCCGAGGCTTCCAGCTCTGACCGGGCGGGGAGGGGCCCAGGAGGAAGCACCGAGGCAGCTGGGCTGCGCCTTACACTTCCAACAACTTTCCCTTGGGAAGGAAAATTCCCAAGGCCCGTGGAACAGTGTGTGGTCGATGCCAACAGTGTGTGCAGAACGTGTGGAGGCCTTGAACTCGGGGTGGGGAGGGCCCACATGCGCCCATCTCACCGCCTGCCCCCGCCTCAGCTGGACGCGGAGCCAGGACTGCTTGGTGCCCCTCCCCCGTGGCTCCTGCCTGCCTGCCTGCCCTGCCTGGTCCCCGGCAGGGTCCCCAGGCCCGGCATTTGCAGGACTTCACCTGGGCATGCCCCTGGAGTGCCCAGGTGTGTGGGCCTCATGGCCCATCTTGGACCTGAGGAGCCTGGAGCAGAGCAGAGCCAAGGCAGGGCCATTCATCTCTCCAGCCGGGCAGGGAGACAGGAGGGGCTTGGAGGTCTGGCCACATGCCCTGCTGGCACCTGGGCGGCCCTGCTCAGCAGACCTCAGCCGAGGCTGCAAGGGAGGCAGGCTGTGAGTGCAGGGACCCACTGGTCCAGGAAGCCTGGGCACAGCGCCTGGTGACAACGGGGGTGCATGAGGGGCCAGCACAGCCCAGAAGTGGGTGGGGCCTCTCGCTCTGCCAGCGTCTGATTGTGACCCAGAAGAGGGCTGACCAGAGGGGTCAGGTGAGCGTGTGGGGTGCAGATGCCCCAGGGGACAGGCCTGGAGACGGTGGGCTCACCAGCAGGGCTTCCCCCTGGAGAAAAGGGTCGTGCCCACCAGGGAAAGCAGAGCCCCAGCCCAGAGATGAGCCCCGCCCACTGCAGGCCCAACACTCAAGGAGCTGTCCACCCACAGGAGCCTTCTTGGTGCCCTATCTGCTGTTCATGGTGATCGCTGGGATGCCCCTCTTCTACATGGAGCTGGCCCTCGGTCAGTTCAACAGGGAGGGGGCTGCCGGCGTCTGGAAGATCTGCCCCATCCTGAAGGGTAAGGCGCGCCCTGGGGTATGGGTGCATGGGCCTCAGAGTGTGCACCAGTCCTGCTTGCTAAGGCAGGAGGCACCTGCACCAGGGTGCTAACCTGAGTGCCGCTTTGGGGATGGTCCTGACCAGATGTGAAGGTGCCCTCGCTGGTGGGGACTCTCCTGCCTATCCAGCTTTATCATCTGTCACCCATCTGCCCATCATCTCTCTGTACACCCATGTCTTTTTCTGTCTCCACCCATCTATTTATCTATTATCTATCTCCACCCATCTGCCCAGCTACTCACTGAGCCTTCCAACCTGTGGTGCAAAGCTACCTTGTGCTGAGCCCAGGTGACCAGCCCAGCCATAGCCTCCCCCAGCATGCTGGGGTGCATGCTGTGCCGGAGATGCAGACTGCAGGCATGGGGGGCTTGAGTAACCCTGGGAGGAGCAGAGAGTGATTTGGTCCACACCTGTCCAGCTCCCAGCCAGGCTTGGCCCCAGGACCTGGGCTCTGGGAGCTTCAGGGCTTCCTGGAAGAGACTCGGGAAGCCGCCCCTCTGACAGGTGGCACCTAAGAAATGGCTCCTGAAAGATTGGGCTGGTTTTCTCATAAGCTCCCAAGCAGCTGGTGCCTGAGGAAGGGAATAGAGGCTGGCACCCCCAGGTCGCACTGTCAGGGGTCAGGGGCTCAGAGCCCAAGACCGGTGAGCAGGGCTCTTGAATGAGGACATCTCCCAGCAGTGAGATTGTGCTCCGAGAGGAAAGGTCCCCTTCCAGGGGACAGGTTCCCCGAGCACCACAGACACCCATGGAAGGTGGGCAGGCTCCTTGGGTCCTGAGGGCCCGTGCTGACCCCTCGACTGCAGCACCTTCCCAAGCTGGGCAATCGTTCTCCAGAGCACAGAGCCCCTGCTCACACCCTCAGGGCTGACGGGCGTGGGGGGTCCGGCAAGATCCGAGAGCAGGAGTCACAGTTTAAAAGAACCACCTGAGAAAGTAAAGAATAAAACAAAACACAACAGGCTGTGCAAATGCATCTCTGTTCCCACCGTGGCCCCGTGGAGGAGGCCTGGCCACCCGAACCCAGGACCTGGGATTCTACAGCCCGACACTCCAGGTGGGCCAGACCCTGCGCTGTCCACTCACTGCACGGTGTGGACTCGCCCGAGGTCTGTGGCCCAGACCTACAGCTCCAGGCAGAAGAATCGCCATGGCCCCCAGGTCTGGCCCCCCAGCTGCTGTGGTCCGGGAGCAGACGGCGCCTCTGAGGTGGTGGTGGCCCGGTGAACGAGGCCCAACTCCTGTTAGGTGGCGTCTGAAAGCTGAGCCTTCCGTGGAGCGGGTGTCAGGGACCGGGGAGCAGGTGCAGCCACACAGACTGGTGAGGCCAGGGTTTGCTTTGTGGGATTTCCCAGTCTCACCCCAGGGCACGTCTCGACAGCACCCTAAGCCCACACACTGCCTGGGAGCCAATGTTCTGTCAGGCTGAAGTGCTGCTCTACCCAGGCAGTGGTGAGGGATGCAGAGCAACAGGGAGAAGGGTGACCCGGCGCTCCAGCCAGAGCTGGCAGATGGAAGCTGGTGTCCGTCTGGATGTCACATCACAGGCACAGTGCTTCCCACCCAAACTGCCTCAGTAGGTCTTTGTCTTGCAATTTATAAACTGTCAAGATTTAAACCACCAGGCGATTCCCAGGGACTCCAGAACACCCCACAGTGCTGACAGACTTGACTCAGGACACAAGTGGACGAATGTCTCCCACAGGCAGGACAATGGCGCCCCCGTGGGGAAACGAAGACCAGGACATGCGACCCCCGCTCAGCGTGAGCCCGGGAGAGGCTGGGTGGACAGTGATCCACCCACCCGAAGCCCATGTGGCTTCCTGAGCCTTCTGCAGACAGGCCATCCAGAGCACTGTGCCGGGGCCAGTATGTCACCACGGGAAGAGCGCATCATCCTCGCCTCATCACCCATGGCCGTGGGCACCTCGCGGATCCCCAGATACGAGCACTGCAGCTCTGGAATCCGTGGGGGAAACCCAGGGTTTTCGAGAACTAATGCCGACCAACCACGGCTCCGGGAGGTGCCTCCTGCTGATTGGCCTGCGGCAGTGCACAGGGTGCCAGCGAGGTAGGAGCCATGGTGCCCTGGACACCCTGGCCCCTGTGCCTTCTCTCTTGCCTCTGAGGTCTGGTTGCTAAACTGTTACGTGTTTCCCATCCCAGTGAAATAGACACCCATGGTAAATGAAGACAGCAGTTAAATCAGCCAAAATAATTCCTGTGGAGCTCAATGTTCATTAGTTCCTCAGTGTCCTCTGCAGGTGGCTGGCATTCTGTGTGCTGCCCGGGCCTGGGCAGCATGGAGCCAGGTGCTGAGCTTCTCTCCCGAGAGCCACGGGACCTCCTGGGCGAGGGATGGACGGAGGTTCCAGCTGAGCCCGGCTGTGTTTGAGACTGTGATCACCGCAGTTCACCCCGGTGCCTCCAGAAGCTCCTGGCCGCCTTTCGCACAGACGCAGGCATCACGGGTCAGGGAGATGCGTGCTTAAACCTCAGCCTCTCGCTTCTCCCTCCCGCCCCGTCTCCATACCAGCCTCTCTGCTGTGAGCGTGCACGCACACGGCACACATGTGCACACCCAGCACCAAGGATGCCAGGGCTCTGGAGCGCCTCCCTCCTTCCCTTCCTCCTAGAGCCCCGTCTGGAGGCTCTCGAGGGGCCTGGGTCGGCAGTCAGAGTACCTGCTCCAGCTGCAGTCCCGGGGTGAGTGTAGGCGGTCCCCCATGGCTGGCTTCACGACGCGTTTGGGTGCTGAGTCTGGGTGGTGGGAGGAGCCCGGGTCCCAGCACCCATACGAGCGGGAAGCTCCCTTTAGGTCATCCGTTTATTTGCTCGTGACAGACTCTATTTTGCAGGTGTCGGGTGAAAACCCCACACCCTGCTGTATTGAACATCAAAATTCATAACCTTCTGTAGTAAAAGTATTTTACTGTGGCTTATCCATTCTAATAAAAAAGGATTTAAGGTGGCCTAAAGAAAAAGCAAAGTACACACAAGGTTAACATAAATATTCAGAAAGGTAGATATTTAAGAAAATTGGCAGTGCGCATGCTGCGTGAAGTTTACATCCAGCCCTGCGCTCCCTGAGACAGGAAACCATATTGTGCATTCGTTGAGATTCCCCTGGATGTGGCAGAGACTGAGCCCACTCCCTGCCTGGGAGATGGCATCCTGGCACTGAGCAATACAGAAGCGTCAAGGGAGCTTTATTACAGCATGTAGGGGTGTGCTGGACGGCAATCACAGGATATCCGGCAGCCTATGGGCACATGGCCACCTCTCACAGTCTCCCGTGACCCTGAGGAGCAGCCTGGCCAGGTAGGGTGGGCCGCTGGGGTGCCACAATTCATGGCACGGTCCGTGACTGAGTCTCTGCCTTCTTGGAGGAGTGTGCTCAGAGGGACCAGAGGCATGGCCAACACTTGCACCTCCTTCCTGGGACAGCAGTTTTCTCACACAGGCCCTGGGGGCCCGGGCAGGAGAAGCCTCTGAGACTTCACACTGTGCTGCATTGGCAGACAGGCACAGCATTCGCTCTGCCAGGGAAATCTCCATGGTGCCCTTTGGAATAGCATGACTTCCCAACCACAAAGCTTCCCGACAACATGGCTTCCCAACAACAGGGCTTCCCAAAATGGCCCTATGTATGAATTTTCTGTAAATCACAACGCAGCCTTTTCCCTGAGGAGCTTAGTGAACAGAATTGCAGAATAGAATTAACCAGTGTTGACCAATTTCTCACTGGAGGAGCCCTTTGGAAGGAAACAGTTTGGTCTTGTCATCACTACATCTGAGCACATTTTCCAAGGGGGACCTTATAGTCCTGACCCCACGTTCACAAATTTTAGTGCATTTTTGCTTTTAATTTTGCTTTCAAGATAGGAAGACAACTTTAACGAGTTGCCTTGAGCATAAAAACAGCTTCTCCTAGGACTTCTGACCATGAAAAGCAACCCAAGGCACTTGCTGAAGTCTCCTTAAAGATGTGCTCCCAGCCCACTGGGGCTCCAGACCAGCAGAGGACAAGCTGCCTGCTGAGCTTCACTAAAGGCCATGATAGGTGGAGCTCAGACCATCCTACTTGCAAAGCTGAAATGCTGAAATGAAGAGGATTCTGCCTGGAGCTGAGTCAAGAGAGCCACAGCAGCAACTGCGAGACCATTTGTCCAGCAGTGTATGAGGGTCCCTTGACCAGTGGGCGGAGCCTGTTAACTGCCAGGCCCACCTACCCACTAGTCAGGAAGGCACCACCCTGGGGACGCTCACATGGTGTCCTCCAGGTCACCGGGAGCCCCGTCAGGTGACTGATCCCAGATGCCAATACTCTGAGAGGATCTGGGTGGCCCTGGGTGGCCTTGAGAGCCCTAGGTGGTCATATGTGCCCTGGGTGGTCACAGATGCCCCAGACCCTACCTGGTCTTGCCTGGCCCGAGTGGCTCTTGGTGGCTGTGAATGGCTTCTCCTGGGTGGTCTGGGGCTGTGGATAGCCATGGGGCTCCCGGTGGTCCCTTAGTACTGTTGGTGGCTCTGGGAGAACTGGGTCCCCTTTGATGGCTCTGTTGGCATGGGTGTCCCTCAGTGGCCCTGGTTGGCTGTGGATGACTCTGGCGGTTTTATGTGGACCCAGTGGTCCCAGATGGCCCTGGGCTGGATTGCCTGCTGGCTCTGGGGGAGCCTGCGTGGTTGTGGTAGCAGTGGATGTGCCTTTCTCTCCCCATGAGGTCCTCACTGGCCCTGTATGGCTGTGGGTGGCCTTCGTGTGCCTGGGTGGCCCCGGATGAGCCTGAGTGTCCCTGGCTGGCCATGGGGTCCCTGGGGTGCAGAGGTGGCCTCACATGCCCTCCCACGGCCCTCCAGTGACGCCCAAGTGTCTATGGTGGGAGACGCTTTGGAAAGTGGGCAGCCACTTCTCTGTGCTCCCAGTGCGGACTTGGGCACAGACCCCACACGCCGTGTGGGTGCCAGGTGCCGCTGCTGGGTAGAGATGTCCACCCTGCGGGGCCAGTGGCTCAGTGCTCCGTGCTGCCCTGCCAGGAGTGGGCTTCACGGTCATCCTCATCTCGCTCTACGTGGGCTTCTTCTACAACGTCATCATCGCCTGGGCGCTGCACTACCTCCTGTCCTCCTTCGCCGCTGAGCTGCCCTGGACCCACTGCAACAACACCTGGAATAGCCCCAACTGCTCCGACGCCCCCTCGGCCAGCGCCCACAATGGCCCCGGCCTCAACAGCACCTTCGGGACCACGCCCGCTGCCGAGTACTTTGAGTGAGTGGGGGCGCGCGGGGCAAGGGCCCTGGGGCGGCGCCGGTCCGGCCGCAGCTTCCCTGTTGCCCCCTGTTCTCTGCCTGTCCCTGAGGGGACTCTGCTGCCAGGGGGTTGTGTGGTCAGCCGAGCCCCGCAGGGTGAGCCTGGCAGGGTGAGCCTGGCAGGGTGGACGTGGGCAGCCCTCACTGCTCGTCCTGCCCAAGTGAAGGACGTTCCCTTCTCTGTGAGTTTCAACACAGCCTCCAGGGAGAAAGGCACTGCTCCCCTTCCCAGACAAGGCTTGGGGTGTGCCGGCGCAGAGACCCCTCCCGGGCCAGCGAGTGCTGAGGCAGGAGGCTGCAGGGTCCTGTGGCCGGGAGCTGTGGGCCACGCAGCTGGACCCAGCTTGTGCTCGGCTGGGTTTCACTTACTGCACAGGCAAGCGGTCGAGGGCTTCCTGCTCGAGTGTCCTCATTTTCCTGTGGGTTTCGTCAGTTTGAGACAGCAGGAGTGACTCATCAGGGGGCCATCTTCTCTTTGGGAGGAGTAGAAACCTTTAATTTGCCCAAGTGGTTTTCAGGCAAGAGGACCAGAGAGAAAGCTGGTCGGTTAGGTGACCTGTGATGCAGGATCCCAGGAGGGAATGAAGTGCTGCTCTGAACGCAAGAGGTCCCCAACCCCTCGCTGCTGAAGGCCCTCGGCCCGGCAGGTCTGTGAGCCTGGAAGCACCCAGGACAGGGCTGGGGTGGGGAGCAGTGTCAGGTGGAAACAGGGTGGCACCATGCGCCCTCGCTCTGCACACGCTCGGGGTTTCCCAGGTGTGCGGCTGGGGCTCCCCAAGGCCACCTTGCGAGCCCACCCTATGCTGCAGGTCACAGTGGATGGGGTGGTGGTCCCCACAGACGGCCCCCAGGAGTTCTGTCCCACCCGAGGTGGAAGGGTTAGGATCTCACTCCACAGCAGGGCTGCGTGTCCGGTAAGGTGGACATCTCATCCGGGGGTTCCACATAGGGTGTGAGTCATGCGGCACGGAGGATTTGACACCTGGGCAGCAGATGGGAGAGGGACACTCGGGCAGGAATGGCCAGGTGCTGGTGCTGAGGGAGCAAGTGCCAGTCCATTCTCTGAAGCACCGGCCGAGCTGTCCGGGATGGGTGCATGCTGGGCAGCACTTGGTCACCCATGTCTACCGCACTGGCGTGGAGAGGGACCATGGTAGCTCATGGCACCAGCCCGGGGTCCCACCCAGCCACCCTGCTGCCACCAGGCAGAGACAGGAATGCCTCCCGCAGAGAAACAGGGATCCTCAGCGAGACCCTGGCGCCCGAGCAGTGCACACAGCAGAGCACGGAGTGCCCGCTGGCCCAGTGCTTCTTACCTGAGGAAACCAAACCCCATCCGTGTTCCTCCTCACTTCCTGCTTCCTTTCTCCCTTGTTCTAGCCCCCACCTCTCCAGCTTTCCCTCTCAGCCGGTGTCCATGGAAAAATACTGAGGCCCCAGGGCAGAGACCATGGCCTACTGTGAGTCGTGCAGGTCCTAATGACCCACTCCTCGAAGGGAGACCTGGGCCAGAAAGGACCATGTGACCCAGAACTCTGCACCTGCACGCACTCTGCCTGCTCTGCCTCCACCTACTTGCTAACGTCAATTAGGAAGTCATAGCCTGAAAGCTAGGAATTTGCCTCCAGGAGACTTCGTTGGCTGCACCTTGCTAAGTTTGATAGGTATTTTCGTTTTCATTTGGTTCAAAGGACTCCCAGCCAGGCATGGTGATGCACGCCTGTTGTCCCAACACTTGGGAGGCAGAGGCAGGGTTGCTGAGTTTGAGGCCTACATACATTTCTGTTACCAATTTCTAATTCGGTTTGGTTTTGTCTTGATGACATAAATTTTCAATATTTTAAAATATATTAAGATTTGTTTTCAGCATGTAGGAGGCTGAGGCAGGAGAATCATTGCAAGTTTGAGCCCAGCCTGGGCTACATCGTGAGACCCTGTCTCAAAACTTTTTTTTTATTTTGTGATCCACTTTATGGTATACAGTGCTGAAGGCTCCATGTGTACTTAAAAAGAATGTGCTTTTTGCCAGGCCTGGTGGTGCCCACCTGCCATGCCAGCACCCCGGAGGCTGAGGCAGGAAGGTCACTTGCACCCAGCCTGGGAAACTGAGAAATCCTGTTTTTTCAAATCATGCATTGTGCTGGTGCTGTCGTACAGAGCATTGCGCAGTGTCGACTGGGTCACGTGCCCAGTGTTGTAGTCATCTGCATCCTTCCCAGCTTTCTCTGTACTAGCTGTCTTAGTTACTGAGAAACGGGCATCCACGTCTCAGCTCCAGGCATGGGCTCGTCTGTTCCCACCAGGCTTTCTCTGTCCGTGGGTCTGGAGCTCTGTAGGAGGAGTGTGCCATTTTGGCGGTCCGGTGGGTGGGTTCCTCTTTCCAAAGTCTCCCTTGCCTGAGGGTAGTGTGTCCGCCTGGTCCTCAGGGCTGGCGTTTGGGGGGTGTCTCCTCCTGGCTTTCAGGTGTAAGCTGTGTGTGCCCTTGACGTGGGCTTCGTGTGGACACTGCACTTGGCTCCTGCTTTTTAACCGTGGGGCGATCTCTCTCTCAGTCTGACTGACCATGTGGCGATTGCCAGTGGGCTGGGCTTGCATCTCCCCTCTTGCTGTTTCTGCCCTCTCCTTTGTTCCTCTTCTTCCCTTTGTTCCCTTCTTCTGAGTTAACGGTGCCTAGGCTTCCGGTTTCTCCTTTGTCCCCTCCGCCTCTCGCTGAACAGTCCCTGCCTCTCATCTTTGGTGCACTGCCATCACAGGTCGGTCTCCACAGTGTGCTACGGACTGCGCCATGCGGTCTTATTATTTTTCCTTAAACAACTGCATTTTAAATACACTGAAGGCAGAGTCCCCGTCTTTGTGGGCCCCAAGTCATGGATCCTGGAAGGGCTCCTCTGTGGTCCTGATGGTACCGTTGTCCTCCTGCTTCTGCTGGGAAGTGCTTTGCCTTCTTGGTGGGGCGGTGCTCTCCATACAACACTACATCTCCCTTCCTAGTCACTTTGAGCGTGCTGCTCTGCGGCACGATGTACCGCATCCTCCCGGGAACGTTCCTGTCTTCCATGACAGAGCTCTCCCCCCTGAACCCGTCCCCGAGCCCCAAGCTCCTGCCACCCCCTTCTGTCCCTGTGTGACCTGCTCTGGGGACTCCTGCAGTGGGTCCCGCAGCCTCTGCCTTCGAGTCTGATGCGCTGAGCCTCTGTCTTCAGGTCCATCCTTGGCGGGCTCTCAGGGCATGGCGGGCGATGTCACACACTGCCCAAGCTCAGATAGACACGGGGGGGGGCGGTTGCTGTCTGGCTTCATGAGTGATGCAGCTATGACCGGTGCACAGGCATGAGTTTGAGATCCTGCTCTCCGCTCCTTGTGTGCGTGCCTGGAAGAGGGGCTGCTGCCTCACAGGAGTGGCCGGGTGCTTTTCTCAGCCCCTGCGCTGTGCTCCACGGTGGCCACTGCCTATCTGTTTCCCGTTTGTTTTGATGACAGCCACACTGTGGGCGTGGGATTCTCATGCAGCTGTGACCTGCAGCCCCAAGGATCCAAGGCATTGAGCACCCCGGTGCCACTGGCCGCCTCTCCCTGTCCCCGTGCTGTTTGCAGTAGAAGTGGAGAAGTATCTGTTGTTGAGTATCAGGAGCTCGGTCTATTCTGGGTGTCAGTCGCTTGCCAGAATGTGATTGGAAGGCATGTTCTGGGGCTGTGGCTTTTCCTCGGTTGTAGACTCCTGTGATGCACAGACATTTTTAAGCTTGATGAAGTCAGATTTACCTATTTGTTCCTTTGTGCAGTGGTTAAGAATCTGGGCCAGGTCTGAGTTCATGGAGTTAACCCCGTGTCTTCTTCCAGGAGTTTTATGGCTTCGGGGCTTACCTTTCGCTCTTTGCCCGTTGAGTTAATTTTGTATATGGGAAGACTGGCAGCCACTGCTTTTCCTCCTGAACTAGTCACATTCCCTCGCTTCTGGCCATGCTGCTCGTTTTATTAACGCGAGGCTGGGTGAGTTTCAGGGTAATGGCTTTGGAGCTTGGCCTCGTCCTTTAGAAGTGAGATTTCTTGGCTGGAAGGTGCTGTGTTCAGGTGCCGTCCGGCTGCTGCCTCTCGGGGCCTTTACCGCCTGGCCGTGGGGTGACAGTGAGCACACGGATCCGCCCGCTCACTGTGACTGGGTCCCCCGCTGTGGAGTGCCTCGGCCCGCCTGGGCTCCCTCAGCACCACTCCGTGGTGTGTGGTGTGCGGATTACAGGAGCTCTCTCAGGGCCCCTCTTCCCAGGACTCTGCCTGGCCTCCATGCTGGAGTGTGAAGGCCCAGATTCTCCATGGGGCTGAGGCCTGTTGGACTGGCTGGGCCACATCCAGCCTGGGGGTCGGCATCGTTTCCTGGGGAGCTGGGCTGACCCAGGTGGAGCGTGGGCTGCAGTGTCTTCTTCGCAGCGCGGCCCCCACTTTCCTGAGCGGGTGCCATGGAAAGCTCAGTGCCTCCCCGCAGCGTCCTGCAGGAGCCCTGGAATCTAGTGAGCTGCTGCACAGAAAGCAGCAGACGTTGCACCGGCTCAGCCTGTCCCCTCGTGGCCTTGTCCTCTGCCCTTGGGACGGCTCCCTGAGAAGGCACGTGAGGCCCGTGGGGCTCCCGGTCACCCGGCAGCACGGTTCCACGTCTGGTCGAGGCAGCAGGAGCTGAGGTTGATTTGGGTGTCACCCAGAGATCGGGGGCCTGAGTGGCGCCTCACTGCCCAGACACAGGCGCCTAGGGCACCAGGCCGGCGGCCAGCCCACGGAGCGGGGGTGCAGGCGCCACACGGCCATGGCTGTCACACCTCCCTCGCAGGCGCGGCGTGCTGCACCTGCACCTGAGCCACGGCATCGACGACCTGGGGCCTCCGCGCTGGCAGCTGGCGGCCTGCCTGGTGCTGGTCATCGTGCTGCTCTACTTCAGCCTGTGGAAGGGTGTGAGGACCTCAGGCAAGGTGAGGCGCGGGCGCGGGGCTGGGCTGACACTTGCCGGGCCTGGGAAGGGTCTGGCGTGGGGGGGCGGGCAATGCGCTTCCCTTTCCCGATGGGGCATGCGGGCCGCGTAGGGCACCCACGGCCGCCTCGCCCAGAGGACCCGGCCCGCAGCGGCCGCAGTGTGCGGAGCCTGGCCTTGAGTCCTGGGACGACAGCACCTCCCACAGGGCGCCCGAGCCACAGCCCGCCTCTGCGTCCACGCTGTTCCTGCCCGGCTTTCCCTCGCCGTCCCTTTGGGCCTGCAGCACGGCGCCCCTGCCCAACCAACCCACTGCAGCAGAGGGCGCCACTGCCCGGCCCGCCACAGGTGGCTGAGTTCTGCCAGCGTCCCTCCAGGCTCCGCTGGCCCTGGCAGGTTGGGCGAGTGCCCAGGGACGCTGTCCTCTCCCCAGGTCGTGTGGATCACAGCCACCATGCCCTACGTGGTCCTCACCGCCCTGCTCCTGCGTGGGCTCACCCTCCCGGGGGCCATCGACGGCATCCGGGCCTACCTGAGTGTGGACTTTCACCGGCTGCGTGAGGCCTCGGTGAGTGCACGGTCAGGGAGCTCCCTGGGCGGGCCGCAGCCTCACAGGGTCCGCCCCGCCGGAGCTGACTTGCAGGCCGCCTCCCTCAGCGCCCCCAGCAGCTGGGAGGACAGCCGTGCACCGCACTGGCGAGTTTGAGGTTTTAAAGCCACACTGACGCAGTGCGAGCACGCGGCCCGAGCCAGGGGCCTGTGCGTGGGCGCGCGCCTGCCTCAGGTGGCCCGGGGCTGCCTCCAAGCGCGAGGGAGGCCGGGGAAGGAGGCTGAGCGGGTCAGGGCGCACGCGCGTGGAGGAGCCGACGCTGCGAGGAGGCTCGTGCAGGCGCCCTGCCGGCTGTGTGTGCTGCTCGCGGGCCCAGGGCGGTGGGTGAAGGGCACCAGGGGAGCGTGCGGCTCGGCAGGGGAGGTCAGCTGCCCCCAGGTCCCCTAACCTGGCTCTCTCCTGGCTTGCAGGTGTGGATCGATGCCGCCACCCAGGTGTGCTTCTCCCTGGGCGTGGGCTTTGGGGTGCTGATCGCTTTCTCCAGTTACAACAAGTTCACCAACAACTGCTTCCGGTAAGCTCGCCCCAGGGCCTGCAATGACTGCCACTGCAGGTCCCTGCTCAGAGACCATTCCTGGAGACAAAAACCCGGTTCGGGCCGCAATCCTCCCTGCCTTGAGGAGGCCGCTGAACTGCGTGGGGTGTGTCCCCTCCGGGCGGGCCTTCCTGGAGCTGTGGGGGACCCCACGGTGAGGCCCGCTCCCCTCTCCCGCCTGGCCGCCCCAGGAGCACAACTCTCCTGCTCACCGACAGCTTCACCCCACCCGCCAGAGCGGGTCTGCAGCCTTGTGCTGGACCCAAATTCTCCTAAACACAGGAACAGAATTAAATCTGAGACCTGCTTTCTCTGACCTTTATGGGCTTGTGTTTACTCTCACATCCTGAGGATAAAAACGCACTAAAAATACAGACAGCGCACAGCTAAACGAGCAGACAGCCGCTGCAGGCTCCCCAGCGGGGGTGTGGGTGCAGGTCCCAGATCGCCCTGCCCGGCCACCTGTGTCCCCTCTGTGGACAGCGTCCCAGTCCTCCCCCTGCAGACGTGCCAACGGGCACCTGGACGGCAGCAGCCCCCAGAGGCACCCCTGTGCCCCAGGCTACCCCACTTCCCTCTGGCCCTCGGGTTTCTTAGCCCTGAGTGGGGTCCCCGGAGCCCACTGTGGATAGTCTGCATTTCACCACAGTCCCCGTTTTATGTGTATGTGTCGGTGTCTGCCCCACCCTCAGCCCTGACTGTACCCCAGAGCCAGGAGCCCCCACATGGCCCCAGGTCGGGCTGCAGAACGGTGATCAGCTTGTGCGTGTCCAGGAAAGCAGCCCTCCAGACCTCTGTGGGGCCCAGACCCAGCGACGTAAGGCCAGCAGCTGGGAGGTGGTGGGCTCTCACGGCGGCACCAGGACGCTGGTCTTGTCTTGCAGAGACGCAATGCTCACCACCTCCATCAACTCCCTGACAAGCTTCTCCTCGGGCTTCGTGGTCTTCTCCTTCCTGGGGTACATGGCCCAGAAGCACAGCGTGCCCATCGGCGACGTGGCCAAAGACGGTGAGCCCCTCCCACCCCTGTGCCAGCTGCGTGCAGCCTGTGAGCAGGTGGCCGTGGCCCTGGGTGTAGACTGGGGGCTGAGCTCCCCCGCACCACCCCGGAGCTGGTGTCCAGGGGGACCATGGCCAGTGTCGCTGCTGACTGATCTCCTCCTGGGTCTCAGGCTTGGGAAGGGGCGTGGGGAGCTGTGGACCATGTTGCCTGTGCCCTGAGGACCAGGGTCAGCCTTGATGGCCCTGCTGCTCCAGGAGAGCTGAGTGCGAAGGCCCCACTCCACAGGGAGGACACGGGCTGGGGCTGCAGGAGAGAGATCAGGCTGGGCTGACCCTCCTGGCGTCCCTGAGCCTGGGGCTCCCCTCCAGTCAGAAATCCAGTAAAGGTGGGAGAGGAAGCAGGATGCAAATCCATCCAGAGGTGAACTTTCCTCATTGTTGCTCTGCCCTGTATTATGATAAGCAGCCTTCACCCTGAAACTCCAGTGGCCCCTGGAAGTGGAGCAGCGTCCTCCCTTCATTTCCTGATCGCAAAGCAAATGTCATTGGTGCAGAGAGGTCGCTGCTGTCTTCATCCCCACAGAGTCTGGAAGCAACCTTCCCGGGCTCACGGCTGGCGGCATTTAATCTTCAGTGTGTGCGTGTGTGTGTGCGTGTGTGTGTGTGCACCTGGGGTGTATTTGTGCATGTGTGAGTGTTCCAGCACATGCTTGTTCCTGTGTGTGTGCACATGAGAACTTGCTCATGTTTGTGCATGTGTGTGCTTGCTCATGTGTGTGCATGCTTGCGTGTGTGCACGACTGCTCACTTGTGTGTGTTTTGCATGTGTGTGTGGTTACTCCCGTGCATGTGTGCGTGCACACGCATGCATGTGTGTGAGTGTGCGTGTGCATGCGTGTGTGTGTGCGTGTGTGCGTGCTCACAAGATGCACCCAGGAGCACCACGTGGAATGAGGCCGTGGCATTAACAGTGGTTCTGGGACCACTCCAGAAACCCCTCCTGTGCCCACATTCCAATCCCTGTCTTGAGCTTTGCCCTCCTGGTGCCCATGGCCTGGTGTGGGTGTGAGTGAGTCGCAGCGAGGTGGCTGGGCTGGGGGAGGGGCCCGCGCCCGCATGCAGGGTTCAGGGTGTTCCCTAGAGCCCTGGGCCCAGGAGAGTGAGGGATGGTGAAAGGGCTCCTACTGATCTGGGCCGGAGTGCACCCCAGCCCCTGTCTCTGTGGGTTCTAATTGCAGGCCCCGGGCTGATCTTCATCATCTACCCTGAGGCCATCGCCACACTGCCGCTGTCCTCGGCCTGGGCAGTGGTGTTCTTCATCATGCTGCTCACCCTGGGGCTTGACAGCGCTGTGAGTTCTGAGGCTCGGGGTGCGGGGCCGGGTGGGGGCCCTGCCCACTGTGCAGGCGGGACCCTCTCTGGGCCAGGTGCTGGCCACTGGAGTTGAACTCACCCTCTCTCCCCCTGAGCATCAGTGGGCCCTGCCTGGGCACCAGGGCCAGACTCAGAGTGATAGTGACTGCCCAAGGGGATACAGCGGGGCACCCTCCGGGGCCTCCAGACCTCTGGGAAGGAGTGGCGGCAGCACAGCCCAGGCTCAGTGTCTTGGTGCCACCCGTGGTGCCCAGCCCACTGCACCCTTGCTCTCTGGCTCTGCCCTCCCCACCAGGTGGCACCAGGACCGGCCAGGGCCGGGGGCTGCCCCATGTCTTTGCCCACCCGATGGGGCTCAGGGTGTGCTTCCTGGAGTAGGGGGTCCCCCAGGGCTCCACCATGACCCCTCCCAGGGTCACAGCCTGCTGGGTGGACCAGGGCCCTCCGAGTCCCTGTGTCTGTGCACCAGGAGCGTGGCCCATTCACTGTGCTCACAGGGCACACAGTCCCCAGGCAGTGCCGTGTGCTCTGTGTGGCCCCACCCCGCCCAGCAACCTCACCGCAGCGGGGTCACCCCAGGCCCCTCTGAGGGCTCTGTCACGAGGGAGCCCGGCTGGGCTGCAGTGCAGGTGTCTGCTCCCGTGCATCCAGGACGTGACCCCGACCACAGGTAAGTCCAGCCGTGTCTGTGCCCGCAGATGGGGGGCATGGAGTCCGTCATCACTGGGCTCATCGACGAGTTCCAGCTGCTGCACCGGCACCGGGAGCTCTTCACGCTGTGCATCGTGATGGGCACCTTCCTGCTGTCGCTCTTCTGCGTCACCAATGTATGCGCCGCTGCCTGCTCGCACTGGGGCCCATGGGGCGGGCAGCTCAGCATCAGAGGCTGGGGAGCATGAGCGAGGGGTGAGGCCCGAGTGGCCCAGAGCCCGGCTGGCTGGGAGGCCCTGGGGAAGCCCCACAGTGGCACGTGGGGCCTTCGGGGCGGGGCGTCCCCTGCCTGAGGTGGCCAGGGGACATGGGATTGGGCCTGCAGTGGCCGCTACCCCTCGGCAGCCTGGGGCACGTCTGCTGGCCAGCTGTTTCGGGAAAAGCCCTTTCCAGGCAGGCTACGCAGCCAGCCCCGAGCTCACCAGGCCCCTCTTCCAGGGCGGCATCTACGTCTTCACACTGCTGGACCACTTTGCAGCTGGCACGTCCATCCTCTTCGGGGTGCTCATCGAGGCCATCGGGGTGGCCTGGTTCTATGGTGAGTGTGGCCAGGAGGCTGGCACGGCGCTGCCTCTGGCTTTCCCTCTGGCGCAGCCACCTTGACAAGAGGTGTTCAGGCACCGGGGAGCTTGAGCTGTGTCCGCCCGGTGTGGTGGGCTTGGCACAGCCTGTCCAGCTGGGTGGGTGCAGTGTGCGCTCTGGCCTCGTGCACTGGGGCACAGTGGGGCTGCTCGGCGGGGCCCCGTGTGTGCTGAGTGGCCACTGTGCCCGCGCGGCTCTGCAGACAGTGCTGCTGCTCGGCGGGGCGGGGCGGGCTGGCCGGAGGACAGTGGCCCCGAGAGTGACAGGAGCCCGGTCCGGCTGCGCACTCACGTGTCAGGACTGTGGCACCAAAGGCAGTCAGGCAGCGCTGCCCCCGCGTGTGGCCACCGTGCCGAGGTGGGCACAGGGCCAGGAGAGCAGGCTGGTGCCGGCCGGGCCTCTCTCACATCACTCTCCATCCTCTGTTCCGTACCACGAGGCTCGGTGCTGGCCTGCCTCAGCCTCCGCAGGGCCTCTGCCGAGGGAGCTGGCGCTGCCCTGCACCCCCACTGCCCTCCAAGCCCCTTGCCCAGGAGGACTCCCGGTGCCCTGTGTGCCCGGTCACGCTCTGCCACCACCAAGGCAGGGAGGCGCCCGCCCAGCCACCCAGGGCCCTGCGCGTGCCCCCAGATGGCAGTCACACAGCAGCCTGACTGCAAGGTCCCCAAAGCTCGGCACAGCGCTGAGCCATGCAGCAGGCGGCCGGTGGAAGGGAGCCGTGTTCAGATCCCATCACCAGTTCCTCCGAGTTAGATGAGAGTACTGAAGAAAAGCCCGCCTGCCTAAAGCAGGCCCTGGGGTGTGGCTGGAGAGAAAATGCCATTCGTTACATTTCCGGAAGTCACTTCGCAGCACCAGTGGTGCCCTTCAGCCTTCCAAGGGGACAGGGGCCCTGCCACACAGCACTGTGACTGACGTGCAGGAATCTCGGGCACTCTGCTGAGTGGCAGGCGCCAGTGCCCCAGGGCAGACACAATGACAGCTGAGGCTGGCGGGGCTGAGGAGGGGTGCGCAGTGGTGCATAATGGGGCAGAGCTGGGACAGTGAGCGAGGCCAGGGCACAGCGTGGTGGCAGCGTGAACACACGTGACGCTGCCGAACCCGGCACCTACGAAGGTTACAGTGGTAAAGTGGTAATTGGCGCATCGTGCCATGGATTTTAAAAAGCGGAAAAACACCAGTTGCCGAGGGAGGCGGGGCATGGGAGGAGCCCTCCAGGGTGTGGTCGGGGCCCAGGCCCACCGCACAGCTGCCCGACGCCTGCCCACCCGGAGGGCCGCCAGGGCTGGGCCTGCGCATGGGGTCCGGTGGCAGCCAGGCCCGGGGTGCTGGGCTGGGGCCCCTGCGGAGCCTGAGTGTGACCGGGCTTGGGGTCCACGGGCGGGGCCGGGACAGGAGCTTGGGCTGTGTGGCCTGGTCAAGGTCCTGACGCCTGTGGCCCCACCTCCCCAGGTGTCCAGCAGTTCAGCGACGACATCAAGCAGATGACGGGGCGGCGGCCCAGCCTGTACTGGCGGCTGTGCTGGAAGCTGGTCAGCCCCTGCTTCCTGCTGGTAAGGCCCACGTGGCCGGTCCTCCCACCCTGTGCTCCTGGCCATGCCCACCCCAGTTTCCCCAGGTCCCCGCTGGGCAGGGGTGTGCTGCACGCATCTCTGGTCGGATGGCAGCTTCCCTCTCCCCGGGGACCCCAGGAGCAATTCACATGTGATCCAGGCACCCCGACATCTGTGTGGGAGAGGCAGGAGCCAGCTGGCGGTGCGCTGCCTCTGGTGGGCGGGTGGAGACAGGGTCTGGCTGATGAGCACTGGCACCCCAAGGACAGGAGTGGCCCCAGCTCCACCCCGTGGTTCCCTGGGTCCTCCTCAGGTGGCCAGCAGTCACCTGCTTTATGCTGTAGGCCAGGGGTGGCTGGACAGAGTCCCTCAAGCTCCTGCCCTGAGTCCACAGTTGTTGGAGCTGCCTGGGGCAAGGCGGGGACTTGGGCCAGACCCCATCGCAGAGTGATGCTGGGGCCAGTCCCAGGCCAGCAGGGCCTGTGAGTGAAGAGCCCTCATCTTCCACCTGAGCCAGACTCTCAGCCACTGAGCTCCCGGGGTGCTGGGTGCAGGGAGAGGCGGCAGACAAGCCCATCCTCGGGGTTCAGAATGGAGCGGGAGAAGCCCCAGGTACGCCCAGGAACTCGCAGCAACTGGGCTCCAGCTCACATGTGTGGCCACGTGACAGGAGTGTCCCAAGCCAGCCCAGGGCAGCCCTGTGCTCATCAGTGTCCTGGGCAGGAAATGCCCTGTGAGGGCCAGCAGGTGCCCCAGGAAAGTGTGTTTAACTGTAACACTGAGCACGGTGCTCAGCAGGGTGGATGGTATGCACGGAGGCACAGTATGTGTGTAGGTGCGCAGTGCCCGTGTAGATGTGCAGTGCCCATGTAACATGCAGTGCGCGTGTAGGCTTGCAGTGTCCATGCAGGCGTGCAGTGCCCATGTAGGCAGGCACTACGCATGTAGCTCAGTGTGTGTCCATGCGCATGGGTACAGAGATTGTGTTTGAAGAAGCGTGGTGCGTGTGTGCTTGGTTAGCCAGCCAGCCAGTGCCCTGGTGATGGGAGCCTGTCCTGCTGTCACAGCAGTGCTGAGGTCAGCTCTGGGGTTTGTCACTTCCTCAGAACACACAGAAGCTGCCTGGGTCCAACACAGGCTGCAGGTTGCACGTGGTGCCCAAGCAGTGCCCTGAGCAGCAGCTAGCTCTGCCAGGCTGTGGTGTCAAGTGAAGGACGGGGAGGACTGGACAGCTCTCCCTGGGAGGACGTGCCCACCCAGTCCTGCCCTCTCACCCACGGGGCCCTGGTGGTCCACATGGCAGCGCGTGTGGCTGAGGCCCACTGCTGGCCCTTGCCCCGAACCTCGGGACCGTGCTGACATGTGTCCTTGGTTTCAGTTTGTGGTCGTGGTCAGCGTGGTGACCTTCAGGCCGCCCCATTACGGGGCCTACATCTTCCCCGCCTGGGCCAACGTACTGGGCTGGGTGGTTGCCACCTCCTCCATGGCCATGGTGCCCATCTACGCGGTCTACAAGTTCTGCAGCCTCCCGGGGTCCTTCCGGCAGGTGGGTGTGTGGGTCCTGCCTGGCCTCTCACTGACCGAGGGCAGTGGTCGGGATGGCCTCCCTGGCCCCATCTGCTGCTGCCCACTCTGGGGCCAAGAAGGACAAGCAAGGGAGGCTGGCCAGCAGGGCAGTGGGGCAGCAGGAGGTGTGCACATGGCCCTGTTTGTCCATGTGTGTGGCTGGCGTCTGTGCATCCATGTATCTGTGTGTCTGCTTGTGCCTGAGCGTGTGTATGCCTGGGTCTCTGTATGTGTTTGTGTGTGCCTTGTGTATCTGTTTGCCATGTCCATGTCTCCATGTGCACCTGCTTGTACATTCATATGTCCATGCATTTGTGTGTGCTGTATCTGTGCCTGTATGTTCATTGTCCACATGCCTGTGTGTGTGGCATCCATGTGTTTTGTGTGTGCACGGATGTTCACCGGGTCCACATACAACAGTCTGATGTCTGCAGCTGAGCTGGTTCTGGGACTGAGTGGCCCTGGCATAGCCCTGGCTCAGAGCCAGGCTGTCCTGGGTGCTGGGGCCGACCTCCCTCCCGCTGGGCCTGCTCCATGGACAGCAGCTCCCAGATCCCAGGCCAGCCCCCGGGGAGTGGGGCAGAGAGGCCCCGGGGATGGGTGCCTCCCCAGAGTCCGCCTCTCAGACCAGGCCCTGGGCCCCAGCACGGTCCCACAAGGTAGGTGTGAGCCCTGGGGCTGCCAGCCTGAGTTCAGGACCTGGCCTGGGGCTCTGCGTGTGACCACATGCCCACTGTGCCCCTCTGTCCCAGAAACTGGCCCAGGCCATCACGCCCGAGAAGGACCGCGAGCTTGTGGACCGAGGGGAGGTGCGCCAGTTCACGGTGAGTCCCTGTCCCCGCCTTGGGAGGCTCCAAGTGACCCGAGTGCGGTGCCCTTGCCCGTGGCTGCTCCTAAGGGCTCGGGGCCTGTGTTGCGGGAGCAGCAGTTTGCCACTCACGGGAGCTCTGGGCACCAGGGATGGAGGCCAGAGGGCAGCAGGGCAAGCAGAGCCAGGGTGGCACTGGGGGACCCCGCAGGAGACCCAGCAACCGAGAGGATCAGCAGGGGCGGGGGCGGGGGGCTCGGGGGAGCTGCACTCTGTCCCCTCGCTCAGGTGCCTGGCCACGCTGTGCATGTCTGCTGTGGCCACGGAGAGGCTCTGAGAGCCCCTGTCCCTCCCACAGCCCAGCGTCCAGGTCTGCCCCACTGCAGGCCCAAGAGCTGGGCGAGGCCACACCCCACCAGCAGACTCGGGCCCTGAGCGCAGGGAGAAGGTGCGCACTCGGCCAGGACGCAGTGCCCACGGCCGCTGGGTGGTGTGGCCCTGCGCCTTCCTGCCTGGCCGCCTCCTCCCTGGCAGTGGAGGCAGGGGCTGCCCTGAGCATGCACGGCTGGCACGAGTGGCAGTTGGGGCTGGCAGCAGGTGGGCAGGGAGGCAGGCAGTGAGGGCTATGGACCCAAAAGAGGTGAGCCACAGGGCAGCTCGGCTGCCCACACCCTGCCACCTGGTCCCCTTGGCCTGGCGCTGGTGCCGGCTCTGCCTCCAGGGTCCCACTCAGCCCCCTCCTCCCGGAGCCGCCGTCCAGGACCCTCGAACGGCTGCTTTCTCCTCCTCTCGAGCTTCTCAGTCTGGGCCTCAAATCTCATTTTCAGCCTATTCCCTTTCTTATTCAGCATGCAGGGCTATTTCCTGCCTTCCACAGGCTTTGATAGCTTTTTTATAATTAGTTTGAAATATATTTTAATTCCCAGTGTGACTGCTCATAACCTGCATGGAAGTCTGCTTGGAGACTTCTCAGTGCCGTACCAGAGATTGGACCTGGCCCTTCACACTGAGCTACACCTCCACTCCAGCGCTTTTTCATTTTTTATTTGGAGACAGGGTCTCACTAGGTCACCTGGGTGGGTCAGACTTGTGAGTGTCCTTCCTGCCTCAGCCTCCCAGGGGATTCACCTCTCGTTGCTCTCACGTGGCTGCTTTGTGCTCAGACACCAGGTGCCCATTCTTGGAAATGTCCTGGACTTCTCAGGGGCCTTGGCCCAACCAGCACGACAGGGCTCTGCGCGTTTGTCGGTGACAGCACATTCTCTGCCCGGGGGCACGGTGCTGCCTCTGCCTCGGAGCAGGCTGCCCCGGCAGCATCTGCATCGGCCCCCAGATCCTCCTGTAATCTGCTAGCTTGGCCCTCTGGCCTGTAAGCTCAGCTGTAGGTGTCTTGAAAACCCGGCCCAGGTGGAGAATCCCGTCTCCCAGCTGGGCCGTCCATTCCCCTGCACTGTGAGGATCATCTCCCGGAGCTTGGTGCCACTGGCCTTTCGTTCGGTGGACCCCAGTTTGTGCACGTACTCCCTCCTTTCTTCTTTCTGGGGACTCATTTTTGTGTTTTCTCATTCTCTCACCTCTCTCTGCTGCTCAGAACCCGGTGCCTGGTTGCCTGGCAGTCGCCCTGCAGCGGCACACACCCCACTGTAGGCCTAACGCAGTCCCCGCTGAGCTCAAGGGCTCGAGTCTTCCTTCCGCTGACTGCTGTGTGGGAGCCCAGGGCCCTCGCCTGTGTCTGGCACGAACGGGGCCCTGTGCTGTGCTGTGCTGTGCTGTGTTGTGTTTCGTGCCCACACACCCTGGTGGTGCCGGCCTCACTAGTCCGAGGACCTTGCCTGGCTTTTCGCATCTGCACGAGCCACCCTGCGTGACCCTCCTGCAGAGCCCGCATGCGTGCCGCATCTCCTGTGCTCGCGGCTGCAGGGACGTCTGCCCCTTGCCATCCCTCCCCGCTGCTCCAGGCGTCTGTCCTGACACAGGTTCCCTGGTCAGGTGGTTTCACCCCGGTGCACGCTCTGAGCTTCTCTGGCCACACTCTCAGGAAGCAGCTCGCGTCTGCAGCTGATGCAGTTCTGAGACCTTCGCAGCCACGCTGAAATCTTGCCTTTGCTGTCATGTCCCCTTGGGGTCTCCTACCTCGTGGGGATTGGGTTTCAGGGTTTGCACTTCAGGGCCACATGTGGCTGTTTGTCCGTGACTTCTTAGCCCGCCCAGTGAAAACCAAACTGGCACGGCCAACACCTCACCCTGCCACCCTGTGTCCTTTCCTGAAGCCACAGTCTCGGCCCCGTGCACATCCTTCCTGGCCCTGCCCACCTCAGCGGCTTGCTGTGTGGACAGATGATGGGGCATGGGTGGGTGGACAGTAGATAGACAAATAGACAACAGATAGATGACAGAAGATAGCCGATGAGGGACAGGTAGACTACAGATGATAAATGCTTGATAGACGACAGATAGGAGGTAGATGAAGTGATTTCTGTATTCCTGGAAAGTACAGTATTTGGTTTTAGTTCTGTTGTGTCATTATTGGTTTTTTGCAGTTCTAGGGATGGAACCCAGGATCTTCACACTGAGCACATCCTCAGCCCTTTTTATAAATATTTTTTATTTAGAGCTAGGGTCTCACTGGGTCACAGAGTTGCCCAGGCCGGGCAATCCTGCCTCAGCCTCCTGGAGTGCTGGGATAACGTTGCAGGGCCTGTCCCACTTGGTTGCGGTGCTTCTGACTTGGTGGGAAAGCATCCTGCTGATCTGCTGTCTCGGGCTTGGCTTCTCCTGTTCACCACCCGCACCTCACATTTCTGGTGCCCCGTTCAGTGAGCTGCCGAGTTCATTGTTTCCGCCCTGTCCTCTGCCCCAGCCCTTTCAGGACCCAGCCGTGTGTGCAGCTCCCAGGGCCCTCCGGTCTGTACCCCGTCTCCCACGGTGGCGGCACCTCTGCCGGGCCGCGTGTTCTCCTGCTTCCTGGGGACCCCCGTCCTCGAGGTCCTCCTGCCCGGGTCTCAGTTGGGGTCCTGGCTCCCTCGACACCGCACTGGGCTGCAGCTGGGCCTCTGGTTGCATCTGCGCGTGACCTTCGGGGATCTGGGCGTTGCCCCGGCACCCACCCTCCAGTGTCCTCTGCTTCATCCTGCGGGCTGGGTCCCGGGCCAGTGCCGCCAAACCCTGGCCTTGTTGTGGCGTCCCATGAGCATGGTGGAGCCAGCCACACGCCCGCCACATCTGGTGCACTGTCAGGACAGCCCTCTGCTTGTCCTAAGTGACGCAGCATGGTCACCCTCGAGGTCTGTGCAGGGCTTGTGCCCAGACAGGCTGGACAGGCAGATGCGGATGGCAGGGTGATACCTGCTGGCAGCCAAAAAGCTGCTCCTGGGGTTCCTCCCTCCCCAGGTGGTGCACAGGGGCAGGTGCTGGGGTCGCGCACTGCAGCAGCGTGGACCAAAGCCCTGAGCACGTGGGGGTCGGGCCTAGGCCCCCGGGGAGGGTGCCCCGCACGGTGCTGCCTTCACTTCTGAGTCACCCCATTGCTTTCCAGCTACGCCACTGGCTCCTGGTGTAGTTCAGCAGCCACCTGGCCAGCCGGGCGAGTCCTCACCGGGGAGGTCCGCGAAGAGCACTGCGTCCACCCTGGAGCCCCGGCTTCGCAGACAATCGCCCGGCGGACCTTCCATCCGGTGTCACTGTGAGGCCGACTGTCCCCGCCATGCCCGGCCGTCCACCCCGCGGCTCATGCACCCGCGTCCCTGGGAGGTCTCGCCAACTGTACATATGCTGTGCCGGCCCCTGTGCCCCGGTGCCCGGTCGCTGGTGTGGCTCAGATTTAAAAGCCAGGCCCCCCGCCTTGTCTGAGCAGGCAGACGGGAGGGAAGGGGCCGTAGTGCAGAGTAGTGACGGAGGGTGCTACCCGCTGTCACACACGTGGGCTCCGCCCTGGGCCGCCAGGACGAGGGGCTGGGTGTGCGACAGGACTCATTCCTTCCCTGCAGCCGAGAGGACCAGCCCGCGAGGACCCAGCTCGGGCTGCTGCAGTCCTGCCCGCGGGCTCCTGCTCGGCTGCCAGCCCCACCCACACCCACTGTCTGCGGCCTGGGGTCTCGGCACGCATGGCACTGGGACGCTTGGCCCGCTGGGGACTGGCGTCTTGAATCCTCCTTATCTGTGTCGAAACATGCGGCTCCTTTCTGCAGACCCGTTCGCCGTTCGCCGAGGTTCTGGGTTTGTTTACAAGAATAATCAGCAATAGCGTGACGGCCGAGGCGGAGACCTCCTGCTCTGGCTGCCCTTCCTGGCACACGGGCCGCCCGGTTCACCCCGGGTCCTGCCGTGAGGCTGAGCGAGGCCCCCCCTACGTTGTGGCGCAGAGCGCGGGACGCAGGCCTGTGGGCAGCCAGGTTGTCGGCAGCCGCGGCTGAGGAACCAGGTTCGCTGGCTCCCTCCTGAGGAGCGGCTCCATGTGGGAACCAGGTGTTGTCGGCCTCTGTCTCTGTCCCTGTAGTCAGTTCCGTGTGTGGGTCCTCGTGAACAATAAACGAAACCTGTGTTGGAAAAGGACCTTGCTGCGCAGGCCCGCTTCCCCGCACACCTGCGGCCATCACCTGCCCCGGGGCGGCCTCACACCCTCAGCCGACCGTACACCTGCCGGGGCCGGGCAGGCTGCGTGCGACTCTCACCCCCTCCGGGACGCCCACTTCAGGTCACCTGTGGGTGCACATGGCACCCGCTCTGTGTCCCACCTGGCGACCCGCCCAGCGCCCTCTGACCCCAGCCCACCCATCAGCCTCCCTGGGCTCCCTGCACCCAACTCAGGCCCCGTGGCCTGACTGCCGTGACTGCCACCCCAGAGCCTCCATGTAGCCCCCAGGCCTTGTCCACGATGTCACCGAAGGACGCTGGGGACCCGCAGATCCGGCCGTGCCCAAGGGTATCCTTCGGGTGCCACGCAGACAGTCACTGGTCGCCTTGGTAACACAGAGCCCCTGGCAGACGAGGACGGGTGCAGGACAGCATCCCCACCAGAGATCCTGTGCCCGCCCTACACGGAGGCCTTCAAAGCCCTGCCCACGCTATGACCCCTGCTGCAGACCCCAGAGGGACGCCTGACCTCCCTCAGCTCTCGGCCCACAGCGGCCTGGTGAAGAGCCCCGTTGCCCCGAGTCCTCACTGCCTGCCACAGCCACAGCCTCCAGGAGGCCCGGCATGGCAGCCTCAAGGGTGAAGTCACGGGGTCAGCTGGGCCGAGGGGCTCAGGCACCAGCCAGACCACACCCTGTGAACACGCAGACCCCGGCAGGCCCCACAGGCCGAAGCCACTGAGGTCCCTCCCAGCCCCACACGAGAGAGGACAGAGGTTGCCAGGCCCTGACCGGGGTCCAACATGCAGGAGTGATGCTGTGGACAGGCACCTTGGAGACAACACAGGGACACCCAGGCTGGGCCCCAGGACCGAGGCAGGCACCCCAGAGTTACCAGCCCCCTGATAACTGGAGACAGCTCCAGGTGACCAAAAATGGAGGGGGGTGGGGTCCAGGTCTTTGCCGGGTGCTGGTCCAAGTGATCCTCAGGAAGTTTGAGGGAACAGAGTGGGAAGTGGCCAGTACTCTGAATATGCAAAGAACTTCCACAAATCAATAGGAAACCAGCCACCCAGCAGAGAAAGGGACAGAAACCATGAGCGTAGCTGCACTGGTAGCAACCCCCTGACAGCTGCTGGTGGAGAAAACATGCTGGGCTCACGGTTTTGGATGGTTCAGTCCGTGGTTGGCCCCAAGCACCCATCATGGTGACTGTGTGGCAAATCTCACACCTCAGGGCTGAGGTGCAGAAGAGAAGCACAGGAAGGAACCCGCCTTGAGTCCTCCAAGGGTGTGGCCCCAATAGCCAAAGGCCACCCATGAGGCCTCACCTCCTAAAGTAGCAACATGCTAGGGACCACTCCTCTGGAGTGTGGCCCTGGGGACGCTCCAGGGCTGAGCCCCAGCAGGCACATTGCGCCAGTACATGTCCAGGTGGTCCATAGGGAAAGACATCTGCCTGATCCGTCACCATGGAAATATAGGGACCCCTGCCTGCTAAAGCAGAGCCTGCAAGTCTGGGACCACCGAGGGGGCAGTGAGCAGGAGGAGCACAGTGCATCTCCAGCTGGAGAGCAAACTGTGATGGGGCTGGGACGGTGCGGCCTTGTCCCCGACAGCTGGCTCACCTGTGCTGCTTCACCCAGGGCCACAGCGACCACCTCTGTACAGGTGTGCCCACCCGCTCACCTGGACCTCTTGCCAGCCATGCCCCAGCCGAGGTCCAGGCCCACATGCCTGCTCGGCCTCTCCTTCTGGTCCCCCTTTCATCCCTTCAACATGCAGCTCCACCAGGGAGTCACACGCAAGGGGCGCTGGGGGGTCCGTCCCAGAGGTGCATCCACCTGAGGCCACGTCCCCTCCACGGGCCCACAGATGTGTGCAAAAGTTCACATCGGCGCGTGCATGCGGCCGTGTCCATAACACACGGGCAGGAGTGCCCCTAACACGAGCGGGAGAGACTGCAACACGTGTCTGAGGTGCTCCTAACACGCGTGCAGACTGCGGCAGCGGCCTCATTGGGCAGCGTGCAGTGCAGCCAGCCTGGAGTTCCGAATCCCAGATCGTGTCAGGACCGTCAGCGGCTGGCCCTGGTGTTGGGGCGTCCTTACAGGCAGAGCTGTAGCCCCAGAAGACTTGCTGACGTCCCCTCCCCTGTACCTGTACAGGTGACCTTCCTGGAAACGGGGCTGCTGCAGGTGTCACAGGGCTGCCCCCACCTCCAGGAGGAAGCGGGGCAGGGACACCGTGGGCATCTGCACACCTGCATCACATGGCCGGCCACCAGGCAGCACTGGACTGGGCGCACTCGGGCGGACCCTGCCCTGCCCCTCCTCAGAGCCCCGGCCGCCCCAGGCCTGACTCGGGCCCCTACTGAGGGCCCCGTCTGCTCGTAGCACCCAGCGAGCCACGAGGCCCTCACGCTTCAGGCTGGGCTGTGACCCTGCAGAGCTGACACTGACTCCTAACTGTCAGGTACGACTTCTGCCAACAGAGCCGGGATGCAGCTCAGCGGCACTGCGCCTGCCTGGTGAGCACAAAGTACTGAGTTCCCTCCCCGGTGCCACAAAAAAGGCTTATCAACAGGTGCTTGTGGTTTGTTGACTTTTAATACAAGTTTGAAGTGGAGTCCTC
Organism: Heterocephalus glaber; assembly: GCF_000247695.1. Next base: position 691,520 of record NW_004624751.1, on the reverse strand, counting down.
ATAAATCAGCTCAGCCAGATGGGAAACCACGGTAAAGCCTTTAAGAGCGCAGAGCGAAAGCTCAGGCTCCCCGTGTCCGGGGCCCTCACGCTGAGCTGCGTCCCAGCCCGTTCTTTAGTTTTATTTTGAGACAGGCTGTGGCTCCAGCTTGCCACCCTCCTGCCTCAGCCCACCAGAGTGCTGGGATTACCTTCGTCCTCACCAAAAAGAGGCAGCTGGCGGTGAGGGCGGTGCAGACCCTGAGCTGCGTGGGCGCTGAGGACACCTCTGGCCACCACCTGAGCACCACACTCGGTGCCTTGTGCGCCCGGCTGCTGCTTTCTGTTCGTGTCCTCTGTGGGGTTGTGGGGCAGAAGCCCAGGTGCTTGGTGCCGCCAGGGGCGTGGACAGCTTCAGGGGGCAGCTGCTTTCTTCTCTCTGCAGTGGCGAGAGCAGCGGGCGGCACAGGGGCAGCGCACGGGTCCGGCAGCCCAAGTTTCCTTGCCCTCTCGCCTGCACCCGGGCCATCTGGAGCATTGGCGGTGGCTCCTGGGCCACGAGGGACTGGGCTGCTGCGCTGGGGCTGCCCAGCACTCTCTGGGGCTCACTGGCGCTCCCACTCCCGAGTGAACCCCACGAGTACCTTCTGACCCCGAGAACACAACTGCTAACAGCCTGCTGCTGACCGGAGCCCTACCTCTGACACAAACCACACGACGGGCATTCGATGCTGCCTGCATTCTGGGCGCGAAACGCACAAAGGGACCCGAGACCGCGCCCTTCCACAGGCACAACTGGCTGGGGCAGCAGCGGCTCCTGTGCCGTGGACGGGGAGAACTCGCGTCCACTCCCCGCAAGCTCGGTGCGAAGTCTGGGGTGCCTGCAGAGCGTGTCCCAGCGGCTGGCTCACGCATGTGGCCCACTGTGCGGTGCCCGGGCAGCGAGAGCCGACAGTGTAACCTGCACCTCCCCTCCTCACCTGCAAGTGGCTGCGGAATTTTAACTTTCCTAGCAGATCCATGTGTGTCAAAAGTAGACTGTTTCCTACGTAAATCTATGCGTTCATGACATGCTATCTTTTTCTTAATTTTCTCGGTATTTCTGGGGTACGTGGTTCTTCTAGCTTTTCAAATTGTGCAAATCTAACAAAAAACCCTCCGTGTTAGGAGGGCCCATGCTGTCCCCACTGTGCGGGCCAGCAGCCCCCTGGGGTGTGGAGCAACCAGGGCCACCCTGATGGGCATCTGGGGCTGAGGCTTCCCTGCAGGCCCTGCCCAGGCTCCACGTCCTCACTCTGGGCCCCTGTTCTCGCCAGGGCACATACTGTCCTCCCTCCCCACCACCCAGACCTCCCTAAGCCTCCTTCCGGCACCCGGCTCTGCTCAGCGTGGGCTCCTTGAACCACAGTCTGCCAGGCTCCCGGCAGCACCGTGTTGAAGATTTGCTGGAGCAGGGCCAGGCTGGTCAGCTCGCTGCTGGCCCGGACACGGCAGAGAGTGGCATTTTTTTCTTTTTAGGTTCACTAAATTTATTTTAAAAATCATAAAACACTTCTTACAAAAGAGCATTACATTCTGCACACTGCTCTGAACAGATGCTGGGGACACGTGGATGATTGTGACTTTCCTGCCTGTCCCACCCCCAAATGTTTACAGTGACCACACACAGAGCAAGGTGTTCACAATAATTACATGGGGGAATTTTTTTTTAAACCACCAACAATGAACAAAAATAAAATCCACTCACTCTGCTGTTTTAAAATTTCGATGTTAGTTTTTGCACGCCCTCCCCCCAACCCTGTTTGTAAGGAACTAAAACATTACATCTGGTGAACAGCAAAGATTTCACTACACCTCAAATGCAGAACACCTGTGAAGCAGAGGAATGTTGGCTTTTTAAACAGAAGCAGATAAAAAAAAAAAAGATGCAGGACTCCTTCAGTTCTTCACTCGTCTTAGAAAACTTTCCAGAATACTGCTTCACACTGTTCTGCAGCAAATACTGTGCATTCTGTATCTGGTCCTGTGTTCCTGTAATGGTAATGATCCGATCTTTGGATCCTTCTAAAGGCTCATCAATTTTGATCGAAGCTCCTGATTCATGACGGATTTGTTTAATCCGCTGACCACCTTTGCCAATGATAGATCCAGCCAGATCTTTGGGAATAGTTACTTGTGTAGTAATAATAGGTCCACCAAGATCACCAGATGAGCCACGACCCCCTGCATAGGAATAACCACATCCAGAGCCACCCTGTGGTTCATACGCCATCTGCCACTCTGATGGGCTCCATGCATCTATGGCAGAGTCCTGAGTTTCATCAGCACAGAAACCAACCATGCCATCATAGTGATCTCCAGGTCTTCCTCCTCTGTCATAGGCCATTAGAGCCCCTCCTCTAGGTGGTGGTGGTGGTGGGAAAGGAAGATTCCGAGCTCTGCTACCACCCCGGCCACCTCGACCAGGAGGAGGGGGTAGTGGTGCCCGACGAGGGCTCATATCATCATAATCTCTTCTAGAGGGAGGCATGGGACGCCCACCAGACCAGGAGGCATTCTGTCAAAACCACCTCTTCCCCGCATGGGAAATCCTACAGGCTGTCCACGGCGGTCGTCAAACATCATTGTAAAACCACCGTAATCGTAAGTTTCATTGTAAAAATTGGGATCATAAGGTTGCACACGTCCTTTGATCGGAGACTCAGATATAAGGTCAAGGATGATCTTTATGCACTCTACAACCTTATCAGGCTTTCCTCCAATAAGAACAACTTGGTCAGTGGAATGAGGACAGCATTCTTGGAAAAGCTTGATTGTTGACTGAGTGTTCTCTCGGAGTTCTTTGATCTTAGCACCTTTGACCCCAATAATTCCTCCTGTCAGACCTTGATGAATTAACAGTCTCAACTCACAGTCAAAGTCACTTCCTTTATAATGTTGGTACTCTTCCAAGGTAGAGATGATTTTCTTCAGAATTTCTCCAATTCTTTCAATATCAGCACTGATACTTAATATGTGCTTGGGCCACTGCTGTCTGGGACTGAAACACTGGCATTGTAGTCTGTATGGAGAGCCTTAATATTCTTGCCTCCTTTTCCAATCACTGCCCCAGCATTCTTGCTCTGAAGCAGAATTCGTAATTCAAGCATCTCATCAGTGTTTCTAGATCTTTTAAATGCTTGCTCCTCTTCCATATTTTCTGCAGGACATTTACCAAATTCACCATCGGTTTCAGTGTTGGGGAAGGTTTCTTCAGGCTGCTCAGTTTCCATTTTCTTTTTCTTTTCTTTTTTTTTTTTGGTACCGGGGATCGAACTCCGGTCCTTGTGCTTGTGCAGCAGGCAGCGAAACCACTGAGCTAAATCCCCGGCCCCATTTTCTTGCATTAAATGGATACACCAATCTACATGCCGGAAACCAGTGTGATGAGGCAGAACGTCGAGGTCGGTGCACCAGACCAGCCGAGAGCGGCACTGAGTGTTCACAGGCAGATGAATGTGGGTGAGTGACGGGCACGGGGGGCGGCCCTGTGTTAGGGACCCGCCGTCCCCACGGGGCCAACACTGCTGTGCCACTTAGCTCTGCGCAGGCTTGTCATCACACGGTGACCCGGGGCGGAAGCCGGGCTCAGGGACGGGGGTGCTTATCCGCTCTGTCGCTGAGCAGGGGTCACGGCTGCAGCCCTCTCTGCTCTCTACCATCAGGCCTGGGCCCCTCATCCCTGGGCCCTTTAGGCACAGCCTGGGTGTCAAAGGGCAGAAGAGCCCTGGGCTGCTTTGGGAGAAGCAGATTAATAAAGACTCGAGGGGCTTGTGTTCTACTCCATGAAGCTCCCTTAACCTGCGGCTCTAGCTGGCGGGCCAGGTCCCCACGCAGTGACTCAGCATTGGCATGTGGAAGACACTGACCCGACTGCCACCTCCCCCCTCCCCGGAAGGGCTGGGTCCGAAGCAGTCAGCCCAGTGTTGCCACTATGACCCCAAATTCCCAGCAGGCAGAAGCTGAGGAACCTCTGCCCGCCAGCAGATCCACAGCCTTGCTGAGCTGTGCTCCCCAAGAGAAGGGCGGGGCTGTGGCAGAACACGCGTGGGGCAGGCATGGGAAGGCGCTCAGACCCGGAGCCGGAGCTGGAGCCAGAGACAGAGACAGCCCCGCAGCCAGGAAGGAGCAGGTGCCAGCCAGGGGCGCGACCCTGGAGGGGTGGGGCCCAGCTGCCCGGGGCTGGCCTGCTGGGGTGCAGGACTCCGGGGGTGGCTGCCCCTCCGGCCCAAGCTCAAGACACCAAGCCCCAGGGGTCCTTGGCCACAGCAGCTGCACCTCCCTGGCTAGGTGGGGGCACTCGTGGGGCCTCCAGGGATCCGGCTCTTGCATCACCCGGGGGCAGCTCCGTGTCCCGCTGGACCCCTCAGACCAGGGGCAGGAGGAGCCCCGTCAACCTCTGCAGATGCCGCCAGACTCTTGTCCCCATTGGGGTGCAACAGGGCCACATCCAGCCAGTCCCTCGGGGGCATAGGGGATGGAGGAGAGACCCTGCTGTGAGTGGGCGTGGCAGTCGGGGTGGCCACTCAGGGTCGCTTCCTTGGGCTCTCCCAGCTGCAGCCCGGCCTGGACAGGCGGCCGGCCCTCGGGTCCAGGAAGGTATGGATTCCAAGGGCAGGCTCAGCACAGTCCTGCTCCCTCCCGCCGCCTCCAAGCTCCTTCCGAGGCAGGAAGGGCTCCCTGTTGGGGACAGCAGCCCACGAGGCCTCTGGGTGGGTGTCCTCGAGCCACAGGAGATGACATGAAGGAAAATCCACAGGCTGTTTGCTGAAAGCATTGCCCTTCGAGTGAGCGCAAAAGCCCCATTTATAACTGAACTTCACATCAAGTGTATTTACCTAGAATTTAAATAATTTCACTTATGCCGGAAGCTAAGCCCTCTCTCCTTGAAGTATTTGCCGTGTGGATGAAGGCTCTGTCCGACAGGACGTCTCCTTTGCTTACTCTCGGGCACTGTAATATTTGCTCGGTACATCGCTGAAGACATGCCCTTTCTGAGCTGCACCCTCAGTCGTGGCCCGGCCCGGTGTTCACGTGGCCGCTGGCCGCATCCTGCAGGTCCCTGGTTAAGCCCAGCGCTGGCTCCAATCAAAGGTTAGCGCCTGGATTATAAACATCAGCTGTTAAACACTCTGGTATCCTGTAAGCCTTTCCACACAGAGACGCTATGTGTGAAATGCTAAAAGTTGTGCTAGTCTACCAGGTGCTCATTTAAAGGCTTAGAAAGAAAGTTGAAAACAAATGGCCTGTGTGTATCCGTGATGTAAGGGCAGTGAACTCATGCTGGCCTCAGACTGACCCCGTGTCATCACAGAGGCCCGGCTGCAGGGCCACTGGGTCCTGAGCCAGTAATCTGGGCGTTCGGAGGAAGCAGGTGGGTGCACTAAGGGCGGGACTCTACAACCTCTCTAACCCTGAGCCTCAGTTCACCCTCTGTTCAAGGGAGCTGGCGCCGGCATGAAGACCATGAGTTAAACCTGGGAGGTGCCGCAGCTGGTCCCGACTCCGACCCTCGAGCGGCTTAACCTTGTGCTCTCAGCCTCCAGGCTGTGGCCACAGTCACTGCAGCAGCAGGTCGCCTCGGGTTGGCTTCGTAGGCTTTGCTACCCAGCACCTGCTGAGGTCCCCGGGCACCCATGAGGAAACGAAGGCTGAGAAGGGGCGGGGCACTGAGCCTGGGTGCGCACAGCGCAGAACGCCCGCTCTGTGCACCACCAAGACGCGGGGTGGGGGCCGTGCTCCTTCCCAAGCTCTTGGAGCACACGGGGACTCCACAGCTGCTGCCCCTCCCTGCCACCCTCACTGTGGGCCCACAGGGCTGGGGACGCAGCAGGCAGCTGGACTCCGAGCACAGGCAGATGGGAGGGTAGGCCGGCATTGCCAGGGGCGCCCCACGGGGGTCAGATGACTGGCCTGGTGCGGAGGCAGGGCGTCAGCATCCAGGCCAAGGTTCTGGCTCCTGCCAGTGAGAGCCACTACCCACGCATGCACACACTCCGTGCATAGTGTGCATGTCCTCACTCTGTACACAACCCAACGCACACATGCACACACACGCCTGCTCACGCACTCCCACGGGCACGCGCACAGGCACACGTGCACAGGCACGCACACCGGGCCTGCTCACTGGAGTGCACAGCTGAATGCTGCTGACACTGGGTTTACGCTCAGTCCTGAGCTGTGTCCTCTACAGCACTGTGCAGCGCCCTGGCTTCTGCCCTCTCATGGAGCAGCGCCCTCAATCCTCGACGCCCCAGGTAGTGCCAGTTTCCCAGGAGGGGTGCCCTGGGGCAGGGTGCAGGTGAGAGCGGACCAGGCAAGGGGCCCCACCGTCGCCCAGCCCGTGTCATCCACCCCCTGCTGCAGGGGCCACACCAGGCCCCTGTGAGCTTGACGGGAAGCATGGGCCCCCAAGCGGAGTACAAGCAGTGACAGCAAACACCAGGAGGGGCGTGGAGAGGAGTGCTCCCCTGGGGCACCTGAGGACGCCTGCAAGGCGGATAAGCCCTGCGCCCTGCGGCACTGGCAGGCTTCGTGGAGACGAGAGGCAGCAGATCTGAAATTGCCCTGTGCGCATCCAGAACTGAGCAAACAAACAAATTTCAGGCAATTAGAGCAGCACGTAATTTGCAGGCCCTGTACAGACGAGGACAGGGCCCCACACAAGGCTCCTGACACCAACCCCACAGGTGTGGGCTGCCCTGTGGGCACAGAGGGCCCTCACCAGGGACTCCAGCTTCGAGCAAGGGAGGGCAGAGGCGGAAGGACAGCAGAGCCCCAAGGGGTGGATGGGCACAGTGCAGGGCACAGGGCACAGGGCACAGATGGGTCAAGTGTTTGTGTCATGGCACGCACACCTCTCTGGGGCCAGCAGCAGGACCTCCAGGTCCCCGAGCGTATCCACAGTCCAAGTGGCTGCTTCTAATCTCCTCCAGCCAGAGCCAAGGCAGGAAGTGCTGTGGCCCCAGGGTGCAAAATGGACCCAGGGTGGCTTGCAGGGCTCAGGGCAGGATGTAGAAAGGGCGGCATGAATGTCAGCCCACCTGGTAACCTCGGAGGGAGGGAGGGAGGAGCAATCCCGGCCGGCCGAGAACAGCTACTCTCAAAGTGCTCTGTGCTTGGCGAGTCGGGGTCAGGATGGTTGGGACCACACAGGTAGGAGGTGTCTGAGGAGAACAGGGTGCTGCTCAGCTCAGAGGACCCCCACGGGTCACGCTGCAGGTGCGAAGCAGGCCAGGAGCCCAGCAGAGGGGCAGTGGCTCAGCCCAGCCAGTTGTCCCCACACCTGCTGCCCGTGAGTGCTGGCCCAGTGAGGCCACCCGGTGGAAGTGAGAACAACAGCTGTGTGCAGTCTCGGTGGATGCTGGAGGGGACCCTGCAGAGTGCTCAGGGCTCCGCCTGGTTCCGGGGCGTGCAGTGTGCTTACACGGTGCCTGGGTCGGCTTTCAGGGACGCTGACGGGGATGTGCTGAGGTCCTCGGTACTGTGGAATAGTTTGTCTTGTATCTGACTCTTTTTGTAAGTCCAAACTGACTTTAAAGAGCACAGTTAAAAAGTAAAGGAGTGAAACAGGAGATTCCTTCCATTCTTAGTAGGTCCAGCCCAAGCAAGGATTGCAGCGTGAGTGTGAGTTCAAAACCATTCAAGCTGGGTGTGGTGGTGCACACCTGTGATCCCAGCTACTCAGGTGCTTGAGGCAGGAAGATTGAGTTTGAGGCCAGCCTGGGCAACCAGTCTGCAAAAGGGCTGGGGCTTCGGCTCAGTGGTAGAGCGCTTGCCTAGCATGTGAGCCCCAAGTTCCATCCCAAGTGCCCAAAGAAAGGAAAACGAAGAGCTATTCAAAAGCATTCTTCCCTGGGCTGGGGATTTAGCTCAGTGGTTTCGCCGCCTGCTGTGCAAGCGCAAGGACCCAAGTTTGATCCCTGGTACCAAAAAATAAATAAATAAGCATTGTTCCCTGGCATGGTGAGGTCCCAACCACTGCCATGCCCAGGGTGCCCCCCAAATGCAAGTCCTCCCTGCCACGCGGGGGTGGCTGGGCTGAGTGGCGACCCATGGCCAAGCACATCCCCCCAGCCTAGGAAGGAGTGGCCAGAGTCGCCTCATGGTGTGAGCCACCGCCCGGGGGGCAGCTCTGCCAGAGAACCCTGTAGTCGGGTTCCAGTCCCCACCTGCCCAGTGTGAGACGCAGGCCTGAGAAAAAGAGTACACTGAGAGACAGAGCCAGGAGAGAGACAGCGGGGCCAGGATGACCAATGCCACTGCAACGGACAAAGGCGCTGGCCAGTCCCAGGCACTGACTTTCACTGGCAATCAATCGGGGTAAAGGCGACGTGTGGTTTCTATGGAAATTAAAGTAAACAAGGCTCATAAAGGACAAGGCAAAGCGTTCTCGAATTAGGAACAGAATAGACAAGAGTACATGGTTGTAATTAGAACACTGTCCTTCTAGTCTGAAGGTTTTAGCTGTGGGAATGGAATTTGGGTGCGAGTTATTCTGACCTCGGCACATAGGATTCAGCCAGACTCACTTCTGTAAACAAGCCGGTCATGGGGTTAGCGCTTCCCAGCCTGCTGTGGGCATGATCAATATTACGTCCTCTGCACAGCTCAGTGGCAGAGCTCTGGCCTAGCATGCAGGAGGCCCTGGGTTCAAATCCTGCCAAAAAGGCAGACAGACCAGAGGGGACCCAGACGTGCACACACGGGTGCTCCCAGCATCACTGCATGTGCCCCGTCACCAAGTGTGGGTCCGGGGTTGTGGGCTGCCAGAACCAGGGGCCAAAATAAACCTGCTTCCTTTACTGCCCCACTGTGACCCTGCTGTGGCAGAAACAGAACCAGACTAACAGTGCCTTCCACCTCGTGACACACATGCACTTTTCTGCTGTCTTCACGGCTGGAGAACGCCTCTCTTCTCAGTGCTGAGTGCAGCAGCGGGCCCGTCTGGATGTTCCGAGTTTATTCCCTCCCTTCGAGGACATCTTGGTTACTCACAAGCTTGGCCATCATCTGCTGTAGAATCTGGGTGCAGACTTACCGTGGACACCAGCGCTCAGCGCCTCCGGGGGCCACCACTGTGTGCCAGAGACAAAGCCGTGCAGGAGAAGCTGCACGCTGCCTCCCGAGCTGCTGCACCTTTGCATTCCTGGGCCCGTCCTCGCACATGGCCTGGCCAGGGCTCCGTGCCGTCCCGACAGTGTGCCAGCATCTCCTCGCCCCTCCTGGTGTCTCTCTAGCAGCCTCTTTGCCAGCTACACATTTTCTTCCATGAGGTGCTGTGTTCCCATGTTGAGTTTTTGTTTCTGTGGCAGTGGGGATCAGACCAGGACATCGCACCTGCCAGGCTGGTGCTCTAACACTGAGCTACACTCCTGGCCCCTTGAGCTTTAAGGATTCTCTGTGTATTTGGATCAGCATCCTCCTTCTTCACATATGCCTTTTCCAGGTATATTCTCCCAGTCTGTGGCTTGTCTTTTCATCCTATTGCCAATGCCCTTTGTGGAACAGACATTTTTAATTTTAATGAAGTCTGATGTATTGATTCTTTTTTCCCTAGGCTGCGCCTTTGAAGTTGTATTTAAAAAGTCACCTCTATTGGGGGCATCGAGATTGTCTCCTGTTATCTCCCAGGAGGTTTGTAGCTTTGCATTTTAGGACTGTGATGCACTCTGAGCTCTTTTCTGTGGGGAGCATAAGGCCTGTGTCCAAATCTGACGTCCGCACGTGGCTACCCAGCTGTTCGTGCGCCATTGGCACACAAGGTGCCTTTCTCCGTGAGCGGCCTTGCTCGGCTGCCGTGGCCTGGGTTTCATCCCTGGGGCCCTGCCTGGGCTCCTGTCCTGTTTCGGCCCCATCACCAGTGCCACATGGCCTGGGCTCCTGCGGCTCCACCACAGCCCCGACATGGCTGGGTCTCCCTGCTTTGTTCTTCCTCAGTTTTGTCAGCTGCTCTCCCCACACTCTCGGGAGTTGGTTTGTCCACACTCAAGGTCACTTGCTGGGATTTGGCTGCGTGTGCTTCAGCCTGAGAGGAGAGAGCGTCAGCCTTTGATTTGTCCTTCTCAACTGTAAGTGGCTGTCAGAACAGCCTCCCCACCGTGAAGTCCAGGCCTGCACCCCGAATTCCCAGCCAAACGTGCATCTTCCTTTCCACATTTGCACGCTGGTCCTTTGGGGCCATTGACCACGAGCCAGTGATTTAGTCTTGGCTTTCTCTAAGTGCCTGGACAAGTGTCCCAAGAAAATCATCATCAAAACTTCATCTTTCCTTCTGGTGCCTGCCTCATGCGTGCAAGGTCCTGAGTTCCATCCCTGGTACCAAAAAACAAAAATTATCTTTCCCCACCTTCACCATATTTCAGCTCTCTCCATATATCTGGTTCTATTTCAAGACTTTCCATTTTGTTCCAAATCTAAACAAAAATCCAAATATCCACACCACCCATAGAAAATTCTCAGAAGAGTCAGTGGCAACGCTGTAACCCGTCCTGTCCCTGCCCCACCCAGTGCCGTGGTCCAGTCCTGGATGTCCACTGTGACACTCAGCAGGCCGAGCCCAGTGCTCCAAATAAAACAATGCAGCCAAATACACAGAAACAGCCCAGAAAAGGCAAAGCCCATTACCTCTGGCTCCACCAGCCATGTCATCGATGGAATCGACTGAGCACTTGTCTGACACGGAGTGACATTAATTAACCAGGCCGGGCTTTGCTCTGAAGTCATCAGTCCAGATTTGCTAGAAACACAGTATTGCCAGGCAGAGCTCATTCTCCTCTACACAGGGCGTCCTACAGCTCTCCTGGCTCCATGAAACAGGACGGGCTCCACCCCCGCTTGCTTCTTCCCTAAGCCTGGGAAAGGCAGCTTGGGCAAGGACCTCCACGTGGTCCCCTCGGCCCAGGAGCCAGCACCTCTGGCCCCTTGAGCACAGAGCTGGGTGGGAAGGACTAGGTGCCACCTCGGGGCATCCCGGGTGGACGTCCTGGGGTGGCTGTGCCCCGCACACACAGCATTGCCCCCTCTTTTCCATCTCTTGAGCAGTCCTCCCTGTGGCCCTGCCCGGGCAGGGCCAGCATATGGCTGGAAGAATACGGTGCACAGGCTGCGACTCTAGCTGCCTGGCCCACGGTGACCGACGGTGACGGTGACCGGCACACTGGTCTCCAGGCTGTCTCTGCAGTACCCCGAAAGTCTTTCCAGCTCCGCCTCATGTGAACCCAACCTGCAGAACCCTACACAGCCCGGGGCCTGGAGTCCAAGAGGGACTGGCTGTGTGCTCTCCCTGGAGCCCAATGGCCTTATCACCATGAAGATGGGCGGGAGCACCGACCGGGGAGCCGGGGCTTGCACTTGGGGTGGAGAGAGGGAGGCCTGGTCACCACCTTGAAGCCCAGTGGCCCTCACTGAAGTGGAGGTGGGCGGAGATTGGAGGGGAGCCAAGCTCTTCCCCTCCAGGACCAGCGGCTCAGGGGCAGCTGAAGAGGTCAGGAGACTGAACAGGCAGCAGCAAAAACCCAGAAGAAACACATCAACTTCTGGACACATATGACCCACCAAAACTGGTCCAAGAGGACATTAAAGCCTAAATAGTTCAAGAGGAAACAATGAGATTGGAACAATACTTAAAAAGTCTCCCAAGGAAGAAAACTCCAGGACCAGGCAGATCCACGGCTGAGTTTTAGCGGAACGTTAAAGGACTAAAGTCAATGTTCCTCACATTATTCCATGATGTAGAAGAGGAGAAATGCTCCCTTACTCATCCTCTGACACCAATGTCACTCTGATACCAAAACCAGAGAGAGCATTCATACCTAGAATATATGAAGTACTCAAAAAACACCAAAAGAACAAGCAACCCAATCAATAACACCGAACAAACAGTTCTCAAAAGAAGTGCAAATGTGGGCCGGGGATTTAGCTCAGTGGTTCCGCCGCCTGCCTCGCAAGTGCAAGGACCTGAGTTCGATCCCCGGTACCAAAAAGAAGTGCAAATGGTCATAATTATAAGAGAAATGTTCGACATCTTTGGCCACGAGGGAAATGCAAATTGGGATTCTGACTCACTACAGTCCAAGTGGCTATCATCAAGAACACAAAAAAGTAATAAATGCTGGTGAGGATGAGCAAGGGCACCCTTATATGTTGTTGGTAGAAAGAAAATTAGGGCTGGGGATTTAGCTCAGTGGTTCTGGCGCCTGCCTCACAAACGCAAGGTCTGGAGTTTGATCCCTGGTACCAAAAAAAAAAAAAAAAGAAAGAAAGAAAATTAGCACTGCCGCTGTGGAATTCAGTATGGATGTTCCTCACAAAACTAAAAATAGCTACTCTGCCCAGCTCTGCCACTTCTCAGTATCTTCCCAGAGGAATCGAAGTCAGCGTACCATAGGGCCACCACACACCCACGCTTACCATGGTACAATTCAGTAGCCTCAGTATGGGATCAGCCTCGATGCCCACCAGCAGGTGAGTGGGCAGAGGAAGCATGGTGTGCACAAATGCAATAATATTCCTACTATAAAGAAGGACAAAAATCACGTCATACAGGAAAATGAATGGAACCAAAAGTCATCATGTGAAGTTAAATATGCCAGACTCTGAAAGACAATAGCATATGCTCTCTCTCAAATATAGAATCTAGAAAAAGAACAAGAAAAATGATGACATGAAAGTAGAAGGGAGATTATTAAGAGAAAGGGGACCCGGGGAAGGGGAGGGAGGATAACAGGGCATATGATCCAAGTATGTTACATGCCTGTATGAAGAGGTGGGGCGAAACCATTACTCAACATAATTAACCCGGGCTAAGAAAAAAAGAGAGAGAAAACCAGCTAAGAGCTGGAAAGCCCCAACACTGTTCCATCTTAGAATACTTTTGAGAACACTGTAAGAGAAATCCAGGGCCGGGGATTTAGCTCAGTGGTTCCGCCGCCTGCCCTGCAAGTGCAAGGACCCAAGTTCAATCCCTGGTACCAAAAAAAAAAAAAAGAGAAATCCAAATCTTGAGGACAAGGTGAGTCAGAGTCAGAGGCTGGTGCTCATAAACCTGTCAGAACACACCTTGCTAGCTGGCTTTGCATCACTTTGACAAACACCTGAAATGCACAGCTTGAAGAGCAAAGACTGACTTAGGCTCACGATTTCAGAGGTTTCAGTCCATGGCCACCGGCTCCACTGCCCTTGGCCAAGGCAGAAGCATCACGGCAAGAAGGTGCAGCAGAGGACAGCTGCTCACCTGTGGCAGCCAGAGGTAAGGAGGAAAGAGAGCCAGGGAGAGGAAGGGGTGGGTTATGGGTCACTCTCCTGTCACTGGGACAAAACACCCAACACCCACAACTCAAAGGAGGAGACGTTTACTTGGCTCATGGCTTCCAGGGGTTCAGTCCCAAGTCTGCTGGATTCCGGGCAGGAAGACATGGCGAGACAGCCAGGAAGAGGAAAGCCGGTCCATCTGTGGAAGTCAAGGCGCAGAGCGGAGGGAGAAGCGACAAGGACACGCCCTCCAGGTCACATCTGTGGTGACCACCTCCACCCAGGCCCTGCCTCCTCACAGCATCTTCAGCCGTGGAAGGAGCCACTGATGAGCACAGTGCCGCATAATCCTGTCACCTTCCACACAGGAGACTTGGGACATTTCAGATCTAGATCAGCTGGGGACAAGGTATACGTTCAGGGGCACATTCCCAGTGAGCCACTTCCTCCAGCAGGGCCTGACCTCCTGACAGCCCAGATCACGGAGAGCCCATGAACAGGCTGACCCATGGATGTGGTCAGTGCCCCGTGGTCCAGGGCCCACCTCTGAGCACTGCTGCACTGGAAATCAACCCTCAGTACACGAGTCTTTGGAGGACTCAGTGTTTGAACCATAGCTGCTCAATGGCCTTCGAAAACCACTGGGCCTTGGGAGATGCTGGGGGAAGGCAGCTTCGGGGAGCACAGAATGGCCCTTTCCATGGCTAGGCACAGGAAGAAGCTGCTTGCATCACAAAACAGACCTCTTGGAAGACAAATAGGAGGCATTTCCAAGAAACTGGCAGAAGGGGCTTGACTAAACACTAAAATCTCTTGAAATAAAAGAAACAAAATGTACATAAAGCTGGTGAAAGGCAGTAAAATAATACATGCACTTAAAATCACATGAAAGATTCAAACTGAGAAATCTTCACTGTGGATGGGGACAGAGCCAGAAAGAGACAGAAACCCACAGCTCAGTGCAAAGCAGAACTTTGGTGAATTTCCAAAGCAAGGAAAGATGGACCATGCATGTGCTTGGGGGAAACGGACCGTGTGGAGAGATGCATGCATGGGGTGAGGGGGAGGTGGACCACACATGGAGAGTCATGGACACACATAAAATCAAGTCCAAGTCTCCCAAAAACGTGGAGCCATCGGGGCTGACAACATCAGCCCTTCTCCCACAGAAACAGCTCCAAGAAAGCCCCAGGGAGAGATAATGAGATTTTCAAAACCTCTGCTAGAAGACAGGCAGACTTCTGACAAAATGTGCTGAGGAAGAATGTAAGCTGAGACCTGTAGAACAGCATGCTATGTCCCTAGTGTTCTGAGGGGACCGTGGCCATGCACCCCTCCAAGGGTATGCTTGGCCAAGGAAGGAGGAGCTTCAGGCGCCAGTGGCCTGGGGAACAGATGCCATCCAGCCAGCGCCTGAGGAGAACCCTGGTAAGGACTGTGCAGCTCTCACTGGTGCGTTTACAAGGCCCAGAGCAAAATGAAGGAAGCTCAAAATGCAGGAGGAAAGCAGGGAGGGGTACAAGCTACACAGATCCTCTGCTTTTCATAGTTTCTCTCCCAAATGTAGCATTATTTTTTAGTTACTGTTTAATGACGTTCTCAATAAGGAAAATCTACCATCACAGAACACAGTGTGGAGCTTCCTCAAACACTTAAACATAGATCTGTGCACTATGCTGCCGAAGAGATCAGGGTGTGGAAGGAAATCCATTCCGAGTGCACTGCCTCATGGGTTGCCATGGCCAGGACGTGGCACTGGCCTGTATAAGTGCCCACCAGCACATGAATGGGTAAGGAGAACCTGACGCATATCTTAAGGTCTGTATCTAAAATGTCCCCCAAAAGCTTCAGAAATGGGGTGAGTGGAGGTGGTCAAGGATGCGTGACCTGGGTGTGCTCTGGTCCCCCGCTCCTCCCTTCTCTCTCTGCTTCCTGGCTGCCATGGGCTGAGCAGCTCTCCTCTGCCAGGCTGTTTCTGCCTTGGAGCCAGCCGACCATGAACTGAATCCTCTGAAACCATGAGCCAAAATAAACCTCTCCTCCCTTAAGTCACAGGTGTCAGCTATTTTGTCTCAGCGACAGCAAAGTGACTAATACAGATGTACGTTGTGGACTACAATTCAACCCTAAAAAGGATGAACTCTTGTCACTTGTGCCAGCATGGTTGGAACTGGAGATCACAGTGCTAAAGCCAGGCCCAGAAAGACCAGCACCTCCGGGTGTCACTCACACATGGGATCTAACAAAGTTGATCTGATAACGTTGAGAATGGAGCTGAGAAGGGGAGAGGCTGATCAGTGGGTGCTGACTGACAATGTGGCAGGAGCAAGGAGCTCTACTGTGCTGCTGTGGCAGATGGAGACTCCAGGCAAGACAGTGACTGCGCTTGCAACACCAGAAGACAGGACTCAGCGTTCTCAGCATACGGAAATGGCCAAAGTCCTAGAAGGCAGACGTGACCACCTGAGCAGAACACGGTGCAGCATAATGCATCACGTGATGCTCCATAAAGTGCACAACTTCATGGGCCAATCTTTTTATTTTATTTTTGTTGTTGTTGTTGTTTCTTTTCTTAGTACTGGGGATCAAACTCAGTGCCAGGCAGGCACAGTGCCCCTGAGCTAGATCCCCAGCCCATTCTTTTTATTTAAAAAAACTTTTTATTTAAACTTTAGAATATCAGCGTGGATTGACCACTTGTCTTTACGAGCACACTGAACCTGTGCCACCGAGTCAGCAGAGGCAGAGCTGCATGTCAGAGACAGCCTGTGCTCGGGATGCCCCTCAGAAGAGCCTCTCCAGTGTCACCTTTCCCATCCTGCCCTGTGGCCCCCTCAGGGGCTGCATGGCCTGGGCACTGTGGCCCTCTCTCTGACTTGAGAGACCCCAGGCCCTTGTCACACAGCTGCAGAGGGGACACGCCACCTTGTCCTGGCCTGTGTCTCCTGCACTGTGGCTCCGTGGATCCTGTGCCCATGAGGCTAGAACCAAACTCTGGAGGTGGTGGAGGCTCTGAGATGAAGGTGCTCTGGGAGCCCAGACAGATGAGCTCTTGGAAAGGCCAGGGTCTGAGCCAGGTCCTGCACTTTCAGCAGAAGGCCAGATGCTCACTGAAAATAAGTCTGCTGGACCCAAGGACCAAGAGTGTTTTCTAAGGAAAATTTGGGGAAGAAAAGCATAGCTGTCCACCAGCTACACACACGAAGGGTGGTGTCACGTGCCACAGAAGGGAAGGCTGGGTTAGCCAGGGGTAGGCAGTGCACGGTCGCCACCGAGCGGAGACCAGGTCTCAGCACAGGACAGCACAAGGCGCAGCCTCCTAGCTTCCTGCAGCTGCCGGCTGACTCACTCCAGCCTTGGGCCATGAGATTCCAGGGAGGATCCTCAGGGTTTCTCTTACCACTTGGGTGTCCCAAAGGCTCCGTGGAGCAGGTGGCATGAGGACTGCATGTTTGCTACTCATGCCCACCTGGCCCTGCAGACCTCACTGGCAAAACACCAGCACAGAGACAGAATCATGAGAATCCCAGGACGGCAGCCTTGAAGCTTTAAAGGAGAAGCAGCCCGCCCCCAGAACCCTGAGTAGGAGTGCCAGCCTAGGAGGAGGACACCCTGCTTTCCCCTGGTCTGGGAACCCAGGGGGACACCCTGGCAGTTCCCTCCCGAGGAACCTTGGCCCAGACTCCTCCACAGCCAAGCGGGATTGAGACTGTGGTCCAAGGAAGCCACAGGCCGCCCTCAGTAGCCCCTGTGCTGGTCCTGCTGTGTCCAAGGCACTGGGCTCTCTGAAGGTAGCTTCACCTCCCCGCTTCGGCTTCACTGCTGTGAGTTAAGCAACTGCCCCAGCTCATGGGGAAGCAGGCAGTCACTACCGCTTCTCACTTCCACAGACCCAAACTGTTTATTCCAGGGACGAGACATGTTTACCTGAAGACATCTCACTTAGACGCCAGTAGCTCTACATGTGCATGGCTGGACCCTGGAGCCCTCCTGTGACCACCAGTCCCGTGGGAGCAGACACACGTGGTCACCAGGACGGAGTTGGTCCTGGAAGGGGCCACACCTCACACATCAGCAGTCCCCACGCATGCTGTCCCCGTGCCCAGTCCTGCCCGGTCTCCTCGTCTTCCTCTGATGCCACATCCTCCTCGGAGTCCCTGCTCAATCTGCGGCCAGTCACTGCCACTGTCCCTCCCACCACGCTACCAGACCCTTCTCATCCATGCTTCTCGACTCCCAGCTGTGGCTGAGCGTGGTCGGGCCCTGACTGTGTCCTGGTCTTCAGGGGAGGGGAGAACGGTACCAAGGCTCCCTGCTTCCCCTCTGGGACTCGGGGTCCAGCCCAGCCCCGGCAGCCAGGACCTGAGAGGCAGGGATCCCCGCCTGTCCCTGTGAGATCCTCCCCGCACCAGCCCCTTCCTGTGGCCTGACTCCTCCCTCTCTCCAGAAAGCTTAGGTGTGGGTGAGGTCCTGCACCCTGCAGGCAATGCCGCCTTCGTACACACTTTCTGGGCAAGTGGGCAGCTCCCTGGGGGTCACAGCTTGACACAGTGTGGGTGCTGATGAAAACCCTCCCTCGCCTTAGTTTCCTTGTCCACCCAACAGCAGCCCTCCACTCTTGCCCCGGGGTCATCATGAGCACTGAGTTGGCCCCTGGGAGGGGGTCCTCTGGTGCCTCCTTTCGAGGTGCACCTCATGCCGGAGTGGCTGCTCTGCGCCGTGGGCCTCCTGCTCCCTTTGTGCCCCTGAGCAGGGGGTGCTCTTGTCTGCAGCCGCAGGTGGGGTCCTCTCCCATGGCCCCAGTCCCCTCTGCCTGCAGTGGCTTTTCCTCGATTGGAAAGGGCTCTGTGCCCTGGCTGTGGGTCACGAGGCAGCAGCTCTGGGCTGTCATTACTGCGTTCAAGGGGGCAATTACAGCCACAGTGGGGCTGAGCTGGAGCTCCAGGAGGGCACCGAGGGAGGCTGGGTTGAGCAGCCTTGGCCTGGGGAATGGCTCGCCTGCCTGCCCTGGGAAGAGCTGCTTCCATGAGCTTTCTGGCTGTCAGGAGCTGTTTAGCTCCCTGAGTGCCAGAGAGAATATAATCTACTATTTGTTCAAAAATAGGTTTCTTGAGGTAACAACAGAACCTAGTACTAAGTCCCACTGAAAGCACTGTGGGAGGCTGGCCTGGCTTTTTGTAAGATAATCACAGGGCTTGTGTGTTGCACAGCTGACACCCGCGATCTCATCGATTTTCCTCCTGGGGAATTGGGCCGTCAATGAGGGCAATGGCCCTGGAGGACCAGCGGCACCCGTTCTGCAGCCAGCATTGAGCCAGTGGAATCCAAATGTCCAGATCTGGGTGCCAGGAGAGCCACCTCCCACTCCAGGGCCACTGCCAATTTGGAGGCAGACGTTTCTTTTATATCTCTCAAGATATTCATGGAACGAAGTGGGAGGCAGAGATCCACTGCCCCTCAGCTGCCAGGGCTGGCCTCAGGTCACAGGGCTGAAGTCAGGGCAGGGGCGGGAATAAACAGTTCCTGCTGCCAGAGCAGTCAGTCACTGGCCTTTCCTGTGTCTGCTGCCCCATGTGTAGAGCGAGGGTGGCGGGGGGCTGGGAGGCCAAAGTCTGGGGACCAGCTCTGGGCACTGAGCTGAAGCCACTACCACACTGGGAAGTGCTGAGGGTGCCAGTGTGTGTGGGGGGTGCCTCTGTGCAGGCCCGAGAGCGCCACCTCTGGCACTCTTCAAGGGCTTTGGTACAGATTCCTGCTCTTTGCAGCCACTTTGATTCCCACTGCTGCCAGCGCTGACATGGTTCAGCAGATGTCTGAGTCTCGAGGAGACTGAGGCAGGCACCCTATCCTCATCCTCATCCTCCTGTGGGATCTGCACAGAGTAGGCAGGCGAACAGTCAGCCCAGCCTTCAAGGAGCACCTTGCGTTGCAAGCCCCCTCCTCTCTCTGAGAGCCCCTGATGGCAAATGTTCCACACCGCTGGCCACTGTGGGTGACACCAGGAATGGACACAGAAGGAAACGGCAGCAATCCAATTCTAGCTCCAAGAACAAGCTTGGAAGCGAACAGGAAAATGAGGCACTTGAGGACTGGGGAGGGAGAAGCAGCCCTGCCCCAGAGTCCCTGGGCTCTGCAGCCCCTTCCTAAGCCCCATAGATGCTTTGAGACCCCACCCCCGCAACTTCCCAACCCCTCATGGTTAGAGCTGGCATCAGTCTTTGTCTCCAGAACACGGCGTTACCTGCAGTCAGCTGCAGCAGGAGAGGCAATTGTTGCAGGGGTCTCAAGTGCACTATGAGCCAGACAAGATGCCCCGGAGGCACAGGACAGCCCTGCAGAGGGTGGCAGGGCCACTTTGCCCAAAGGTCTGAGCCTGCTAAAGATGGATGTCCCTCAGAGTGAGGGGAGGTCCCTCAGGGTTTTCTGACAGGACAGTGAGACATACAGGAATCTGGTCAGGCACCATTACAGCGCTGCCACCGCTGGGGCAATGAATAGACCTTACGACTGGAGAATGCCTTGGATGAGGGTGTGTGGTTCAGGGAGTCTCCGATGAACCAGACCATCCCTGCCTTCAGCCCCCTTCATTGACAATCAGCTACAAATCCCTTCTATCTGCTTGGAGAAAGCTAGATCCTGTGAACTCCTCCTGGAGTCCCGCCTCTGAAAACCCTCAGCAATTTAACAGCATTCAGATTTCAATAAATGTCTAAGGATGTGTTTGATGATGTGTACACACATGCTGTGGGCACAGGAGAGGAGACACCACAACACAGAACAGCTGAAGGACATGAGCAACTCTAGCAAAACCATGGGTCCTGTTTCCGGGAACTCTTCTGAAGAAATGGGAAGATCGGGTGCCTACCACGGGCTGCAATGATGCCTTCCTACTGAAAACATGAGGTGCCATGCATGAAGCCCTGGAAAAAAGGAGAAAGTCTCCCTCTTAGACCCTGGGAAAGGGCACTGGCCATCTCATGCTAAGGAATTCTGTGTTTTCCTTCAAAGTGCTTGTCCCCACATTGGGTTTATATTGTAAAACAAAACATCATAAAGAAAGTTCAAGTGAGGCACAGTTTTATGAGTGCAGAACATATTAACAAAATGGAAAAACACAGGTCAGCTAGAGACAGAGCATAACCTGTGCTCTGCCAAGGTCAGGCAGGACCCAGAGCAGCCTTCTCTAGGAGATGAGCAGGATTGAGGTAATTTCAGCAGTTGAAAACTCATTCAATCCAGGGGGCTGTAAATTTTGCAAGTCCACTGGATCTCCCAGGTCAAGAGCCAAAACGGACACTTTCCTATCCCTCAAACTTGAAAACTGTCCCTAGATTTCACAAAATTATTCCTTCTATGTGCTACTGGGGTCCGAGGCCAGAGGCTGGACTCTGGAGGTCCCTTGAAATCACTTGCCCCAAAAAAGTAATGAAGCAGGAAAGGGAATTAATCGCTGTAGCTACACTGGGAATATAAGGGGACCAGATGTCCTTAGCCATATCTTCAGAGATACTGACCAGAGCTTTAAGTTTGCATAGAGGAAGAACTGGGGCAGGGAACACAAGGTGTGCATTACAGTCTTGGTCAGCTCTGGTCTGGTCATCACTATCTCGATTCTGGTTCTGCAAAGTGGTTCCAGGGAAGTCCTCGTTGCTCAAAGGGCACTCTGGTTTCCATGGGTTGATGGCTCCTGCATGCGGGTCGGGCAGCCTCAGTCCTGGCCAGGGGTAATTGCTCCCACTTAGGGAGTGGCCTCATCAGTTACTTGTCTCCCAGGCCCTACCCTTCCGGGAATTGAAGGTGACTTGAGGTCTAGGGCAGTGACCAAAGACTTCCAGGTGTGCTCCAGAAGGTCTAGAACAGGCCGTTCTGGCAATTAAACGTATCTTAGCGACTCTTATCTTGGGACCTTCAGTTTTGAAGCGGGATGAAATAGGTTAAATTTGGGGGACTAATAAACCTAGCTTAGACAGACACTCCCTGGGCGGTTAATGCGCACATGTGCAGAGCCGAGCAGGAATCTAAGCCAAAATTTAAGGCAATAAAGAGGGACACAAGATGAAGACAGATCCCAGGCTTCATCCTACTTTGGTTATCCACTGTGCATCTGCAGGCCCCAGGGCAGTGGTTTTTTTTTTTTTTTTTTTTTTTTTTTTACCAAATGCAGCCTCTAAGCAGGTCTGGGACAACTCAGTTACAGACTCTATTATATGTCTGCGTGGCATTCTAGCCTTTGGAGAAGACTAAAGCTCAGGGAAGAATTTCTGCGCTCCTTTTGACCACTCTGATTTCTGTGATCAACACTGTGTCAGCTCCTCCCCCCATACACACGAAATCAGGTGTTTGTGAATCTGAAGGCTTTTTCTTTTTTCTTAATTTTTGGATACAATCCAGACTTAACAGCAGTTTCCCCGCATCGCCCCTCCCGCTTCCCCGCCCCCTCCCCCGCGCATGCCTGTAGCCTCTGTGGCCGCCCGACCTGCAAGTCGAGTGTGTACGCTGTGGGGGGCACCAACCTCGGGGGCGAGGGTCAGCCCCAAACGCACCCAATGAACCCTGCTGACACCAACACCCGACTCACACACAGCCCTCCTCCCGGCGCGCCCCCTACTAGCCAAGCGTCCGGCTGCCGCGGGGCACGCTGGGAGCACGGCGCAGGCGGGTGACGTCACGAACACGCCCCCCCCCCCGCGTGCTGGCGCGCGCGCGCCCACTTCCGGCAGCGACCGGGGGCCCGGAAGCGGCAGCCGGCGAATCCCGCGGCGCCAGGTGTAGGCGGCGAGAGTATGCAGGACGGTTGGCGGCCGGCGCGCGGCGCGTTCGTTCCCCCGCGGCGGTGGCGGCGGCGCGCGGCGGCTCTTTCGTGAGCGGCGGCCGGCTGCGGGGGCGGGGGGCGGGGGGCGGCGCCATGTGGAGCGGCCGCAGCTCCTTCACCAGCCTGGTGGTGGGCGTGTTCGTGGTTTACGTGGTGCACACCTGCTGGGTCATGTACGGCATCGTCTACACTCGCCCGTGCACCGGCGACGCCAACTGCATACAGCCATACCTGGCTCTGCGGCCCAAGCTGCAGGTGAGCGCGGGCCAGGCCGGGCGGGCAAGGCTCCCCAGCTTGAGTTGTCTGTCACCAGTACCACAGCCCGATGTCCCGCGGCCCCCGCGGCCCCAGTGAGAGATAAGGTCGGACTCAGGTTCTCGACAGTGTACTCCTGTCACCGGTGCCACAGCTCCGTATCCTGGTGGCCCAGTGAGCAGGTCGGGGCACTGACCTATCACCAGTGCCACGACTGATGTCCGGGCGCCCCAGTGGGAGTGGGGTTGAGTTTCTCCTAGTCCATATGCTATGGGCTGTGGGTGCTGCCCCTTGTCACTGGTGTCCATGGCTGGTATTCCGGCACGCTCCTCCTGGTCCCCTGTGCTGTGGCTCCCACCAGATACGGCTGGCCCACATCCTGTGATCTTCACCAGCCTCCCACTGGCGTGTTCCTCCTCTGCAGCAGACACATCAGAGCCCTGCCTCTGGAACTCTGTGCGATCGTCTGCCCTCTGGCCATGGGATGTGCTTTCTGCCAGGTGCCTCGCAGGCTAACTCTCTTGCCACCCTTTCCAGCTGAGCGTGTATACCACCACACGGTCCAGCCTTGGGGCCGAGAACAACGTGGACCTGGTCTTGAACGTGGAAGACTTTGACGTGGAGTCCAAATTTGAAAGGTAGGAGTTAGTCCACGTGTTCATGTTAGCATTGTATGATCAGACTGAAAGCAGCAGGGGTGGATTTGTCACTAGGAAGTAGTTTTCTCTTGCCTGAGGGTCGTGTGGTACACGCAGCTGGGAAATCTCCAGAGGAGCAGGTGTCACATTCCACCTGGTAGAATTAGTGCCCGTGAGTTATGAGTAAGGGAAAAGAAATGAGAGTGGAGAAGAGAATTGTGTAGAAAATTAGAAAAGTTGAGGCAGCGTCCACATATGTTAATTTTTAAATTAATGTACAGTTCAGCATTTCACATACAATTCTAACTTTTGTGTGTGTGTGGTACTGGGGATCGAACTCGGGACCTTGCACTTGCGAGACAGGCGTGGCACCACTGAGCTAAATCGGCCCCAATTCTAACTAAAAGTTCATCAAGAAGGCAGGTGTGTGTGTAGGCGTACTCGGGAGGCTGAGGCAGGAAGATCACCCCAAGTTTGAGGCCAGCCTGGGCTACATAGCAAGATCCTGTCTCAAAAAAAAAAAGTTCATCAAGCATGATATTAAAAAAGATCTGCTAGTCAAGATCCTGCCTTCTGCCATCTGCACTGCCTGGAGGTGTCAGACGTGTTCTAGGGGCTAGCCCTCCCTGGCTAGCTGCCATCTCATCAGCCAGGGTGGTTCCACCTGGTCTCTTAGCTGTGACCTTGGCAAGTTAGGCCCCATTCTGAGGTTCCTGAAGTGCAGCCCAAAAGTGCCGGCCCATGTCTGTTTAGTTCCTATCAGTGCCTGGACCTGCCCATGTTGAGCTTTGTTTCCAAGATGTGACCGCCGCCTCTGTGCCAGGCCTGTGCGTTTGGGAGGGCAGATAGTGAGGGTCTTGATCTCTGAACCTGGAGGAGGAGGACACAGCTGTAGCTGCCCCAAGCCCACCCAGAGCATGCTCACCAGAAACACCACAGAGGAGCTTGGGCTTCAGTAAAGCCCAGCACCCATTGGTGAGGAGAGCCATCCGTGTGTGGGGTGAGGCATCTGGTATTCCTGCATGTTTTCCTTTGTAGCAGGACTTGTTCGAACTCCAGCTGTGGGAGCTGTAGAAGACGGAGGAGGAAGCTGTGCTGTGGTTATAGGAGGAGCAGGAGCTGTTCTTGGGATGAGCATGGTGCTTGAGAGTCGTGGCCAATTTGAGGCTTGAAAACCTGACTCTCGTGCCCTATAATCTCCTGTCTTTTCTTAAAAATACAACAGAAAGCAAACACCCGCATTGAATATTTCTGACCATTCCTTGTCGTGGCAAAGAAGCACTTGCAGCACACACAGTCGCTGTTATTTTTGAGAGACTGGGGTCCGAACTTGGCCTCATGATTTTTGAGTTGTGTCACTTCTGGTGCTACAGAAATCAGCTGGTCGCTTGCTTATCCTCTCCAGCAAATCAGTGACCCGCTTGATCCTTGTGAGATGGAGGCAGCAGTTCTGGTCGTCGCCTTCAATTAGAGCTGCCCACATGTCTCAGAATGCTCAGGGCACGTCTGTGTTTAAAGTTACAGGCTGGTGGGTTTCACTTTTAGTAGTTCTGAGCTAAAACCAGTTGAGGTGGAACAACATTCTCTCGAAAGACGTTGAGCAATGTGTATGTTTGTATACAGAATGTAACACACATATTTGAGATGACCATTTCTGCCGTTTTAGGACAGTTAATGTTTCTGTACCAAGGAAAACACGAAACAATGGGACACTGTACGCCTACATCTTCCTGCATCACACTGGGATGCTGCCCTGGCATGATGGCAAGCAGGTGCACCTGGTCAGTCCTCTGACCACCTACATGATCCCCAAACCAGAGGAAATCAATCTGCTGATGGGGGAGACTGCTGTGCAGGTAGGAACCTCACAGTGTGTCCACAGCTGGCTCTGAGCTTGGGTCTCCCACTCAGAGTTTGCACACATGTTAGCCGTGTGGCAGCTTGTGTTAGGGCTGTGGTGGTTTTGTTGGAGAGTAAAGCAGTTCTGAGTGTTACTGACGTGTGTATCTTTTACCTGAATAACTTCCAGTAGGTTTATAAATAACTTCCATATCAAGTCGGGGATTTTGTTTAAGCGATGGCTTGGATTCTTTGTCCATGTGTCCTCTCGGGCCATAGGCCCTCTGGATCCCTAGGAAGGGCCTGGGCCCCCTCTCTTTGTAGTTGTTTCTGTGGCTTGTACTCATGCTGTGGTATACATGGGACTGGACAGCTGGACGTTTATTCTAAGCTTATCATTCAAGACTGAAAAGCTGTAAGTGTGAGTTCCATTGTGTTTACCAGTAGAAAGCTGTATGTGCGAAAAATAACTGGAAATCATAAAAGTGATCATTCTCAGGGCCATGCACAAAACAAGGGGAAGCCTCCTATGCTGGGGTGAGGGGCAGTGAGCGGCTCCCAGGAAGCAGCCTGAAATGGTTCCAAACACCAGGAGTCAGGGGTCTCAGGTGAAGAGCGGGTTTTGGGAGCCCTCTCTCAGCTGGTCCCCACTTGCTGTGTCTCCTTGGGAGGGGCTCAGCTGCCACCCCCCTTGCCCTCCTTGGGCACAGTGGGCCTCTCGGGGCCCTGTGTTGGGGCCCTGGAGGGTGAGTGTGTACTGATGGCTGTGTGGAGTGGCCTCTGGGCGGTAGCAGGTGCTGAGGAAGCATGGGCCGTCGTCTCCTGGAAGACCCT
Source organism: Heterocephalus glaber (assembly GCF_000247695.1). The sequence continues at coordinate 665,874 of NW_004624751.1, read as the reverse complement.
GGTAATGTGAACTGTCACAGCCGATTGGTTGTTAGGAAGGATAACATGGTTCTGCTTTGAAACCATGTCTGCTGCATCTGCGATGAGTAGGATTTTCCTGTTGCTCATTTTCCGAACTGAGTTTATTTGGAACTGATGCCAGTCCTTACCCATCTCCTTGCAGACCACTGTGGTAGCTGGCTTGGCAGTGCCTCCACAGAGGTCTCACAGCCCTGGCCCCTCTCACCCTGCAGCTGGGGTCCCTAGGCTCTGCCCCCCAGACTCCCAGTGGTGGCCTGCTTAGTCTGAGGACCCAGATCAGAGTCAGCGCGACTCTGACCAATGACGGTGGAACAAGAAGGGTGTGCTGAGACCTGGGGGAACCCTCAGCCTGGGACCCCAAGGGCCCCCCGCCCCGGGCTCACTAGGCCTGTCTTGGAGGGCCTCTGCCCAGTGTGGGTCTGTCTCTCTCCTGTAGCCGCAGATAGAAGCTGAGAAGAAGCCATCGAGTGCCCTGGACGAGCCTGTCTCTCACTGGAGGCCCAGGCTGACACTGAACGTGATGGTAGATGACTTTGTTTTCGATGGGTCCTCGCTGCCCGCCGATGTGCACCGGTACATGAAGATGTGAGTGTCTCATGGGCCCCAGCAAGGGAGACGCAGCGGGTACGCAGCAGTGGGAGGAGCCTCTGAGGCCTGGGCCGGTAACTCCCAGGCAGCAAGGACTACACCTGCGTCCTGGGCCTTGCCTGCAGCCTCCGGCCCCTTGCCTACCTCCCCACCTCCTCCGAGTCCCTGGTGATAAAGGTCCCCTGGAGACTGGGAGAAGGTGAAGGTCCAGCAGGTACCTCTTGCCCTCTGCCCTCAGCAGAGATGGCCAAAGACAGGAGTGGGAGCTGTGACTGGATGTGGCCTCTTCACTTGTGACTTTGCCCACACGAGCCACCTGAGCCATGAAGCACAAGGAGGTTTTTACTTGATTCACCTAAATGTATTTAAAAATTCGTCTTCAGATCACGACCTAGGTCATGCTCCATCATATGTTAATCATCACTGCTTACGTGGGGGCAGATGTGCATTGCCCCTCTCCTGCTTTCGGGGAGCCCTGTGTGGAGACCCACGCACATGCCGTGTGGCTTCTGGAGGTGGCCACAATGAGGCCTTGGTCTCGGTCATCATAAGCAGCCCTTGTGCTGTCACAGGGCATTTTCTTTTTAAGACTACATCTATTTTTGAACATGTTAATTTGTCCGCTCCATTCAAAGTATAAAAGGGACAGAAGGGCTGTCTGGTGGAAAGCCCCCACTCTGTCCCCAGCCCGTAGCAGGGCAGCTCGTGTCCTCCCGGGGGTCAGCTGATGGGTGTTATCTCCACTCCCTGCTGCCTCCTGGGTCACTCTGTGTCAGCGCAGGTGGGTCCCAGGCCCTGTGTAGCTGTGGCCCTGGTGCCTCTACCACCAGAGCCTGTGTGGGGCTTCCCATCTTATACATCACTGCATTTCCATGGGGAGAGGCTGTGTCCTAGAGTCACAGTGCCCAAGATGCGGTCAGATACGATGTGAGGTGGGGTGTCTCCCCGGACCTCGTTTCTAGATGCATTTAGTCCCCCGAGGGTGCAGGTCTGGACACTGACAGGACTCTGTGCTTCTGTCCCAGGATCCAGCTGGGGAAGACAGTGCACTACCTCCCCATCCTGTTCATCGACCAACTGAGCAACCGCGTGAAGGACCTGATGGTGAGCTGTCCTCTCCCAGGTCCAGCAGTCCCGGCAGGGTTCATCCTCAGCACAGTGTCCACGTGGGTTGGGATGTGCAACCTCCAGGGGTGAGATGGGTGGATGAGGTCCTGGGCCCCATCCTCCCTGGGGCGGGCTTCCAAGAGGGGATCATTAAGTGCCCTGTCTGAACAGCTCCTCTGGAGGTCAGGGCCAGGATCCCTTCAGAAGTGTCCTGAGCAGCTGGCCTCCCCTCCTGGCTCCACAGCAGGCCCCAGCCCGGAGGGAGCTGTGCATCCTGGGCTCGGGGGTAAGGCTGGGAGGTGGAGAGAGGCAGTTACAGTGGCAAGGGCGCTGCTCCTGAGGCAGAGGGACCAATGACCTTTGGCTAGAAACGAGGGATGATGGCTAATGTTTAACAGCACTTGCCTGCCCAGGCCCCGCTGTGCACTTCACCAGTGGCTGTGCCCCGTCCTTGCCTCACAGCTGTGGTTGTTCAGGGGGAGGCTGAGCTCTGGCTGGGGTCCCCCAGTGAGGAGGGCATGTACAGGAGCACCCGCTGCCTCTCCAGGGCCAAGGTGCCAGCTTGTCTCCCCCACCTGAGGCTTTCATGCCTGCAAGGGGCTTTTGCCTATCACGAGGATGGCAGAGCTGAGGCTGAGAGAGTGAGGTGCTGGCCGAGGTGCACAGCTGGTCTCTCGTGGGTGACAGACCCTCTGCAGACGTCTGCTTGGACTCCTGTGCTCTGAGCAGGGTGCGCCGCTTTCCTGGGTGCCTGCTGCACCTGTGTGACCTGTAGGCTAGGCAGTGTGAGCATGCCGCTCCCAGCCCCACCTTTCCCCAGCTCAGTTTCCCTATGCTCCTCTTGGAGTATACTGTGGTGTGTTTGCAATACCAAGGGCCCACGGGCTCTGCCAGGCAGTGCTGCATGGCCCTGGGGCAGAGGTGCCGTAGGCTCTGCTGGAGCAGACAGCATGGTGCAGCCTAGGGCCGCCTGTGGCCATGAGTGCAAGGCCTGTGGGAAATGGGCCTGGTGCTGCCTGGAGTGGCGTCCTAGGCGAAGGCTCCAGGCAGCATGTGCAGGATCTTTTCGTCCTGAGGGAGCCTGGCATTGGAGCAGCCACGAGCCACAGGGTCTGGGACAGCCCTGCTCCAGCTCAGGAGTAGGCCTGTCACAGCTGGCTTTGCCACACCTCCAGACTTCCCAGGGCAATGCCACTGCAGAGTACAGCCATATCCACTGGGCACCACCTTGGGAAGTGGCACCCCTGGAACAGGTGGCCCAAGAGTCCCCAGAGGGCTGCCACCCATCTGCAGCAAGACGTCCACACCAGGGCACCCACACCAGGCATGGAGCCCTGGTGCTAGGCCTGGCAGATCCTGGCATGTTTTGCGGCACCAGCTTCCCAGGTTTACCAAAGCCCCAGACACTAGGATGCTTGGTGCAGAGGTTGGCATGAACTGGGCCGCTGAATCCGATGGCACCATGCCCTGCGTGGAGCGTGGCACACTTGCATGCGTGTCCAGACCCTGGGGCAGCTGTAGCCCCGCAAGCTGCAGGAATGGGCAGAAGGCCACCTCTTCCTGAAGCTCTCACCATCCTAGAGCCGTCCCCACAGCTTCACCCAGCTCAGCGAACTCACTGGCCTGACCCTTCGAGAGGTCCGGCTCTGTCAGGCTGGGCTGAGACGCCCACTGGCTGCCCCACCCGTCACCCCAGCCGTGGACAGGCGGCTTCCTGGGAGATGCCTGTGGCCCACACATCCCTTGGAGCTCTGGGACCGTGTGGGCTGCAGAGATAGGGCCCACGTGGAACAGTGGGTTGAGCTCACAGGGACAGAGGGACGCGTCACAGGAACCCAGGAGCTCAGGGCTAGAGGCTGAGAGCACGCACTTAGGAAGAAGCTGCAGGCAGGTGGTGCAGCAGGACACCCGCCCCTCCTGGGACAGCGGCTGTGGGAAAGGCTCGGGCTCAGCACAAGGGCCTGGGGCAGGGGTCAGCTCCTGCCAGGCCTGGTGCGGCCAACATGGATCCAGGAAGCAGCCGTGTCCACGGGCACTGTGGGCTGTGCAGGGTGGGTTCCCCTGGCCTCACGGCTGTAGGAGAGGCACTTGTGACCACAGCTGCTCCAGGCCCCGTGTGAGCACGCAGTTCCCAGGGCCAGGTCCTCACCCATGCTGCTGTCCCAACAGGTCATCAACCGGTCCACCACCGAGCTGCCGCTCACCGTGTGCTACGACAAGATCTCGCTGGGGCGGCTGCGCTTCTGGATCCACATGCAGGACGCGGTGTACTCCCTGCAGCAGTTTGGTGGGTGCCGGCCCCGGCTCCCCTCATTTTGGGGGCCGCCAACCCGCATCCTCTGCCTCTCCGTGTGGGTTGTCTGTGTCCTGGGTCAGGTCTCGGCACCTCATGTCTGTTGGCCTCTGTGAAAGTGACCTTGTGGGTTTTCTGCAAGTTTGCCTGACTTGGAACTTGATACTTTAACCCCCGTCCCCGGGTTGGGTCAGACACATTCTTACTGCTTTCTTCAGGGTTGTCTTTGCATCCGCTGCGCATCTTTTCCCTTTGCAGGGTTTTCGGAGAAGGACGCCGATGAGGTGAAGGGCATTTTCGTGGATACAAACTTGTACTTCCTGGCGCTGACCTTCTTTGTTGCAGCTTTCCATGTGAGTGGGCACTAGGGGCACAGGCACAGGGGTGCCACCAGCGTCCCATTTCCAGCAGTGAGCCCACACAGATCCTGTGGCTGTCGTCCCGAGGGGTCTCCCAGCTCAGAAAAGGGGGCTCTTCGCTGGCCCCAGAGCCCATTCTCAAAAGAAACTGCAAAGTGCTTTGGGCAGTGAGAGTTGCAAGTGGCCTTGCAGTGGCTTTGCTGAATGTAAGCCATGCTGACCTCAACCTGGGAAGGGTTCTATGTGCAGCCAGTTGTGCAGAGGTCCCAGGGGCCGGGAAGCCAGCTGCGTGGCCGTCCAGGTGGGGGCGACCAAGCCCGAGCTGCCCTAACCACGTCGGGAATAAATGTTGCTGTGCGCTCAAGTGGGGCCCTGAAGGATGAGCTGGTGTGTGGTTTACACAGGGCGCGGGGCAGGCACCAGGCGTTTGGAGTGGAAGAAAGCAGGTGGCTGGAGTCAGACATGCCAGTGGGGCAGTGCCCACCAAGGTCCCCTGCCTTCCGGGGCTCTGGCATGCGGAGTGGGCACAGACAGGGTGGGTCCTGCAGGGCGTGACGCGTCCTGCCAGGCCTGGGTTGGGGCCAGCCTGTCCGCAGGCTCGCCTGGTGGGTACTAGCGACTGAGCTGCTCAAGATGAAGACTACTGTCCTTTTTGCAGCTCCTTTTTGATTTTCTGGCATTTAAAAATGACATCAGTTTCTGGAAGAAAAAGAAGAGCATGATTGGAATGTCCACCAAAGCAGGTAGGCCCAGAGCATGTGGCCCACGCTCAGACTTCCTCCGAGGGCTCCCGCGGACCCGTGGGCTGGCGGTGCTCCTCTCCCTGGGGAGGCGCCTGGATCGGGCGAGATAGCACGTGTGCCCCACACCTGTCTCACTGGTCATAGGGAGCCTTGGGACCTGGGGTGCAGTGAAAGGCGGGTCTGGTTTGGGGACCGGCGGCCTGGGCTCCACCTGGGACCTTCAGTGTGTGTGTTGGGGGCCCCTGGGCCCGGCCCATCATGCGGCCCAGTCGCTCCTGCTCCATGCAGAGGGGGCCGTGGCTGGGCCAGTGGGGGGTGTTACCATGTGAAAAGGGACAGGCTGGGATTCCGGGTCCTGTCCTTGTCAGTCAGAAGTCAGGGTTAGACCTTGGAAACAGCGTAAGTGTCCCTCAGCAGCAGAGCAGATGAGGAAGACATGGTATTTCTACACGACGGGGCACTGCTCTGCCACAAAGATAAAAGTCGATGCAACTTGAGAACATGATGTGAAATAAGTCAGACACACAGATTGAATATCATGTGGTTTCTGTTACATAAGAAACTCTGTGTAATTGTGTGTGTGTGTGTGTGAACACACGCACTGTAAAGAGCAAAACAGAAGAGGAATAGGAAGTGGGAAGAAGTCCAGCTCCAAATCCCCACTATTCCACTGTTTTGAAATATTTTAACATATATGCTAATTTTTTTCACTTACACTACTAGTATCTGTTAGTTGAAAAGAGAGTTTCGTGCTATTAGCTTTGTTTCTTTTTTGTACAAGAGCCTTTTTTGTCTGTCGTGAACTCTTGTCTACTCTGGAGACAGTGATACACGGTATATTAACTATTGTTCTTCTCATTGTTGTGTTATGAAATTTTTATTCATAAAAGCATCTCATATGAAAACAATTACTAAAAACACTACGAAAATATGTAAGTATAGTAAATTACAGCACATTGTAGTTATAAATAAATGGCTCATAAAATAACGGGAAATTAAATGGTTCATTATAGTATCGGAAGCTCAAAGTACTGAATCTGATTATTTGGTGTGAAACAGACATCTGTCTTCAAGAAAATGAAATTCTTTTGATGGTTAAGAAGGAGCAGCAGGCAGCATGGTGGCACAGGCCTGTAACCCAGCCCTGGGGAGGCTGAGGTGGGGGTCAGGTCCCTGAGAGCTTGAGTTTCACTGCTGGGATCAGGCCCGAGCAGGTCTCGGACATCCAAGGCGGCTTTTCCTCAGAGACAAACCCTGGCGGCCCCTCGGCGTCTCCTAGGAGACTGACCGGGCATCTGCACACCAGGTCCTCACGGGAGGCAGAACCCACTGAGTAGATGTCAGAGTACAACTTGAGAAGGAAAAATACAGCTTATCACGGAAACCTCGAAGCAGGCGGTAGTCAGGAGAGGGTGAGGCAAGGGCCCAGGAGAGCTGGCGTCCGCCTGGTGGCCAGCCCCATGCCTCCTGCACAGGTCCCTGTGTGGCAGGCGACACTTGAGCAGGCATCTGAGCGGGCTGCTGCTGTCTGGCCGGCTTCCTGTAGCTTTTCCTGATCTTCTAAAATGTTTTCCAGAATTGCGTAATCACCCACTGTTGCTCTTTTTTTCTCGGGGGTGCGGGGGCCGACCCGGGGCTGTCCACAGAGCCCCCTGCAGCCTGCTTCTCTGTTCTCGGGTGCAGTGCTGGGGGGGCGGGGCGACGGTGCTCCAGGGGTGGGTGGGTGGCCTGCCCTCAGCACGCCCGTGTCCCCAGTGCTCTGGCGCTGCTTCAGCACCGTGGTCATCTTCCTGTTCCTGCTGGACGAGCAGACGAGCCTGCTGGTGCTGGTCCCGGCCGGCGTTGGGGCTGCCATCGAGGTGAGTCCTGCGCCTCCTAGCGGATCCTGGGGCCCGCGTGAGGCCTTGGGCAGTGGCTCTGAGCCTGAGCTGTGTGGTCCTGGGCGCCGTCCCAAGGACCAGGCTCCTGCGCAGTCCCAGTCCGGGCCATCCGGGAGGCATGGTCCCTCGGAAGTTCAGGGACCGTGTCCCAGGCCTCGCAGGCTGTGTGAGCACCCGCCCTGTCTGCTGCACCGGGCGGCCTTCAGGAGACAGGGCGGCGCGGGAGGCTGGGCTGAGTGGGCTGGGCGTGCCTGGTGCTGGTGCGGGCATGTCAGTGTGTCGAGGGTGCAGCGGCTCGATTCTCCCTCAGCTCTGGAAGGTGAAGAAGGCCCTGAAGATGACCGTGGCGTGGCAAGGCCTGAGGCCTGTGCTGCAGGTGAGCCCCAGCCCTGCCTCCCCGGCTTCCGCCGGGCTCTTCGTGTTCACCGGGGGCTTGGGGTCTCCTGCTTGTGCCCCAGGCAGTGCCTGGCCCCCAGTGCAGGGATTGTTTGACCATGTTTGCCGCCTGGCACCCAGGGGCACCAGCGTGATGCAGCTCACCCTCCTCACTCGAGGACTGCTCTGCCACCCACCAGAGCAGGACCTGGCCGGAAGGCTCAGGCTCCCAGCCCTGACGGTCGGTGAGAAGTCTCCTGTGCAGAGCAGGGCCGGTCAGACGTCCACCTGATGCTCCACCCACGGGCATGTGTTCATGATAATCCCACTCGCCCTCAGCAGCACGCAGCCCCTGTCCCAGGTGGAACGATGGCCGCTGTGTCTTGGGTCGTAGCACTGGCTCAGGGCCTCCTGCACCTTTGCTCATCACAGACTGTCAGGAGGGCTGCTTTTTTTTGAGTCAGGGTCTCACTGTGTAGTTTGGGCTGGCAGTCCTCCTGCCTCAGCCTCCCAAGTGCTGGGATTACAGGCATGTGCCACCACACCCAGCTAGTAGGAGTGCTTCTGTATGAGTGTTGCTCCTGGGAAACCAGTGGCCTGGGAGCACAGCATGGGCCCTGTGGAGCGAGGCAGAGGCAGCCCCATGCGCGTGCTCTCCCAGTCCCCAGCCTGCAGTGAGGCCTGCTGTGGTGCTGACCATGGGCCTGGGAGGGCCCCGTGCTGGCAGCGTCAAGGACTTGCCTGGCCATGCTGAGTCCTTCCCCGTAAGCTGATGTCGTTATGTTTGATCTCATGACAGTTTGGCACCTACAGTGAGTCTGAGAGGAAGACTGAGGAGTACGACACGCAGGTGAGCCTGGGACAACATTCGGGGGGAAGCTGTCTCCCTGGAGGGTGGCTTGGGACATCTTGAGCAGGGACCCCAAGAGTGAGTGTGCAGAATGCATTTCTTACAGGGAAGGAGGGGACCCGCAGAGCGGCCCTGGTCCCAGCCTTGGGGTGCAGCTGGTCCCCGCGCTGCAGGCTCTGATGGCCACGGGCTGTGATTGCCAGCCGGTGCTGGGTGGTGGGTGGTGGGCCTGAGGTGGGACAGGGTGTGCAGGAGCTGTGGGTGTCAAGTTAATGGTGATTCCGCACACAAATGGTGTGGTTTTGGCTGAACACCTGTTGGTTTAGGGTTCAGTTCTCACTAAGATGGGAAAGGTCAGATCAAAGAAGCTCAGAGCGAGCACAGCTGCTGATGTGTCTGTCACGCACTGCATCCCTGTGCTGGTGGCTGTGGCCTGCAGTGGTGGGGCTGTGCAACGGGTCGGAGTGCAGCTTCACTCTCGGGGCCCATGTCCGTGGGTCTCGGCTGCTGCAGAGACCTGTGTCCCTTGCTGTGTCTCAGTAGTGTCACTACGGCATAGTGACTGCTGCCTGCTTCCTGCCGTCACCAGTGTCTCGCTCGTCACGCTCACGTGCCAAGGCATAACCGGGCTTGCCTCTGTCCCACAGGCCATGAAGTATCTGTCCTACCTCCTGTACCCTCTGTGTGTCGGGGGTGCTGTCTACTCGCTCCTCAACATCAGGTACAAGAGGTAGGTGGCCCTGTGCGTCTCCCTGTCCTCACTGCAGTGCAGCACACATCGTTGGAGAACTCAGATCTGGGCCCCAGGCGCTGGGGGCACTGCCTCAGCCACAGCCCGGCTCCAGAGGGCAGACGGTCCTCCCTGTCTCCTCTGGTGGAGGTGACAGAGCTCACCTCGGCTTCGGGGTCCTGGGCTCATGAGGAGCAGTCTCAGGCTGAGCTGGCTTTGGGAGCAGAGGCACTGTGTCACCCTGTGTCGCCTGGAGAGGCAGCTCGTCCTGCTCTGGCTTTTTGGGAGACAGAGGCAGCAGAGTGTAGTAAAGGAAAAGCCACTATAGACCAGTGGCTGAGTGTCTTGGGGCTTCCACCAGAGAACTCACACAGGGTCAGGGTCAGAGTAGGAGGGACAGGTGGTGGCTCTCTGGGCAAGATGAGGGGGCAGTGGGGTGCAGGCTAACAGCTGTGTGTGGGCAGCAGCTGTGCCCTTCTGCCATCTCGAGGAGCCCACGTTTGCGTGACCGGCCCCTGGGGCAGGTCCTGCTCTGGCCAGGCACTCGGGAAGGTTGTGCAGGGTGAGGGCACAGGGCCCGGACCCACCTTGTCCCAGGGTCCTGGAAAGCGTGGGTGTCTTATGGAAGGGTGGCATTTGCCTGTGGGACAGACGTCCCGCGACTGCTTGAGCTTTCCCGAGGGTCACAGCTCTTTCCTCCCCTTTCAGTTGGTATTCGTGGCTCATCAACAGCTTTGTGAATGGTGAGTCCTGGGTTCCCTGTGTCTGATGTGCCCCCTTTCCTGCGCCCTGAGTCTCACCCACTCCCCATGCAGTGCTTCTGCCCTGCTCAGCTCTCTGGTGCCCGGGGCGGCACAGGTGCCCAGTCTGTTCCTCCTGGAATTGGACCAGAGCATTCTGACGCCACCCAGCCGTCTGATTCCCCGAGCCACTCAGACCCCTAGGCACAGTGCGGCGTGCCACCTGTGTGACGCACGGGACACCCGCCAGTGTCCTGTGTGCGGGCCTGGCGCCAGCCATCCACAGGGCCCCTCAGGGTAGCTTCGTGTCACTTTGGGGAGGCGCGTGTGAGCATGGGGGCCAGTCTGCCTCCTGTAGAGCAGGCTCCTGCAAAGCCCTGTACCCTGAGTGAGTCCCAGACCGGGCCCCAGCCCCCGGAGGACAGCACACGCTGGCCCTTGCCACCTTCCCACAGCGCGGCGCCGTCTGTGCCCACAGGAGTCTACGCTTTCGGCTTCCTCTTCATGCTGCCGCAGCTCTTTGTGAACTACAAGGTAAGGCCGCGTGTCCGGTGTGGGCAGGGCCGTGTCTCCGGCTGTCGGACCGACCCGAGCGCTCTCCCTGTCGCAGATGAAGTCCGTGGCACACCTGCCCTGGAAGGCCTTCACCTACAAGGTCAGTGCTCGGCGCCAGGCAGCAGCGCTCCGCCGGGTCCCTCTTTGTCTGGGTCCCGGGACAGAGCCCAGGGCTCAGCGAGCCCCCTCCCTTTTTGAGTCAGGGTCTCGTTCCCTTGCCCATGCTGGCCTCAAACTGAATCCTTCTGCCTCAGCCTGAGTAGCGGGAATTACCTGCATTTGCCTCTGCACTCTCCCGGTCCTCTTCTGTGGTTTTGAAAAATATGAAGAAGTCCTTTGAGAAAATACGGAGGGCCACAGAGTAACCGTCACTGCCGTGCTGGAGGAGATTCGCTTGAGTGAATGGCCAGGGTCCTCTGGCAGCATCGTCAGAGCACAGCCGCCCGGCACAGTGACTTGGGGTCTGGGACCGCGGGCCTGGGCCCTCGACAGCGCCCCGCACCCGTGTGCAGCTGGAGTGAGAGCTCGGCACGGTTTTCCAGAGTGAGGGGAGCCCCAGCGGGAGTGCTGCAGCTCCGGGTGTGGAGAGCCCACCCCTGGCGCTGGCTGCGGTGTTTGTCCCCTTGCTTTCCCTGCCTTCATTTCGTTTTTTCCCTCAGTACAAGGGATTGACACCAGGCCCTTCCCGCTGAGCTACATCCCAGCCCTTTTATTTTTTACTTTGAGACCGGGTCTCCTAAGTCACTCAGTGCTTAGATTGGGCTCAGACTCGAGATCCTCCTGACCCAGCCTCCCAGAGTGCTGGGGTGATAGGCCTGCACTGCCAGGCCTGGCTTCTCGTTGTTCTTGTCTGTCACAGCGACAGGCCCGCACGTGTGTCTGCTGTGTGCAGCCCGCTGCCTGGGCTAGAGAAGCAGCAGGACTGCGGCCCGGCGCATTCTCACAGCCGTGCGCTGGCTTTGCAGGCCTTCAACACGTTCATTGATGACGTCTTTGCCTTCATCATCACCATGCCCACATCCCACCGGCTGGCCTGCTTCCGGGACGACGTGGTCTTCCTGGTCTACCTGTACCAGCGATGGTAAGTGGCAGAGCCCTGCCCGGCTGTCCTGCACAGGCAGTGGCTACCTCCAGGGGGTTCTGGTGCCAGTGGGGGCTGTGTCACCCTGGCATGGGAACGCCCTGCCCTGCCCTGCCTGGCTCCCTCTGAGTTGTGGTCCCTGCCCAGGCACATCCTGCCCCACTGCGGTTCAGTGTCTGGCGGAGGTCACAGCACGGCGTCCAGCGGGTGCAGGCCAGGCCCCCAAGGGCTGTGCGTCCTGCAGGTAGGGGCATGGTCTGCAGAGGGACTCGCCCACCTGGCCCTGCCGCTGCCAGCTCTGTCCGGCTGGTGTCTGGGCATCCTGGGTGTCCATGTGGCCCTGCTCTGTGCCGTGCCTGGGGCCAGGGGAAACGGTATCTGGGACAGGCCTGGCCCAGGTATGGGACACTGCAGAGGCCAGGGATGATGCACTGCCCTTGCCCCACCCTGACCCCAGGTCTGTGTCTCGGGATGAGTGCCACTTACCCCTGGTGGCCACTGAGTATCCACACTTCACCTGGGTCCCTCTTCCTCCCTGCCACCCCGGAGGCCACCATCTGCCCACTGAGGGAGGCAGCATTGCTTCTCTGCAGGCTTCTAGGCCATGGCTGTCCTCCGCTCAGTCCCTCTGGCAGGGCCTGCTCTCGGCTGGTGTGTCCGGGTGAGGGGGAGGCCGCACCTGCACCCTGGTGTTCGGGTCCACACAGTCCCCTGAACGGACAAAGGTAGAAAGGGCCTGTAGAGGGCTTGGCACCATACCTGCTCCTGTGGGGCCCCACCTTGGGACTGGGCCCTGTCCTCACAGGCCCCAGGAGCCTCCACCCCTCCAGCTTCTCCTGCAGCCCTCAGGCTCTGCATGTGCAGCCCCTGGGCCCTGTGGGAAGTGGGTCAGGTTTTAAAGCGCTCTGTGGCCCTGCGTGGAGCAGCGCTATGGCAAGGCCCCGTGGTCCTGGGTGAAGGGAGCGACCGCCTGCAGGTGCCTGGGCTGGACAAGCAGGGAGGATGCCGCCCTGAAGCCCAGCTGGGCACCCTTCCGTACCGCTCAGACTCATTGGGCCCAGCCGGGCAGGGACGGCCACCCAGAGCAGGCGGCTCTCGCCTGCCCTGCAGGACCTGGGCTCAGGCGGGCTCTGTGTGTGCTGCAGGCTTTATCCTGTGGATAAGAGCAGAGTGAACGAGTTTGGAGAGTCCTACGAGGAGCAGCCCATGCAGAAGCCTCACGCAGAGTGACCACCGCCAGGTGCTGTAGGCAGGCCCCGCTCGCCATGAGGGGAATTCCTGACACCACCTCTTCCTCGTTGCCAAATCCCTCGGGACATCTCTGTACCTCCACAGCACCTCTGCCTTTGGGAGGCCGCAGAATCGCAAGGGTGCCCGATTCGCCTGTGAGCCTGTGTCTGGCACAGCGGCGCTGGCGGTCACCCCGGGCGGCTCTCGGCAGGAACCCTGGGGGCTGGGCTGGCCTCCTGGTGTCCCCACCCCACAGGCCCCCCAGACACTGCAGCCCTTGGAGGATGTGGGGTTCCACGTCGAGTTGTTTTAAGTGCTCCTTATGTGAACTTCAATGCATATGGAAAGTCATTCTAATACTCTGGGATCAAATGGCTTTTTCCTTTTTGTTTAAAAGTTGTTTTAAAGCTTAATGTATGTATGTTTCTATTTTTAAATAAATTTCTCTGGCTGTGATATTTTCTGACCTGGAGTGACGTGGAAAGAATTTCAGGTGTTTCGTGGTCATCCTTTCCCGTGGGTTAGCCCAGTGATGGCGAACCTTGTGGAGATGTCAGTGGAACAGCCAGCCTGCTGTGGCACATGTGCCACAGGTTTGCCACCCCTGGATTAGCCCATGAGCTCTGTCAGGCCCCGAGGCAGCAAACCAACCCCTCCTGGCTGAATCTCAAGTGTCCAAACCCCGGCTGCTCCAGTTGTGGCTGCTCACAGCACCGCTTTCTGTTGGACAACCACCGGAGAGCGCAAGTCGAAGGGGAGGTGCAGAGCCAGGACATGCTGGGGTGTCCCAGGACAGACGTCGTCCTGTCCCTGGCTGAGGAGCTGTTTCCAGAAGTGTGGCCAGGACTGCGCCTGGCACCTCTGTCCTCTCCAGCCCAGAAGTGCAGGCCCACAAGTGGCTGAGGCTGCTGGTGTCCCCGACTCTCCTGGGCACTGGGTCTGCTCCAAGTAGGACCCACGCGACTCCAGGAGAGTCCACACCAACACCAGATCGCGGTCCTGGGCAGGGAGTCTGCACTGACCTGTCACCAGAGGACTTGGAGGGAAGACCTGGGTCTCAAGGTGTCTCTGGTTTTATCAAAATGCTAATGCAGGGCTGGGTGTGTGATTGGCCCTAGGTCCCACCCTCAGCGTGGCAAAAACCAAACATATGGTCTGGAACCATTCTGAGTGGGGCAGCCTGTGGGATCCAGGGGTTCCGTACACCGGGTCGGGGCAGGATGGGGTGCGTGGGACAACGGGCCCGGCGGAGGACCTGCTGGGCGAGGCTGCAGCAGCAGCTCCCATCTCAAAGCCTTGGGGTAGGAGCTGTGGAGACCCCAGGTCCTTGCCCACACGCGTCCCTCCACCTGTGGCCTCCAGAGGGTGTTCTCCGGGCAGGGAGGCCTCACCGCGTGACAGCACGGTGCCTGTGAGGATCTGTCCAGCGCCTCGCGCCAGCTGTTAAAGCCTCTTGGCCTCGGACCAAGAGAACCTGGGTGGGCTGGCAATGCTGTGTTTCTACACTCCCCCGTCCTCCTGCGACTGTTCCAGTTCCCATCCCTTAACCTTACGGCCGGCTTGTTTTTGTCTCTTCTACACTCATCCCTTGTGGTTTTTCTCTGATGTGTTTGCAGATTCTTGATACTATGTTCAAAGTGGGCTATACTGAACCCGTACAGATCCTGAGCCCTAAAACGGCCTTCTCCACCAGACGAGTCCTGCGTATCGGAGGCACCAGGCTGGCTCAAGGGACCTAGTTACTTTCAGAACTTGGCAGGGAGGCTGCAGGGGACAGCAACACATTCACAAGGGGCGACGAGGAGCTTTCATCCCATGAGCAAACTCAACCTTTCCAATGCGAGTGGATGATTTTATCGCACTGCTTTGTTTGCTTGAATTTCATCCAATAACTTTAAACAGTCCAAAAATCCAAAGATGTAAAACAGGAACCTAGTGATATTTGCCAAGATGCAAGGATTAAATAACCACATTGAGAGGGATTTTTGCCCTAAGCACTTTTTATTGGTTTTCATAAGGCAGTTTAAGGGGCAAGAGAAAGCAAACACGGGGATACACCAGGGGCAGCCAGATTAACCTAGCAGAGCCTTGCTGCTGGGGCTGGGACTCGGAAGACCCACTCACTGTGCCCCCCCAACTTGCCAGGCTGTGTGGTACTTCAGGAAGCCAGAGGCCCTGGCCTGTGACCACACAGAACACCTGTCAGTGCACTTCCTGGTTGTGCATGACAGTGAAATAATGTGCGTGAGACCGCAATGACAAAACTGTATAAATGAAGAGCACTGCTCCTACTATTATCTTGGCCACTGAGAACTGGAGAAGCACCTGGTAACCTCTGGTCCCCAACCACAGCAGGACAGCAAGACACAGAGCCCCGCCCAGGAGCCGAGAGGAAGGAGTGGGGCCGCAGCAGGGGCCGGAGCTCTCCATTGCCCCGGATTGGAGAGCAGGGAGAGGACTTGAGGGTCCCGGGCTGAGGGACAGACCCTGCTCCCCGCGTGGATCGCCTGTGCTGGGGGCAGTGCTGTCATCTCCTCTACCTTCTTCCTGGCAGGGAGCTGTGGTCCCTGGGAACCTCCTGGGGGTGGCCCTGGCCCCAGCCTGGCCCTCCTGGAGTCCAGGACCCACCTCCCACGCACTGGGTGGTGCAGGGGCCACGGGCTCAGGACACTGTCCTCAGTATGTTCCTCTTCACTGCCAGTCACCCACACTGAAGAGCAGTCAAGCCTGGGCCCAGCTCAGAGCCCATGTAGGTTCCTGTGCCAGCTGCAACTTCCAGGTGCCACCTCCTCCTGCGAGGTGTGCAGCTGTCCTCACGTACTACAGGTCTCATGCCTTCGTGGGTGCCTCTCTCATTGCATGTGGGGTGCCAAACGCCACAGCCCCTCTGCCAAGAGCCTGCCCACACTCCCCGAACCTGTCCAGCAGCTGCACTCCAGGACTTTTGCACATCCTAGGGCCACGGAAATCTGTCCACCCATACATCTGGGAAACAAGGCAAAAGGATTTATCCCAAGCTCGGGCTGAAGAGATGGAGGGCCCATTTGCCACACTTCACCGTCTCACCCTGCACAGGCGGGCCCCTCTGATTGGCCGGCATCAAGCAGAACTTTTGTACACATGAACTTGAGCAGCTGCTAACACACCTGCACTTCTCTGGCAACAATTTCCCGTATTAGCCAGCTTTCCTGTTGCTGGGCCAAAATACCTGACACCTGCAATTTACAGGAGAGGTTGAATTTGGCTCACAGTTTTGGGGATTCAGCCCATGGTCAGGTGATCCTAAGACAAATAGAGCAGAAGGGCCTGGTGGTGGACAGCTGCTCACCCCATGGCAGCAGGAAGCAGATAAAAGGGAGGAGCGGGGGACAAGGACGCACCTCCCAGCAGGCCCCACTCCTGACAGCACCTTCAGGCATGCATGAGCTCATCCATGGTGAGTGCGCGGATGACCCACTCACCAGCCCAAAGCGCCCACCTGCAAACACAGGAGGCTGGGGATCCAGACATAAGCCTAACGCGGGCTCCAGAGCTGGAGAGCACCTGTGACGTCCCCAGGGCCTTCACTTTCCTAATCTGCTGCCACAGCCATAGGAAACCAACACTGGGCTCATAATTATTTCAGAACACAAGTTTAAAGAGGCATCAGAGGGTTAGCACTGAGATCCTAGCTGGGCAGCAGGCAGGCACAGGGGCCACCTCACCCCTTGCGAGGGTGATGAGATTGCCGGCCTTCTCCACTTTGCTCTTACACCAGCTCGTGGTCAGCCCAGGAAGACAAACGTGCATGCATCCTGTTAGGTGCAGGTGTCGTGGGAGCCCAGGCAGCCAGCTGAGATGTGCCAGGGTCTGGGTGAGGCTCGTGCCTGCTGCTGTCCAGCTCCAGCCAGCTCCATGTAGGAGCAGCCTGGAAGCTCCAGCACAAGTGGCCAGGTCCGCAACCGGTGACAATGGCTTAGCACAGGAGGAGGCTGCGGCCCCACTCAGACCCTTCCACTTGCTGAGTGCATCCCGGGGCTCCAGACACTCCCCGGGCAAGAGCTCCCAGAATGCAACCCTCCGGTCTCAGATCCACGTGTAAGGCTTGCTGTGGTTCCTCACAGACAAGGACCCATCTGATCTCTGCAGTTTCCCAGAGCAGCCTGGAACACAGCAGTCCGAGTGCAGGGCCACAAGTGTCCCCTCCAGGGACAGGAGCCCAGCGTGGACCTGCTACTTGGTAGACAGCCCCAAGTGATGTGTGGGTACACGTGGATGTCACCACACACACAGTGACAGCACGGCGGGGCCCTTCTTGCCACATGGAGCTCTGTCCGAGGGTTCAGTGAGGGGCTGAGGAGCTGCACCTTAGGGCTCCTTGCTGCTGGTGCATCACCGGGCGGGAGGTGGGAAGCCCACCATCAGTCACTGGACTGGAGACATAGGACTGCACTGTGCTGTTTATTTTGCAGCACTTGGGGCTGAATCTAGTGCCTTTGGACTAAGCTACACTCCAGTTCCTTTATCTTTTTGAGACCTTTTTGAGACAAGGTCCTAGTTTCAGCATTGCTCAGGCCAGGCTTGAACTGCAATCCCCCTGCCTCAGGTCCCCGAGTGCTGGCATTACAGGTGCACACCACTACACCTGGCTCGTGCTGCTGTATTTTTTTTTTTTTTCCGTACCGGGGCTCGAACTCAGGTCCTTGCGCTTATGCAGTAGGAGAGGAAACTAAATCCCCGGCCCTCGTGCCGCTGTATTTTAAGCCAACACAATGTTTTCCTCTGAATGTTTTTCATGTTTTGCAGTATGATGGTTAAAGACTATCACTGCCTTTCAGAAAAGCACTGATGCCCAGGAGATGCTGGGGAGGCAATTCTGCTATCAGCGGTTTTCACTGAGGGCCCGGACTGCGCAAGGACACGGCACACATCTTGCCAGTGCAACCCGAGGCCTATTTCTTCCGTTCTTTGGCTTCCCTTTGCGGAGATCGCGTGCATACCAGGCAGGTGCTCTAGTGCTGAGCTACACCCCAGCCCTCTTTTACTCTTATTTCTGAAGTTACACTTTCTTTGCTGGTTTCTCTGGGGCACCAGAGTAATTTCTGGTTGTTGGAAAGAATTTTCCAAGCCAGTGGCGAAATGAAGCGGCCTCAAACACAGCTCTTAGAAGAGGAAGCGCCTCGTAGTCGGCTTCCCAGAACATTAACCTGTAATCCCGGTATTTACCAGGCCTGGCCGCTGGAGGGAGGGCAGGAACTTGGGCTGACTGCTGGGGAGGGCGCGGCGTGTTCGGAGGCCACTTCCGGACAGGCAATTCCCTCACCAAGTTCTTAGGCCTGAAGGGTTAGATCGGTCAACATTTTAGTGTTTGCCCAACCCAGGTCTGGCCCCACCTACCCTCCGGAGACCCACAAGTTGCCGCCTCTCCCAGGATTCGACCTTCAGTGGCCCAGCGCGGGCTGCCGGCGGCCTGGCCACCAAGTCCCCTGGGCAAAGGCCCCCACCCCCAGCCTCGGGGCAGGGGGTGAGGGTCCCCGCGCAGGAGCATCCGGACTTCCGGCCCTCTGCGAGGCTGCAGCCGGGTCCCTCGGGGCGTCGCTCTCCCACTCCGGCTGTGGACAGAGCGGCGGCTCCGGGCGGACCCCTTCATCCTTCAGCGCTGCTTGGTGGCCGGGAGTGGCGCGGGCGCAGTGCTCATGGCTGGGGCCCAGCAGCCGCCCAAGAGCCCGCAGAGGAAATCCAGCCTGGGGCCCCGAGACCCGGCCGGGGGGGGGGGAGCCACGTCTACCCCTCCCCCGCTGGTGCGGGGCGCGCTGCCCGGCCCCTTTTAAACTCTTCTTACGGACCCCAGGGCGGCCTGGATGCTCAAGTCTCGGACCCCGAAAAGGTCGAAGGAGGGAAGCACGCACCTGATTCCCCACGCACACGATCCCCCACGCACCCCTCGTCACTACCGCCCTCCCTCCGTCCCTCCCTCCCTCGGCCCATCCTGCTCCCGGAAGGCGGACGCAGCGCGGCCGGCCACGCCTTGAAACCCCACAGGCCGGGGCGGGGCCAGCGGCGAGCCCGCCCTTTCCTCCGCGCGCGCCCCGCCCCGCCGGCCTCGTCTCCCAGTCCCTGCGCACGTGGGCGCTGGGCCTCCGCGATGCCACGCGCGCCGCGGTGCCGGGCCGTGCGCGCCCTGCTGCGCCGCCGCTACTACGAGGTGCTGCCGCTTGCCGCCTTCGCGCGGCGCCTGGGGCCCGAGGGCGCGCGGCTTCTGCGGCGCGGGGACCCGGCGGCCTTCCGCGCGCTGGTGGCGCAGTGTATGGTGTGCGTGCCCTGGGACGCGCGGCCGATGTATCCTGGGACCCCCTCCTTCCGCCAGGTGGGCCGCCGCAGGGGGCGAGGCGGGCCGGCCCGGGTCTTCTGACGGCCAGGTGACTCGGGACCCTCTCCTCGCCCAGGTGTCCAGCCTGAAGGAGCTGGTGGCCCGCGTGGTGCAGCGGCTGTGCGAGCGCGGTGCGCGGAATGTGTTGACCTTCGGCTTCGGGCTGCTGAACGAGGCGCGCGGCGGGCCGCCCCTGGCCTTCACCACGAACGTGTGCCACTTCCGGCCCAACACGGTGACTGACTCGCTGCGCGGCAGCGGCGCCTGGGGGCTGCTGCTGAGCCGCCTGGGCGATGACGTGCTGGTCCACTTGCTGTCGCGCTGCGCGCTCTACCAGCTGGTGGCGCCCAGCTGCGCCTACCAGGTGTGCGGGCAGCCGCTACACGAGCTTGGCGGCCTCACGGCGTCCCAGCGCCGCGCGCCACATCCCCGCCCGGTCCTCGGGTCCCTGCGCCGCGCCCCCAGCTGCAGCGCAGGTGCCAGTCCGACCCCGCCCAAGAAGCCCAGGCACGGCCTGGGAAACGGCGAGCCGCGCGTTGTGTCGCCCGGAGCTGCGTCCCTCGAAGGCGAGCCGTCGCGGTCGAGGGACAGCAGAAGCACTACCGGGCCCCGTGAGGCCACCGAGACCAAGCGCTTCCTCTACTCGCGGGTGGGCGGCGGCGCGGAGCGGCTGCGCGCCTCCTTCGTGCTCAGCGCGCTGCCACCCAACATGACCGGGGCGCGCAGGCTCGTGGAGGCCCTATTCCTGGGCCCACCGCCCGTCAGGCCCGGGCCACCCTACCGCTCCCGCGCGCGCCGCCTGGCCCCGCGCTACTGGCGGATGCGACCCCTGTTCCGTGAGCTGCTGGCCAACCACGCGCGGTGCCCCTACGGCGCGCTGCTCCGCGTGCACTGCCCGCTGCGGGTCTCGGTCGACCCCGAAGGCGACGCGGGCGCACAGCGCCTGGCTCAGCTGCTGCGCGCACACTGCAGCTCTTGGCAGGTGTACGCCTTCCTGCGAGCCTGCCTGCACCTCCTGGTGCCCGCCGGCCTCTGGGGCTCCAGGCGAAACGAGCGCCGCTTCCTGCGGTGCACCAAGAGGTTCCTCTCCCTGGGCAAGCACGGCAAGCTGTCGCTGCGGGAACTCACGTGGAAGGTGAAAGTGCGGGACTGCGCATGGCTGCGCGCGAGCCCAGGTGGGTCCCGGCGGGTGGGCGGTCTCCTTCCCCTCGGTTTCACAAACCCAGGCGATTCGGGTTCCTGCTTGCCTGGGCTGAGGCAGGTTCCAGGCCCGGGGCACAGGTGACGGAGCTCTGCTGACAGTGGCAGGTGCTTGGGACCCGGCGACCTCAAGGTTGGTCCGGGGAAGTGGTGCCTGCCCCTGTGGCAGAAGTGGGAGGTGCACACCTCTGAGAGTGGGAGGAGAGGCTCCTGGATCCCAGGGTGCCTCTGCTCACCAGTGTGCAGCTGTGCGTCCGCGCTCTTACGTGCGGGGCAGGCTGTCCTCGAGCAGAAGCCCTTTCTTTAGGGAAGCGCGGGAGCAGCCACTGCCTGCTGTCCGGACTGGTGTTTATGCTGAGCCTCTCAGCCACCCTGTCAGCCTGCCACGCCACATGTGGCACAGGGTCACCTCCCACCACACGTGCAGCGGCAGCCCAGACAGACCTGGTCGGTTGGATTTTCTGCCTGGCAGTCTGCCTGCCTGACTGCTTTCTGGCAGCCCTGGGGTACAGCTTTGGAGATGTCTGGCCTCACCCCAAAGATATTGGTAAAGGTCCCAGTCTCAGCCTGGCTCTCTGCTCAGGGCTCCCTGGTCACTTCTTTACCCTGTGCTGTGGCTACAGGACTTTGCAGGCCCTTGCCTCTCACCGCCTGGAGGTCCACGCGGCATCAGGCCTCCCACCATCCCGCTCCTCTAGGCTGAGAAGCTGCCTGCTGGCTCCTTTCCTCAGCCTCCGTGGACCGTGTCGCTCCCCGCTCCAGCATGGGGGCCCTGGGTCTCCATGGAACCTCGCGGTCCTCAGTTAGGGTCTGTTTGGAATCTTCGCTTTTCCCTGGTGTTTACATCCTCCCGACTTCTGTAGGTTTAGTCATTCTTTTTCTGACTTCTAGAGTTGCGGGTGTGGCTCTGTGCTTCCCTCTGAGTGTCGCCTGGGCTGTGCTGTAGTCCTTTCAACACCAGTGGATTTGGGTATTTTCTAACCCCTGATTTCTTCTTTGATCAGTGCGTTATTTGAGGAGTCTATTTCCAAATCCCACAGAGCATCTGGATTAACTTTTGTGACTGGTTTGGAACACACCGGTGTAGCGCTCTGTGTAATTCCGGTTACCCGACGTTGGTGGAGGCTTGCTCAGCAGTCTGGTGTGTGCCCCTCTCCCCAGTTTTTGTCCTGTTCGAAGCTCTGCGGCTGGGTTCCCCGCATCCCCATGATGCAGCAGCTGCGCAGAAGCTCTAAGTTCAGATGCGCCACAGCGCCCCCTTGGGGCGTGGCGGGCTTGCTGCTTGTGCCCCAGCCTGTTCAGGGTGGGTGTCAGCAGGTGCACGTGCGTGAGGGCTTGTGTCTGGGCGAGGGGAGCCCGGATCACAGGACCCTCGCTCACCCTCGTGCTCTAAGCTGCCTGGTGCTGCTGTGCCCGGCTGGCTTTTGCTTAGTATCTTCCTGTTGCATTTTTTCCTCCCCTAGTTTTTTGTTTTGTTTGGTTTTTGGGTTTTTGTTGTTGTTTTTTGAGACAGGGTCTCGCTTTGTAGTTTAGGCTGGCCTCGAACTCGCAGCAATCCTCCTGCCTCTGCCTCCCGAGTGCTGGGATCACAGGCGTGTGCCACCACGCCGGGCTCCCTAATTTTTATTTTTAACTTTTTCATATTTTCGCAGTTCTTTTTAATGTCTTTTTAATGGCATACCTTCAGATGAGTTTTATTTATTTATTATTTTTATTTTTAAAAAATTCTTCTATTGGTACATTTTAGGTATACAATACGTTTACATTTATCACTGAGTGCTTGTACCTGCACATGATGCATCTTGATTCTTATTTTTTTCCCCATTACCTGTGCGCCCTTCACCCCCCCTTCCCTATTTACATAGATTTCTTTTCCCTTTTTTTTTCTTTTCTCATAATTTTTCCTTTCCCTTCTTTCCCTTTCCCCTCCTGCCACCCCTAGACCTTTGGACCTTTTCTTATTTCAAATTATCAATTATTGATTTTAATCATTTTAATCCTTATTTACACTTTCAGTTTCTCACACTAGAGAAACTATTCAGTATTGACACATGTGTGTCCTATTTATTTCACTTAAGAGTATGGCCTCCATATGCATCCATTTAGCTATAAATGACTAGTTT
>NW_004624751.1:569961-641475 GCF_000247695.1 Heterocephalus glaber | reverse complement strand
ACATTTTCAATTTCACTCATTGTAATTGGGGTGTTTAGAATTTCTATATCTTCTTCATTTAACTTTGGCAATTTGTATGTATCTAGGAATCTGTCCATTTCTTCTGTGTTTTCCATTGTATTAGAGTACAGGTTCTCGAAGTAGGTATTGATGATGCTCTGAATTTCTGCTGGGACTGTTGTGACTTCACCTTTTTCATTCTTAATTGTATAGATTTGAGCCTGTTCTTTTCTTTCCTTTTTTTGATAAGGTTGGCTAAAGGTTTATTGATTTTAATCATTCT
This sequence comes from Heterocephalus glaber, assembly GCF_000247695.1. The sequence goes on along the minus strand of NW_004624751.1, from coordinate 641,192 downwards.
TTTGAAAAACCAACTCTTTGATTCATTAATTTTTTGTATCGTTCTCTTAGTTGCCATTGCATTGATTTCTGCTCTGATCTTTATAATTTCCTCTCTTGTAGGAGCTTTGGGTTTATTATGCTCTTCTTTTTCTAGGAGATTGAGGTTCTACATTAGGTTATTTATCTGAGTTCTCTCTTGTTTTTCTAATATGGGCATTCACTGCTATGAATTTCCCATGTAGAACTGCTTTCATTGTGTCCCAGAGATTCCTGTATGTTGTACTGGGATTATCATTGACTTCTAGAAACTCTAATTTCTTCCTTAATTTCCTCTGTGACCTATTGGTTGTTCAGGAGGGTGTTATTCAATTTCCATGTGTTTGTGGAAGTTTTGCAGTTTTTTATGTTATTGATCTCCAATTTTATTGCACTATGGTCTGATAATATACAGGGGGTAACTTCAGTTCTTTTACATTTACTTAGACATGTCATATGAGCTGGTATGTGGTCAGTTTTGGAGAATGACCTGTGTGTAGCCAAAAAGAATGTGTATTCTGATTTTGTGGGGTGGAACACTATATACATCTATTAAGTCCATTTGTTCAGTAGCTTGGTTCAGCTCTAAAATTCCATTGTTAATTTTTTGTCTAGATGATCTGTCTATTTGTCATAGTGGGGTATTAAAGTCCCCCACTACAATTGTATTAGAGCTTATTTGGCTTTTCATGTCCATTAATATTTGTTTTGTATACTTGGGGCCATTCATATTTGGTGCTTATATATTTATGATTGTCATCTCTTCCTCTTGGATTGTTCCCTTCACAAGGATGTAGTGACCATCTTTGTCTCTTAATTAGTTTTGGTTTGAAATCTATTTTGTCTGCAAATAGGATTGCTACCCTTGCTTTTTGCTGGGTTCCTGTTGCGTGGAGAACTGTTTTCCATCCTTTTACTTTCAGTCTTTGTATTTCTTTTTGAGTTAGATGTGTTTCTTGTATACAGCATATTGCTGGATTTTGCTTCTTAATCCATTCTGTCAGTCTATTTCTTTTGATTGGTGAATTGAGGCCATTACCATTCAGAGTTATAACTGATAGATATTGACTCATTCTTGTCATGATATTTTCCTGTTGTTGGCTCTTCTGTTTCTTATTTTTCCCCCTTTCCCTTCAGTGTCTTACCTCGCCTGGTGGCTTCCCTCTGTTGGGCCTCGTGGAGTTGTGACCTTCATTGTCTTTTTCTAGGATATTGCTTAGAATTGTTTGGAGTGCTGGTTTGGTGTTTATGAAATTTCTCAGGTGTTCTTTGTCATGGAAGTATCTAATTTCCCCATCGATGTTGAAAGATAATTTTGCAGGATACAACAGTCTAGGTTGGAAATTATTTTCTTTTAGGGCCTGAAATACTTCACTCTAGGCTCTCCTTGATTTGAGGGCTTGTGTTGAGAAATCTGCCATGATTCTGATGGGCTTTCCTTTGTAGGTGATTTGTTTCTTTTCTTTAACTGCCTGTAGGATTTTGTTCTTCAGTTGGGTTTCTGGTATCTTCACAAATATTATATGTCTAGGTGTAGATTTTTTTTTTTGATCATGGCTAGTTGGGGTTCTATGTGCCTCACTTATCTGTATGTCCAATTCTCCACCTCTGTCTGGGAAATTTTCTATTACTTCTGTGAACAGTTTTTTTTAATGTCAATTGTACTTTCTCCTGTTTTTTTGTGGACTCCTATCAGTCTTACGTTATTCTTCTTTGCATCATCTAGCAGCTGCTGGATTGATTTCTTGTGGTCCCTTACTATCTTTAAGAAATTTCTGTTTTCATGGTCCTTAACTGCAATCCTGTCTTCTATATCTGATATTCTATCTTCAGATTCCTTTAATCTGCTGTGCATGCTTTCAATGGAGTTTTTAATCTCTTGAATATCTGTTTGAATCTGTTTCATGGATTCCATTTCTTATGTTGGCCGATCATGGTTTCCATTTCTTTCTTATGCTGGGCATTCATGGCTTCCAGCATGGTTCTGAGCTCATCTATTTTTTTATCTGTTTCTGTTCTAGAGCCTCTAATCATGTCTTTCACTCTGCTCACCATCTCTGTAGTTACCTGGGAGATTATTTTTGCTTTGATTTTTTTTTTTACTAGAGCCTCATTCATCTGTTTTGTTACTTTCTGTGCTATCAGTTCAGGGTGTCCAGATGGTTGATTATCACACTTTTCTACCTCTTTTCCCCCAGAATTTGCCTTTTGTGGGGTAGAAGCCTGAGTTTGTGCCTTGCTTAAATGTCTTCTCCTTTTTGTTTTTGGTACTGTCCTTGGTTTAATTCCTGGGTTGATACTTTGAAGTTGTTTATTGTAAGTGTCTTTGTTGATGTATTTAGAACCCTTATGGAATGGTTGCTTCTCAGAGGTGTCTTCCAGCTACAGCTGGTCTTTAGGTTTTGAGTCTCTAATGGCTCTGAGGCTGTCTCATTTTCATTATACCAGGAAGGACAACTGATTAGATCAATCACAGCACCTTAGCCCAAGCGATACAATCAGCAACACAATAGCATCAAGTACCTCTTTGAAAATGACAATTTGTGGTAGTTATTAACCTATCACCTTTAACTGTGTGAATTAAATAAAAATCAAGGACCAACCCAACATATGTTTATAGTGAATAAACTCTTCAACATAGCAACTTTACCCTTCGGGATGGGAAGTTGGAAGAAGTTGGGGAGGGAGGCATGGGTAGGTAGAAGGATCAGGAAAGATTAGCAGTGAGGCCAGAGGGCACAGCTGAGAGAAGGAAAGAGAAGCAAAGAAAGATAAAGAAGAAATACGAATTAGGGGCAGAGCAGGAACACAAAGGGAGATGAAGAACAATGTGGGACAGCAAGGGAGTGAGGCAGAGAGAGAGAGAGAAAGAAAAGAGAAAAGAAAGGAAAAAAGAGAAAAAAATTTTAAAAGAGTAGCAAAGAAGAAAAAAAATAAGAAAAAAATAGTGCTAATTTTGAAAATAACAAATAAAAGATAAAAATAAAAATGCCCAGCCTCCTTCAGGGTGTGTCTCTGCTGTCACAGTAGACAACGTGGGCAGCAGGGTGCAGTTGTAAGTCAGTGAGTCTCAGCGAGCCAGTAGCAGACCCCTGAGATTCAGGCAGATTTCTGGCTGCAAGTCCCAAGCTGAGCTCCCTGTCCTCCTGCAGGGTTGAACTCTGCCAGGTTCTACTGCAGGTTCCAGCTGCCCTTCCCCTGAAGATAGTCCAGGTTCCGATGGGAGGTGGTGATCCCTCTAACTTACCAAGCATGGTGGTCTGGTGTGTCTTTGTTGCAGAGATTCTCTTCACTTTTCCAGTGGGCTTCAGTTTTCACGGAGGAGCCTGAGAAGCCCTCTTTCTGCTGCTCACTTCTGCTCTATCTTCTGGAGCTCAGGACAGTGGCCTTTATGTGCCTCTGTAGTGTGGATCCAAGTAGCTGCACAGACAAGAGGCCAGAGGCGGGGCGGGGGGGGGTCCACGCTGGAGACTGGTGGCCATACCCAGGCGTCCTCACCTGCCCGGTCTCTGGCTCAGACTCCTGGTCGAAAGTGGGCGGAGCGAGCCAGATGGAGCAGGGCGCACTCAGCCCGCGCCTGCTCTGCCCGCGCACACGGCCAAGCTCCACATGAGTTTTAGTTGTCCCATAATGGGCTGATGTAATTTGTTGCCAGTTCCATGAGTAGAAACACGTCTGGATGTGTTGTTCCGTCCTCTTTCCTTGCCATCTCCGGGGTCATGGTCTGAATCCCCACCCAATGTTTCCATTCTGGTTTTGCCTATGCGTGGTCAAGGTGTCTGCACTGTTCTCTGCATAGTGGTTCCCAAACTTCCTCCTGAGCCATGGCCCTGCCTGGGCCCACCCCCGGGCACCCTCCTCCAGAGCGCATCCCTGCTGACCTGGCCCCACCCCAGGCCTGCTTGCCGTGGGGAGCATCTGTTATCCTTGCTGTCCTAGGCCCTCGTCCCTCTCTGCTCCCGTCTGCTGCCGCCTGTGACTCCCTGACCTCTCTGTTCCGAGCTGATTTCTCATTTGCTGCCGCTGGTAAACCCGGCTGTATCTGGGCCGTGGCTCCCACTGAGGCCCGTGTGGGGTCTCGTCACAAGCCACAGGGTCGGACCCAAAGGACCGTGGAGGAGAACAGTCCCCTGGCCTGTGGCCATGTCCAGAGAAGACCTCACCAGCACGACGGGTGTGTGCTCTGCTGGGGCTGCCCAGGGTGGAGGCCCCAGGTGTTTCTGGGTCTCGCAGCCCAGTGGTGATGCTCTTGTGTCCTGCAACCCAGCAGTGTCCCCAGCACTGCCCAGGGGTCCCCAGGGGAGCGTGTCCTGCCCTCTCCATGGGCTCACAGACAGGGCCAGTGATGAGACCCGAGTCAGCATCACTCAGTAGGAGCAGAACCTGGGCCACGTGTGAGGTTTTAACATTCCAGCAGCCCTGCTCAAACAGCGGGAAAGGTGGCACTGGTTCAGCAACGCCGTTGGCATCTCACCAGACCCTGTCACAGCACAGTGTCTTCACTGAGAACCTCCCTGGGCTCCGGAGCGCGGGCCGTGTGTGCTGCACCTCAGGGTGCACCTGCTGCTCGCCCAGTGCTGGGCGCCCCAGGGCAGGGTGAGGTGCTGGCTGGCGGGTCAGGTGCCCGTGTCCCTCGCTGCAGGGGATGCCTGCGTCCCGGCTGCCGAGCACCGCCTGCAGGAGCGGCTCCTGGCCACCTTTCTGTTCTGGCTGCTGGACACCTATGTGGTTGAGCTGCTCAGGTCCTTCTTCTATGTCACGGAGACCACGTTCCAGAAAAACAGACTCTTCTTCTACCGCAGGAGCCTGTGGCGGGAGCTGCAGAGCATCGGCGTCAGGTGTGGTGGTCATCGCGTGACTGTCCTCGTGGGGTTCTCGGTGTCCGCGGACGGTGTCGACTCGGGGTGTCCCGCTCGCCCGGCCCTGTGGGTACCGACTCGGAAGCAGAGGGATGTGTACCGAACAGCAGCCGCGGTAACGAGCCACTGCGGTCCCAGCCACGGCTGCAGCTGTGTGACCCTGCGGTTAGATTCCGTGCTGTCTGCAGGAGGGGCTGTGGCAGAGCAGGCCACCCGTGCACCCAGTTCGGGGTGCAGACCCAGCAGCCACTTCTCTGTCCTGCGCTTCGGTCCTCCGTGCTCCCGGGTCCCTGGCAGCCCGATCGCGGCTTCTGAGTCTCAGTGCCTGCAGCTGGGTCTCTGGGGCTCCCACTGTGTGAACCAGGACGTCGGCAGAAGGAGCCTGGTGTCCTGCTGTGCCAGAGGTGTCGGAGACACCATAGCCGGCAGGGACCGAGATGGGTACTGTGGACGGACAGATGGACGGAGGGGTGGGTGCCGGAGCTTGCTGGGGCCCCCATCTGCCAGGCTCCATGCTGACCTCCACACCCGGGAAGAGCCCCCGGGGCTGACCAGCGGACTCCTGTGTGCTCACCACTGTGCCCACCATGTGCCCCGGCACCCTCTGTTCCAGGCAGCACTTTGAGAGGGTGCAGCTGCGGGAGCTGTCGGCTGCGGAGCTCAGGCAGCACCAGGAAGCCCGGCTGGCCCTGCCCACATCCAGGCTGCGCTTCGTCCCCAGGCTCAGTGGGCTCCGACCCATTGTGAACATGGACTGCATGGTGGGCACCGGAGCCACCCTCGGGGAGAGGAAGTGACTGTACATGTTCCCTCACCCCGGGTAGGGCCGCGAGGGAGGCAGGGCTGGCTCCTCCAGGTGTGGGGGTCGGCATGGGGACCCCGGCGGGAAAGGGCAGCCTAGAGCCCAGGGGGCTGCTCCTGCCATGGCCACGGGCCTCAAGGTGCCATGGAGCCCTGCCATGAGGCAGCAGGCACTGTGGGTTCTCTGGCCACCAAGGGCTATGTGATGCCCCAACACCAGGCCCAGCAGTGCACCCCACGCATCCGGACCCTGTTCAGCGTGCTGAATTACGAGCGGGCACGGTGGCCCAAGCTCCTGGGCGCCTCTGTGCTGGGCCTGGATGACACCTACAGGGCCTGGCGGGCCTTCGTGCTGCGCATGCGTGCCCAGGACCCTGCACCCCGGCTGTACTTCGTCAAGGTGAGTGCTGCCCCCCTCCCACATCCGTACGGGGCACCAGGGCTCTGTGGAGCGACCAGTGCTGGCGACCCTGGGGTTCCTCCGGCACCGGGCATGCTGGGCTTGGATTCTGCCCTGAGCAGGGCACAGGGGACCCATCCCCTTCTGGGCACACTCAGCCCCAAGGACAGACACTTTGATCTTGCACGGGGGCCTGCATCTGGCCCCCAGCTTCTTGGGGTCCCCCGGCTCAGGCAGGATCTCCTGGACACCGGACCACTTCGGAGGAAGGACCGCTCAGCCACCAGGCTTCTGGGAAACTTGGGGTCAGAGAGGGGCACGCCCTGCCCCACCTCAGGGTGGTCAGCATGGGTGTGGCTCCGGCAGAGCCCACAAAGGCACGCGTGTGTGTGCACTGTGGTCCCCGCCCCGACGTGCCCTTCAGGGTTCCACAGTGGGCTGAACGTGGGCCTTGCACTCCTGACACTGAGGCGGTGCTCAGCGGCCCTCTTGCACCCCGCAGGCAGACGTGTCTGGGGCATATGACGCCCTCCCACAGGACAAAGTGGCAGAGGTGGTGGCTAGTGTCCTCAGGCCCTGGGAGAACACGTACTGTGTCCGCCGCTACGCCGTGGTGCAGAGAGCCGCCAGGGGACACACGCGCAGGGCGTTCCGGAGACACGTAAGGCAGGCGTGGACCCTGCTGGGGACGTTTGTGACACATGTGCTCAAGTGCAGGTGTCCTGGGGGTGGCTGTCACCGCGACTTTGGTCCAGGCGCAGGCATGACCGTGGCGTGTGTGTCAGGTGTGGGCATGTGGGACCTGACTCTCTCCGCTGGGGTCGTGGTGAGGCGCCCTCTGTCCCTGTCCCAACATGCTGGTGGCCCAGTGGTGCCACCCGGGTCCTGGTCCTCTTCCAGCCCTGGGACCTGCACTGTGGAGGGCTCCCAGGCTCAGGCCGGGGCGGCACAGATGGCCCCAGGTGCTCTGCCTTTTCCTGAGACGAGCAGGGCAGGAGTTCCAGACCCGAGTGTGCCCAGCTGTGGCGCTGCCGTGGGGGCTGTCTGAGGCCACTGATTCCCGGGGTGAGCACTGGCTGTGGTCGGTGCCCCCACCACAGTGGGCGTGTCCCCCTGGGTTGGAGGCTGGACCAGGAGTGGAGCCGCCACACTGGTTTGGGTAGCTGTGCAGTTTCCCCTCCCGCCTGTGCTGCACGCACCCCCACATGATGCACGCACTCGACACAGGCAATGTGTTGCTACCTCAGTCAGGCCCCAGGCACTGGGAGCCACTGTGCATCCTGTTGACCATCTTGCCGACTGTCAGGTGCTGAGCCTGCCGCGTGTTGTGCCCACTCCGGGATCCCGTGTCCTGTCGGGTGGATTCCGTGCATCGTGACAGCAGGGCCTGTTGCTGATGGTGGTTTGTGGTGCTTGTTACACCTTGTGGACCCAGCCTCCCATCAGTCCCCTGCTCGGTGTGCCTGCTTTGTCAGTCCTGGGCAGAGTCCTCCCATGCACACAGCTGCCAGGCCTAGGGACGTCCCTGTGTCTGCTCATGGCTGAAGCCTTTGTTCTGCGGGGGGGACCCAGTGAGGCAGCCTCACCTTCAGGCCTAGGAGTCCTTTGCGCAGTCTCTGTGGGGTGGCACCTGCACCCGTGTGAGCCTCGGGTGAGTCGGAGTGTGTGGGCTCCAGTTCCGCTTGGGAGTCCTTGCTCTGGGACCCTGGGCTCCACTGGGTTCCCTGGAACCATGGATTCGCTTCCCTTAGATACTGCAGAGTCCCACGCACCCCCCTTTCGGCCCCAACACCAGCAGTCCACTTCGTGGCCCAGTGATTGTGGCCAGGGCTCCCACCGAGTGGTCTTGGAGGATGACCTTCCAGGTTTCCTTTCTCCTCTTCTCTACGCGGTTGGGCTTTGCCCTGTTCTCTTTCCTGTCTTCTTCGGGTTAGTGTTGTCCTCCTCGATTCCCGAGGTGTAGCCCTGGTGTGGGTGTTAGAGCTTCCTTTCCTGAACAAGCTCCAGAGGGACCCTGGTTGCTTTGAGAGGCACATTCTTCATGGCCTGGGAAGCAGTGGCTTGCCGTCGTGGCCCAGCCGCTGGACGGGGCAGCCGGTCTGAGCAGAGCCGGCCTCGGCCCTGCTGCTTCTGCCCAGTTCACAGCAGGAGCCTCTCATGCCATCCCCACCTCTGCTCCCATCGGGCTGGCCCCTTGGGGTCCACGTGTGCCCCCATGTCCTCCCTCCTCTGGCTGCAGGTCTCCACCCTCCCCGACCTCCAGCCGTACATGAGCCGCTTTGTGGAGCACCTGCAGGAGGCATGCAGGCTGAGGGACGCCGTGGTCATCGAGCAGGTCCCACACTCCCGCGAGGGTCCGCACCCCGGTGCTCTACTCGCCAGGCCCACCTGTGGCATCTGGCATGGCACCGGGCCTGCCGCTACAGGACCCGCCCTCTTCCCGCCTTGCTGCCCCATCCCCTTATTAGGGACTTGGTGACAGTGTCTCCCTCGCTCTCGGTCTCCAGGCCACAGGAAGGGGTCTCCTTCCTTGGGAGGACCAGGTGGATCTGACCGAGGCCCTGCAGTTTGCCCGAGCCAGGGGTGGTGGGGTCCACCCAGGGCCCCACAGCCTTCCAGAACCTGCATTGGCACTCGTTCCAATGATGGGGTGGTCATGCCCACTGAGGATGCTGAGGCCCCCAGAGACCCAGACACAGGGCCCCAGGGTTGAGATGGCACCGTTCAGTGTACAGCAGACTGTGCAGCCTGTGGCAGACCCTGCCCACCCACACCCAGGACCTGGACGCCTGTCCCAGCCCAGAGGGGACGTCTGTGACGGCCGTGGCCACGGGTGCTCACAGCTGGGCCTCTGCCGTTTGCTTCTCCAGAGCTGCTCTCTGAATGAGACCGGCTGCAGCCTGTTCGACTTTTTCCTGCGCTTCCTGCGGGGCAGCATCTTGAGGATCGGGGGCAGGTGAGTCGGGCCAACCACCCCCTTCCCTTGTGGCCCTGCTCGGACCCCAGGGCCCTCGGGCTCCCCTGCCTCGGTGTCCTGGCTAGAGGCGAGTGTGCACCCATGTGCATGTACCTGTCTGCCAGCTGTGAGCAGCAGCCCCTCGGTGCCCGCCCACTTCTAACTCTGTCACCAGGTGCTATGTCCAGGGCCGGGGGATCCCCCAGGGCTCCATCCTGTCCACGCTGCTCTGCAGCCTCTGCTACGGGGACATGGAGAACATGCTGTTCACCAGGGTGCAGCAGGACGGGTAAGGGCCCCTCCCGTTCTTGGGGCCGTGTGACCCACAGAGCATCCTGGGTGCTGGTGCTGCAGTCGCTTTGTCTTGAGTCAGGCCAGGCCGTCGCCCCTTCCTCAGGGGTTTCCAGGGCCGTGGCATGCAGCCTTGCGTGGCCCCGTCTCTGGGTGGCAGGCGGGACAAAGACACACAGGTCAAGGACATCTCTCCCATGTGCCTTTCGCCTGACTGTTTGTGGGACCTGGGCCCAGTGCCGGCTGGTCACCGACCCATCAGAACCGGGGTTTCAAACCCAGCCACGTTGTGCTCCTGCTCATTGGTTTGTCCCAGTGGCTCTGGCTGACAGCAGCCGACTTTGGTGGGAGCCTGTGGTCTGGGTGGACGTGGGTGCGCCAGAGGGAGCAGGTACACTCAAAGCGGTCATTTCCAGTTCTGGGTTTCCAGGGCATCCTTTAAAGCCCAGTTCTAACGCTTGCGTGTTGACGGAGGGGTTCTTAATGCTCGAGTTCCAGGTTGGCAAACGTTTAGGTAAAAGGGAAAAATTGAACTCTGCCAATGCAGCCTGGTCAGGAGCATGGAAGGCTGTGTCCCCAAGCTGACCACGCAGCGTGTGGCCATCAGCTGGGACGAAGGCCTGAAGCGGGACCCCCACGACCCTGGGCGGGCATGGGGGGTCATTCTGCGCTCACCCGGCGTGGGCTGCAGGCTTCCCAGGACCACGCAATTGTGTGGGCAGAGGCCCCACGGGGCTTGGAAGAGGGCAGGGCACCCAGCTCCGCACAGCCCGGCTCAGTCATTTTCCCCTGTGAGGTGGAGTTTCAAAGGGCAGCTTTGCAAGTCTGTCTGGCCAAAGCAGAGTCCCACGCCTGAGCTCCCCTGGGCGCCCATTTGCACATAACCCCTTGGTTTGGCAGTCAAGGACATTGGTGTCGGCTAAAGGAACTTGAGGTGTTTATTTCAAGCACAGCCTTTTATTCTTTGCGGTGTGAATTCGGAGGTCTGGGCTTTGGGCTCCCTGGCAGGCTGCGTCAGGTGTGTGACCGGAAGCCTCTCCATGCCTCCTCGTTGTAGGGTGCTCTTGCGCTTGGTGGATGACTTCCTGTTGGTGACGCCTCACCTGGCCCAGGCGAGAGCCTTCCTTGGGTAAGGACCCCACCCCTGGGTCACCCTGCGTTTATGGCTTGCATGTGCAACCCTGACTCGTTTCATTCACGAGTGTTCTGTACACCGGGGCTGAGCTGTTCCCGGGGCTGGCAGTGTCCTTCCTGCACCATGCGGGCACCTCGCCTGCACAGAGAGAGGCCTGGGGTGCCCATGGGCACCAAGGATGGTGCGGCCCACGCCTCCCCTGAGTCTCGTGGGAGCTCACTGGCTGGAGGCTGGGCGAATCTGGACACTGCCCAGAGCTCCTTCCTGGAGGGGCTGTGTTCGGGGAGCCCAGACACACCCCGGCCTGGCAGGCACAAGGTTTCATTCTACACTGTGAACAAGGAAGTGGCTGGGAGGCTCCTGCAGCCCAACAACCTGGGTTTTCTTTATGGGATCGGTAGGACTCACTGAATGGTGATGATTTGCGTTTAGGGGTGTTCGGGAGTCTTTGCACAATGATGGGTGCAGTGTGGCATTTCAGGACAGTGCAGTGCACTGGTCACTGCATACCCCAGGGTTGGCCTTAGAGTTGTCAGCTCACGTGACCCTGCCAGGGAGCAGGGCTTGTAGCGTGAGCCCCCTTCCAAGTAGCCTCGGGCTCTGTGGCTCTGACCTTTTCGGGCTGACTTTACAAGAGGAGAAACTTGGAAGTGCTGAAGGTTCACCTCCAAACTGTTGCCACCTGAGAGGTGTTTCTGGTGGCCACGAGGCATCTGCGGTGCAAACACACTGGGTGCTGGGCTCTGTGTCCCCCTCCATGCCCTCGAGCACAGCAGGCCACACAGGTGGTGCTTGATGGGATTGGTGAGGGGGATTGGGGATGGGGTCAAGTCCAGGTGGCCCTGCTGTGTCCACCGGGCACAGGCCAGTGACCTCTGGGGACAGAGGACGCTAGAGAGTTCTGGGGGCAGCTCTGGGCTGAGGGTCTTGGTCCAGGGTGTGGCTCTGGGTGGGTGTTTGGTCCCCAGAGGTGGGCCAGCTGAGGGCCCGAGGAGGACACACGGGAGATGCAACGCAGACCCGATGCAGTGGCAGAGGTGACTGTGCCGGGCAGTGTCCCGAGCTGGTGGCTGCACGGTGGGTGCTGTCGGCTCCAGGGAAGGAACGTGCAGGGCACTCACCGAGGAGGCCCGTGCTTGGGGAGGAAGTCCCTTCCTTAGGGCAGACCGAGGTGGACGCTGGCCACGCACGGTGCTCACAGTGGTGCCCGGGTGGGACTGTGTGGGTCACTGGGGACAGGACCCCACAGCCCTGACAGGAGCGTGCAGGTCACCGGGGACAGGGCCTGCCGTGTGGACATCTGAGACCCGTCCGAGGTCCCCTGGCCCCCCATTCTCAGCTGGTTCGCTGCTCAGTCCTCCCCTCTTACCCGAGTGGGGAGTGGGGCTGTGTCCGCCTCCCACTGCAGCCCTGCAGTTCTCTGCACCCAGGACACCCTGGGGACCCACGTCATGGCATAGAGAACTCGCCCTGCAGCTCACCCCCACTCTGCCCCAGGACCCTTGTCCGTGGCATCCCTGAGTACGGCTGCACACTGAACCTGCAGAAGACGCTGGTGAACTTCCCCGTGGAGGACGGTGTCCTGGGTGGCCCTGCCCCGCTGCAGCTGCCCACGCACTGCCTGTTCCCCTGGTGCGGCCTACTGCTGGACACCCGCACGCTGGAGGTGCGCTGCAACTATGCCAGGTATGCGCACCTGGCGGGGGCAACGGGCAGAGGCACTGCGGACCGGCCCTGTCCTTGTCCCCTTTTGTACACAGCAGGCAACCATGGGCCTCGGGGTGACCCTTCCCATCTGGGGGGCAGAAGATGTTGCACAGACCTGGGGTATACCATGTGTCCCCAGAGATGCAGCCCGACCCTGAGCCGAGGTCCCGGCACCCGCCTGAAGCTTGGGGAATCAGATGCAGAAGTCCAGGCTGTTGCTTTTAGGAGTGAAAAATACAAAAGCCATGGTGGGGCCTTGCTGCTCTTCACATTGGCAACTCTGGCTGTCTGGGCTTCGTCACCCAGAGCTGGACTTGCTGTCCCCACCGTGCTTTCGGGAAGTGGCCTCCTGAGTGGAGGGAGGGTGGGTGTGGCGCTGCTGGCCCCCGGGCTGGAGTCCTCATGCAGGGGCGGGCCTGGTGTACTCGGCACACTCAGCCCTCCCGCAGCCGGCCCGGTGCTCCCTCGGGACATCAGGAGGGACACCCAGGCAAGACGGCCAGGTAGCATCTGCAGCGGGAAGAGTTTGGCATTTTATCCTGCCCCGAGCATGGCTCAGGTGGCAGTGTGAGGGACACTTGACCGACAGGACAAGAAAACAGTGGAGCGCCACAGCCCCCCGTCAGGGCTCGGGACTCGTGCCGGGATCCCCAGCCATTTAAGTGACGTGTCCCCTTGGCCGTCGGGTGGCTCACAACCCCTGACGCACTGTGGGTGCTGTTGGCAGTGGCTGCGCTGTGGCGCTTTGGGAGAGTGAGCAGGGGAGGCAGCAGCATCCAGAAGAGACGCAGTCTTTCCCGACTGTCCCCACCCTGCAGCTGGCATGGTCTGTGGAGGGCGACCTGGGTCGGTGGGCTACGTGGGTCAGTCCGTGAAAAAGGGGTTGACGGTTGAATTTTTTCCAAAGAAAGCTGATGGGAAGAAACTACGTCTTTCACTGGCTGCATAGACTAGAACAAACCCTGGTAGAAGGGTCTGAATACAGACAAGGACAGTAGGAGGAAGAACAAAAAAGACTCAGAGAAAGCAAGCAGGTGTTCCCGCTGTGGTGTCAGAAGGGGAGGCAGCAGCGTCTGGCAGGAGGGGAGCGTCCGACGCCGGCTGTCATCTCCGGTCTCCTGCGGGGGAGAGCGGCTGGGCCTCGGTGCCGGGCGCCATGGTAGCCCGGTCACCCGGCTGCTGTGGGCTGCGCCCCGTCGCCCCATCACCTGGATCCCTGCCCCCACCCCCCATGGCCTCCCACGAAGGCCCAGGGCAGAGGCTCACGCCAGCTGGGCAGGTGGGACTGCGAGTGGTGGGCGGTCGCGGAGCTGCAGGAAGGAGCATCGCGTGTGTGCGCACCGTGGTCGTGCCAGCCTGTGGGGCAGTCTCTCAAAAGTGGCTCCTGGGGCGTTTGCATGCCTTCCAGAGCCTCCATGCCAGCGAGCAGGTCCTAGACAGGTGCCCGGCCACCCCAGTGCCAGAGCCAGCCGCGCGCCCAGCCAGGGAGACAACTCCGCGGTGTCCGGCCATGCAGGGCTCGTTTGGTGCTCCTGCCGTCCACCTCAAGTTTCCAGGAGCGCTCAGTCACACGAAGGAAGCACGTGTCGAGCCCGGGCGCACGCAGGCTGGCTGCAACGGAGCGTCTCCGAGTGGATTGTGCACATCGGGCACAGTGCGCGCAGGCGGGCTGGGGGCTGAGGGATGCCCACGCGCCTCTCCGTGCTCTGTGCGAGGCTGGCCTTGTGGCTGCGTGGCACGAGGACGAGGAAAGCCCTGCAGGCCTCGAGCAGGTGATCTTAGCGCCGGGCTCCAGGCCTTGTCCCGGAAGTATGACGTGGCCTCTCGGGCGCAGCTCATTTCTTGCGGGGGTTTGTACTTTGGATGAGTCCTGTGGGTTTCGGCAGCCTTGTTCGTCACCGGTGAGGGAACGTGTACAATGGGGTCCAGGGCTGGGGTTAAGTTGACGCTGCTGGGTCCCGAGGACTGGTGGCCCTGGGTCCGGGTCGTGCCGCGGGCCAGATGGAAGTGGAGCGTGTCACCTGCACCCTGGAAGCCCCACTGGGTCCCACACAGGGAGCTGGTTTCGTGGAGTAGGTCGTGGGAGTCACACCCCTGATGCCACACCCTGTGCTGCAGTTACGCACGGACGTCCATCAGGGCCAGCCTCACCTTCGACCGCGGCATCAGGGCGGGGTGGAGCATGCGCCGCAAGCTGCTGGCCATCCTACGGCTGAAGTGCCATGGCCTCTTTCTAGACCTGCAGGTGAGCAGGGTGGCGGCCCCGGACTGCACCATGAGGTCTATTCGCAGGGCTGGCTGTCCAGTGCGCGTGGGCCTGTGTGTGTGAGATTGCATCAGAATCGTCCACCTGCTCACGCAGCCGTTCCTCTGCCTCCTTGGCCCCAGTGCCCTTACTCACGTGGCGGTTCCCAGCCCTGGAGCCTTCCGCGGTGGCTCCGCCTTTGTTCTGTGCCCTCAGTCCCCTTAGTGGCAGCACTCCCTGGCGAAGCCTGGCTGGGCTTCTGGGGAGAGAGGTGGCTTCTCCACGCAGCCCTTTCGCTCTGCTTAATGACGAAGAACATCATCCCGGGGCACAGCTGACACCCTGTCTCTGCGCCAGGTGAACAGCCTGCGGACGGTGCTCATCAACATCTACAAGATATTCCTGCTGCAGGCCTACAGGTGGGTCTCGCGTGTGGCCACCAGGTGGCAGTAGAGGCCTGGCAGTGCTTGGCCTTCATTGTCCTGAGACTCAGGCTTGACAGGTGGAGCTGCCTGACTCGGGCCATTGAGGGACTTGGGGTCCCCGAGAGCAGGTGAGGCTTTGCAATGGCGTCACTGTCCGCACCCCACACACTGGCTTTGCTCTGCTGGCTGGAGCTCCCGGGACACTGTGTCTTTGGCAGGTCCCGAGGGTGGGGCTGGGACGGGTGATCTGCAGGTCACGTTCCACCTTGTGCATCACCTGGGCACCTCCCCTCCCCACCAGACTCGCTGAGGCTTCCTGTAGCAGCCTCTGTGAATGTCAGGCCAGCAGTGACTTGTATCCTGCTGTCGTGGGAAGGGTGCTCTGCAGAGGCCGCAGCAGGGCCAGCGTCTGCCTGACCCCGGGCTGGGCAAAGAGCTGCTGTGTGGCGTGGCAGACCCAGCCTCTCCTGCAGGGTCCTTCTGGTCCAGGGCTGAGTGCAGGGAAGCGACCACCCTGCAACACGGGCGTGAGTTCAGTGTTGCACACCTGGGCTGGGTGTGTTTGGTGTGGCACAAGATCACTGTCACAGCTCCTTGGTGGGGAGCAGAGAGTGGAGCCAGAGGTCCAGCCTGAGCGCCTTCCCTCGCCCTCAGCCCGCCATGGGGTTCGGCGTCCTGTCCTCCAGGGCTCAGTGGGGCCTCGTCGGATGACAGCCACACAAATGAGGACATGACACACAACACGTTTGTGCTCATTGTGCGTAAACACCCGTGCACGCACAAGCTGTACACAGTACACGTGTAATTCACGTGTGTGCACACAGACATGCACAGGTGTGCATGGTACCCACGGGAGTACATTCCAGCCAGGAGACACAGCCAGGGGCCACACGTGCGCACACGTGTGAGCACGCTCCATCTGACCACGTAGGTTCCACGCCTGTGTGCTGCAGCTGCCGTTCCACCAGCCGGTTCGCAAGAACGCCCCGTTCTTCCTCCGCATCATCTCCGACTCAGCCTCCCGCTGCTACTCCATCCTGAAAGCCAAGAATGCAGGTGTGCTGGGGCCCAGGCACCAAGATGCCCACAGGGCCCAAGCTGTGTGGGAGCCTCGGGCCAGGCGGTATTGAGAGGGGCTGTCCTGCAAGTGCGGGGCGCAGGCATGCCTGGGTCCTCAGCCTCATGTGCTCCCCAGGGGTGTCTCTGGGGACCAAGGGCGCCACTGGCCCATTTCCCTCTGAAGCTGCCCGGTGGCTCTGCCACCAGGCCTTCCTGCTCAAGCTGGGTCATCACCGTGCCACCTACAAGTGTCTTCTTGGCCCACTCAGGACAGGTGAGCACGCGCTGGGGAAGCGGCCTCCTGGGGCCTGGCCCTGTCTCCATCCAAGCACCTGGGTTGCCCCCCACCTCCTGCCCTGGTTGTTCCTACACCTGGCCAGGCCATCCTCAGCCCTGCTGCCCCTTGGCCACTCTTGGGGCCCGGCCCCCATCCCCTCAGCATGTCTCAGGCCTGGCTGAATACAGTCACCTCTCCCAGAGGAGCCTGAGCCCTGTCCCTCTGGCAGCCCAGACTCAGCTGCGTGGGAAGCTCCCCAAGGTGACGATGGCCGCCCTGGAGGCTGCAGCCGACCCCGCCCTGACCATGGACTTCAAGACCATCCTGGACTGAGGCCAGCACTCCACCACCCTCATCCGTACCTGTCTCAGGAGGGGCCTGCCTGCCCGAAGCTCTGGAACTGCTGAGGCTGCTGGGGTGCCGGCAGGGGTTTCCAGTGCCTCCTTGGCGAAGCACAGACCCCAGCCTGGGTCCTCCTTCAGTGCTGGCCATGGGGATGCACGTGGGCTCTCTGTGGATTTGCGGCAGAGCACCTCCACTGCGAGTGTCTGCAGGAGCCCTCTGCACATAGCTCAGGGGCTCTGGCCGGCAGCGCCACCCAGACTCCAGACCGCTCCTGAGCCCTCAGCCTAGGGCAGTCGTGGCAGACCCACGGCGCATGCTGAAGCAGGCTTGTGTGTTGAAAGCTCTGAAAGCTTCCTGCTGCCGGCCCAGGCTGGCCCACTCCCTGTCTGTTGGCTCCCACATGGAGCTTTCAGGGTGGCGGGGGTTAGTGGAGGTTGCCGACACACAGGGCTGGCAATAGCCTACCGTCCCTGTTGGCCCTGACCTCCGTCCGCGCCCCTGTGCCAGCGCGGGGATGCAGCGTGTGCGGTCGGGTGGGGGGTGGTCCTGGCTCTGCATCCCCCACTGCCTACTCTGTTGTCTCGTGCCAAGTGCTGTGGCCTTGTTTGTCCATCTCGCAGGCCGCCTGAAGCACTGGCCAGGGGAGCTTGGGCTGGGCACACGGGCAGACCTGTCAGCCAGCAGGCGCTTCTCATCACAGGTGGAGGGACTGCAAGGGAGGGCCAGGGGGCCGGTGTGCACGGACAGGGGGTTGGCGGCAGGCAGGTGGTGGCATGGCCCCAGGAAGGCAAGGTGGGGTCCTGCTCACATGGGGGCAGTGGCGGGAGAACGCAGGGAGGTCAGGGCTGGACCTGGTGTCCTCTGAGGTCTGGGTTGGGGGCTGGCTCTGGAGGGTCCTACTGAGTGCCAGGAAGGGAGTAGACAGTCCCTTGTCCACCAGCCAGCGTGCAGGGCCAGCTCCCAATGGCCTGGCTGTGGAGTGAGGTGGGCTCTGCAGCCTGGGGTGGGGCCTGGGAATTGCATGTTGACAGGTTCTCTGTGCTGTTGGTGACCCTGGTAGGGCTCCGTGTGCGGCCCCGGAGTGGAGCAGTAGCCCGGCACTGCCTAGTCAGCTCTGGACTCTCAGCGGGTGGGGGTGCAGAGGACTCAGCCGTGGACGTGAAACCAGGGACAGGTGCAGTTGTCTGGTCCTGCCAGGGCCGAGGGCCAGGTGGAGCCGGGAAGGGCCGCTCCCTGCAGCAGCCTCCAGGAACCTGGCCCGGTGCTCTGGTGCTTGGGTTACACCTCCCAGAAGGGAGCTGTTCTGGTGGCTCCTGGGATGTTGCCGATGGCCGGAGTGCCCCTTGGACGGGGCTTGCAGTTGATGCCACGCGGTGAGCGTCCTGCCAGGGTTTAAGGCAGCCAGGTGTGGCCTTGTCTGTCACTGTCACCATGAGTGCATCCCGGTGACCCGAGCCCAAGCCCACGGGGCGCGTTGCAAACGTAGTGGGGCCCGGATTCCCCGCGTGGCGCATGACAGTGAGTGCTGGGCCCTTGGCAGCTGGCCTGCTGGAGCCAACGGCAGACACCTGCAGCTGACAGAGCAGGGCGAGGGTCCTGGAACAGGCACGGCACACTGCCAGGACAGTGGATCGGGCACCGCCCTTGGTTCTGCAGGGCTGCGGCACTGTTTCTCCAGCTAAGCACATATTGCTTTGGCTTCACGCAGAGTCCCTGGTCCTGCTGAAACACTGAGCTCCTCGTGTAGGTGTGTCCTTCATAGGGTTCCGCTCACCTGGCGTCCTGTGAGTCCTGTCTCACACTGCTAGGCTGGGATGTGGCTGGGGGGATCACTTGCCTCCTGTGCAACACCTAGTACAGCAAAAAGCAGAAATAAAACAGAAAGAGCCAGAATTCCTTGGGGCCACGTGAAAATAAATGTTTGAAAAAACTGGTTGTTTGGCTTCCCAGTATCCAAGCTTCCTATTAAGCTCAGTGTATGTCCCATAGAGAAGGGGAAATCGAAATGGAAAAGGAGGGAGAAGGGCGTGTGAGTGGCAGTGGATCATTGAAGGCCCTTGTGGAGGTCAGGGGAGTCCCCAAATGAGGGGCTGCGTCCCTCCTGCAGGCTGCTTCCTGGTGGTCCCTCCATCGCTCACCCTCAGCACTGGCACCATGCCCAGCTGCCTGGATCCTGACCAGTGAAGGATGCCCTGGACGGGGTGGGGGTGCCGTGAACTTAGGGTATCAGACCCCCAGGAGCTGGTGGCAGAAGCCCGGGTCTCAGCCTGTGAGTGTCACCTCAAGTGGCAGGTGTGAACTAAAGTAGGTGGGATGAAGCCTGCTGACCTGCTGGCCTTATGGAGCACTTCCTGGTGCTATAGTGCTCACCAGCAATCAGCTACTCAGGAAACAGGCTCGAGGATTAAGAGTTTGGGGTCCGCTTGGGTAACCGCGTCCCCTGCCTCCAAAAGGGTGGGGGTGGAACTCACGCTGCTTGGGTTCTATCACCTGCACCACAGAGAGACCACCCTGAATTAACCTGGGCAGCCCAGTGTCGCCATCTCTCAGGTCCCTAGAAGTGCAAGAGGGGAGCTGGAAGGAGTTCGGGCAACACTCCACCAGTCATTCAGGAGTAGGGGTGCAGGGCGGCACACACCCAGGGATGGGGGCTACAGGCTGGAAGAGCAAGCAGGGTGCCCAGCCCTGCCAGTGTGGACTGGGGAAACGAGGCCCGGTGCCTCCCTTTTCCAGCTGACAGCCACCAGCTGTGTCTCCACGCTTACTGCTATAGCCCTGCGGCAGCCATGTGCAGGTGCCACTGGCACCTCAGCGGCAGTGGAGGACCTGACGGATGGCAAAGACCAGGGAGGGACTGGCACTCACTGCTGGTTGCTCCAAAGTCCCCAGCCCCGATGGGCCCTGAGGAACACAGCTGCTTGGAAGGGTCTTCCTGACTTCAGATCCGTCATTTCCATGGGAGCGCCAGAGCTGTGGATCAGACTGCTCTGGCCAAGCAGTCCTGTGGCAGGGAAGGTTTCCTAGGCCCAGCCTGGGAGGTTTCCACTTTGGCTTGAAATGTAGGCCTCAGATGACTCCACCTGGTCCTCCAAATGACTTCTGCCATTGCTTTGGAAGTTGCCACGTAGGACTGTAACGCAAGGACGGCACATGCCCAGCCTGCTCCTATGCACAAGCAGCGTGCCCTCGGGCCACTCTGGGAGGGTTCCCCCTGTGCACTGCCCAGCAAAGCCTCCCCTGAGCGGTCCTGCTGCCTGCTCTCGATGTTTGGGGGTCACGGGGTGATCAGGCTGCACTAAGGCCTGCTAGCCCTGCAGAGCAGAGAGCAGCAGAGACCACAGAAGTGTCCCCAGAGAGCCAGCAGACATTGTTGGCAAAACCCCAGGAAGCCTTCAAGGGCACCCCAAGCCCTGGCTGCTGAGGCACAGTAGAGCAGCGAGGAGCTGCCGAGAGAACACCAAGAGCTCATGGGAGCCAAGGGCCACTGGCACGCAAAGCCCACAGCTGCGACACCCGGAGGGCTGGGCTTTTGGCAGCTCATGCTGCCTATCTCAGTTGAGCTCAGGAACCCCAGCCTGCTGGTGACAAGACGCGTCAGGGGCCTCTAAGAACAGACAGGGCCGGGGATCTAGCTCAATGGTGCCACGGCCTGCCTTGCAAGCACCAGGTCCCCAAGTTTGATCCCCGGTAACAAAACAACCCCGAGAGGTAGTGATAGGCCCTGCCCAGTGGCTTGTTGCATGGCAGGGCCCTGTGGCTGCCCTGGGGACCCTGTGTATGTGGTGACACTTCCAGCCCGGGTGGAGCTGGTGCCCTGGGAGCCCGGCCTGGGCCCCTTGCCCCTCCTGGGTCTGAGCACCTGTGCCTGATGGGTTGGAAAAGCTGACTCGGGTCTGGGTGATCTGGGTGCAGCTCCATCGCGCTCCGGCCAAGCTGAGGCTGCGGGCTAGAGTCCTCAGAGGTGGGAATGGAGCCCTTGCAGCGTCTGCTGGCTCAGGCCGGGCCCCCCAGCCCGTTGGCACACCCAGGATCCTGGAGCCTGTGGCCACAGGGATGATGGGTCTGGGAGATTCTGTGGACTGTGACCTCTGTGGTTGCTCTCCTGCAGCCCAGGTGTGACAGGGCAGGCCTGAGTCTGGGCACCCGGCTGCCCCGTCCCACCTGGGCTCATCACCTGACAAGGCACCGTGCTCCTTGGGTGCTGTCGTTTGTGTTCCTGCCCTAGACTGAGCGCTCCCACACCCTGGCTGCCGCTGTGGGGCCCCCATGTGGGTCCCAGCCCGCGCTGTGAGGGAGGGGCTGTTCCCCAGAAGCTGGTGGCTGCCCCAGAGTGAGTGTTCCAAAGAGCTGTGTGCGTGGTTGCCTCTGTCCCCGTAGTTGAGAGGGTCCCTCTGCAGAGCTGGCCCTGCCCTGGTCACAGGACAGAGCAGGCCTGAAGCTGGCAGGCAGAAGGCACCTGGGGCTCCGTGGCTCCTGGACGACAGCTCTGTTTGAAGCTGTTGTACCCCAGGCCCTCAGAGCTGTCCCTGAGAAGGGAGCGGGCTGGGGGGGCCGCTGTTCCCCCACTGCTGGTCAGGTGCCAGCCCGGCCTGCCTGAGGGACCAGCCTGGTGTTCCCTGCGGGCAGGCCCAGGCCTGCTCACTCTGCTCTCAAAGCTGCCCTCAGCTGCTCCTTCCTGGGCTGCTAGGCAGCCTCCCGGGCCCCCAAGGCATCTGCCCGCGGCCCTGACCAACGGCATGTTGGGTCGGGCAGACACACTGCACCATGACCGGGCCACCTGGCCACGCGTGTGCCGACCTCCCAGACATCCTCCACCCTGCCCTGTTACTCAGGCTGTGCCAAGCTTGTGGGCAGAGGGGAGTTTGGGAGATGAGCATCCTGGGCCCCCTGTCCCCGCCTTCCTTGCTCGGAGGCTGCAGATGCCGTGGTCTGGGAAGGACACAGACGCTGCCATTGCCAACCTCCCCAGCAGGCTGCTCTCCTGCAGTGCCACTTCTGTGACATCTCACACCAAGTCTCCCCAGGCTGAGGACCCGGGCCCTGCTCAGCCCCTGGGAGTTTTCAAACTGTGGCACAGATGGGAAGTACAGCTGTGGCTGAAGCTGCTTGCTGGGCATAGCCTGCTGTCAGCAGCCCTTGCCTGTGCCGTTCAGGGCCCGTGGCAGGACTGGCAGGCCCTGCAGTAGAGTGGGACCGTGTCCCCAGCCACTGTTAGGGCCACACCCCAACCCCTGTGCGCTTGCCAGCGGTCACAGTGCCCCTGTATCTGTTTGTCCATGGCAACACGGTGGGCCACCCGCTGTCGGACTTACCAGGCACCCTCCCTCGAAGAGGCTGGGGACGCCTCGCCCTCCCGTGTGAGCCACAGCCCTGCCCCTCCTCCCACGCCCCAGGCTCAGCGACCAGCCTCCCCTGCAGCTTGCCGTCCAGACTAGAGAGGGGCTCTCAGTCGGGCCACAAACCGGAAAGGATGCTGCGACGTCCAGGGAGAGGCCCAAAGCAGAGAGGCGGGCTCTGGGTCCGGGGGCCTGGTGCCCACCTTTGGGCTCGGCCACCTGAGTGCCCTGTGGCTTGTCTCGTGTCTGTTGTGGCTGAGGGCTGGCTGGCAGAGGTGTGTGCTGGGTTCCAGTGATGGAGCAAGGTGGCTGTGGGCCGAGCCTGGGCACCAGGCCCCCTGTCTCCTGGCTGCCCTGTGCAGCATGCTTGTCCCCACGTGCTTGCCGCCTTCTCAGTGGGCCTGGGGAGGGTGGTGACCGTGGGTGGGGACACCTACAGGATGCCCCTCCGAGGCTCAGGGTGCTTAGTGGGGACACCTGGGATCGGCTCTGTGCTCTGCAGGTGAGCGGCCATGGCTGTGCCTTTGTTTACCCTGGGATCTGGGCTGGGTGTGGACCAGGCACCAGGGACCTGCCCCCAGCCATGCACCCAGGCCCACAGCCTCCCTGGTCCACCCTGCCTGGTCTCCAGCGCCACGGACAGCGCTGCCCAGCCAGGACTTCCTGAGGACACCCAGGTGGGTCTGTAACCTATGCTTCCCTGGATATGGAGGTGAACTGCACGTCCAGGGCCCTGCGCTGGCACCTGAGCCTGGCTCCGCGGCGCTGCTGGGGGAGGGAGGGGATGAGGAGCCGGGGTGACAGCTTCCCAGGGCTTGGCAAGGAGGAGGAGCCGAGAGTGAAGGAGTGAGTGAGCAAATGAGCAGACGAAGGTAGTGCTCGCCTGGTCCTTGCTGATCACCAGCTGATCACCAGCCTTTTCGTATCACCACAGACAAGTTAGCCGCTTTGGAAATAAAAGCAGCAGTGTTCCATGCTTCTCGGAAACAGCATGGGGTCATCAGCCTGTGGCCCTGGTGACCAGCAGGGACAGCCCTTTGGGCCCTCTGCAGCACCCCACTTGCTGGACGTGCCGACTGCTTGGGAAGGACAGGCACCTTCTGCTGGCTGGGTCCCTGCCAAGCCCAGTGGGCTGCCCCTGCCTCGTTGCTGGTGGGACTGCTCAACTCTGCCCCTGTCAGTGTGGATTCATGGGGTGGCAAACAGCCATGCTGCTGTGCCCGGGGCCTCGTGGGCCTGGGCAGGCACTGCTGCCGCCCAGACCGGGAGTTCCCAGGGCCAATCTGTCTCCCGCTTGGGACACCATTGAGCCGGACACCGCTGGGGAGCACCAACCGCAAGGCCTCAGTGCAGAGCATGTAATGGGGTTGGGTCTGGGGGCTGCAGGCTGGGAGGGCCCCATCTCCACCCTGGCTGCCCCTGCCCCAGCCCCTCAGCAGCCACTGCTGTCCTGCAGCTTCAGCCCAGTGTCCAGCTGCGTGTCCTCCCGCCTCTGCCTGCGCCGGGGCAGCAGCTGGGCCAGGGCGGACGCTGGGACCCACAGCAGGGGCAGGAAGGACAGGAGCATGCAGACGGCCTGCACCCAGCCAGGGTAGATCTTCTCCTCCTGAGCCGGGAACAGCTCCTGCGGGACAGGAGGGCACACTCAGCCGCTGTCCCCCAGGACACAGCAGCACGCAGGGGCCAGTGCTTGGCCACCGGAACTGGAGTGGATCAGCAGCGTCCCCTCCTCCCCAGAGCCCAGGAGCGAGGGCTCTGGAGTTCCCGGTTGGGCGGAGCTGCTTGGGGCAGGGGACCACAGAGACCTGGCTGGGCTGCTCTGTCCCCACTCTGTTCCGACTGCTGAGATGCCTCGGCTGCTCTGTGTGGATTCGCAGAACCCTTCTGGGCCCGTCTCTGCCTTTGCCACTGCTAGGCTTGGAGAGGCGCTTGTGCCACCCCTGGAGGGCACTAAGCTGAGGCCCTGCTCTGTGGCCTTCCCTGCCTGGCTGGACCAGCACCAGGACCCTCTGGGGACCTCCCTGTCAGACCCAGACCAAGCAGTTTTCCCTGCTTTCTCCTGAGGGAGGCGGAAGGGACCGGGAGGCCCAGAGTTCAGACTGCGGGGTCCCCACTCCCCTGATCCAGGCCCTTACCCAGGTCCCAGGGTTACAGTTGGCTCTGTCCCACCAGGGACATTGGAGCCTGGTGTTCTCAGGCCTCGCAGTGGGCACAGCTATGTCCCTAGCTGCCAGAAGTGGCCAGGCCACATTACCACATAGGGCATAAGTGTCCACATGTGGGTTCTGCCCCCTGCCAGGCCACGCCCAGGATCCCAGGCCCCCATGTCCCTGCAGGGAAGACCTACATATTGGGGGTTCCAGGCCTTGTAGCTGGGTGACCTGAAGGCCAGCAGGACGATGTAGGACAGGAGGATGCCCAGCAGCATCAGGGGGCTCACCACCCGCCACGACACCCGCCAGTAGAGGCTGGGCCACTGCCCGGTCATCCACTTGACATCAGCACAGAACCTGTGGGGGAGCAGGGCTGAGGCTCGGGCTCCCGGTGGGCCCGGTGGACCTCGCCTTCGGAGGGAGGCGGGGATGACAGGCCCTATCAGCTCCACGGCACCGGGCTGAGCCTGGGTCGGGCAGCCCTGTGCCGCCCAGCCTTCAGGCCCAGGGGCGTGCTCGGTAGGAAAGCACTCACCGCTTCATACCGTACACATAAATGACCCCGACCACCTCCAGGAAGGCGAAGGTGACCAGGTTCAGGGAGGCTGCGAAGTTGTCAAAGACCTCGAGCCAGTAGCTTCCAGACTGCAGTGTAAAGCAGGTGGCCGAGAGGAAGCACAGCAGGCAGGCCAGCCCTGGGGACAGCAGAGCGGGTGGGTACACAGGCAGGTGTCCTCGGCTCCCTCGGCCCGGGCCCCTGCCTCCCAACCCCAGGCTGTCCCTGTTGGCCGCTGGGACCCCTGGAATCCATGTGGAGCATCGTGGCTCAGCCTCCCACGGGGCTTGGGCATTGGGCAGTGAGCAGAGTGGGCAGCAGCCCTGGGGGCTGGACGTGGGGACAGTCCCTGCAGGTGGCCAAGCATCCACTCACCAGTCAGGACCTCCTTGGGGACCCACCGGGGCAAGACCCCCATGTCCAGGAGCGGCGTGATGATCCCCTCCATGTTCCCGAACATGGAGGACAGCCCCAGGCTGAAGAGCATCCCGAAGAAGAGCACAGCCCACACAGTGGCCCCTGGCATGTGCAGCACAGCCTCGGTGAAGACGATAAAGGCCAGGCCGGGGCCTGAGGCTCCCTGCAACACGTGCACGCCTTGGTGAGAGCCGACCTGGCCCTTGGGGACAAGGGGTCATTGCTCCTCTTTTCCTAGCCTCTGTGAGCAGGGGAGAGGGGTCCTGGAGCTCAGGACCTGGGCAACCTAGCCTGGGTCCCAGGCCCACAGTCCCCATGACCCAAGCCCGGACACTCCCTTGGTCAGAGCACCTCGGTGCCCGCGCTCTGCCATCATCCTGGGCCCCAGACCTGTGGCGGGGCCTCTCCCTGGGCACAGGTGGACTAGGATTCCCAGCCCCCCGGCTGGCCCCACGGGCACCTGGTCCAGGAAGTCCTTAAGGCTGCAGGCCCGCAGGGGCAGCCGGGCCACCCTCCCCGGCTGGGTGGCATTGAGGTGCAGCAGTGCGGCCGGGTAGCTGTCCCTGGAGATGCTCTGCTCCGGGAGGCTGAACTCGTTGATGAGGCAGAGGATGTTCCTGCATAGACAGAGAGGCTGGCCAGTGGGGCGGGTGTCACCATCCCCAGGCCATGTGGAGCCCGCTCAGCTGGCAGTGGGCCCTCACCCTCTGGGCCTGGGACGGGCACTGCTCTGTGGGCACCAGGGACGCACTCACCGGTCCAGGCACTGCCCGTGGTCGTTGGTCGCCTTGAAGCCCATGATGGAGAAGATGGTGACGGATGCGTACAGGGAGGTCACGCTGTTGACCAAGGCGATGATCACGGCGTCCCGCCTGCAGTCATTCCTGGGCACAAGCACCCGCCATCAGGATGCTGTGGACACAGCCTGTCGCTTCCTGGCCTGTCGCCCCACCAGCAGCTCCCTCGGCCCGCCCCGCCCCGCCCCTGGCAGTGGCGGCTGTTGCAGTGCTGCAGGGGCACGGGGCCTCCACTCTGGTCCCCGACCACCAGGACGACGCACACCATGTTTATGCTTTTATGGCCCGTGTGTCCGCCACCTTCTGGGTGGGTGTGCGGCCTGGTGTGAGTGAAACGCGAAGTTGTCATGAAAATAGAGTCGCTCAGGTTGGCTGTGAAAAGGCAAAGCCAGGAGGTTGAGAGTGCTGTGTGGGCCTCACGAATGATGGTGACAGGAACTCTGGCAAAGGACTCGGCCGGGGCCACAGGCAGCAGGGCCTGGACCTTGCTCAGGACGCCTGCCCACAGCAGGCTGCCTGCCAGACCAGGATGAGCGCTTCGGGGCATCCTCCACTTCCTCATCCTCTGCCGTCTCTAGGGCTCCGGTGCGCCTCGTCCCCTTGTAACACCCGGCCGGCCCCAGGAGACACGGCTGTTCTTCGGAGCCTTAGGGCTGACACGCGTGAGGGCCCCCCGCCCGGGACAAGCTTGCCGTGTCGTCCTGGGAGCCTGGGCTGACGCCCAGCTGGGCTCACAGGGGAGCAGCTCCGAGAGAGAAGCACCTGGTGCCTGTCCCCAGGCCCTGCTGCCTCAGCACCTGGCTGTAAAGCCGTCCACACCCCTGCCGGCCGCCTACCTGGGCGGGTTGTAGCTTGCAAAAGCGATGTGTCCTCCGAAGGCCAGGGACAGAGAGAAGAAGATCTGTGTGGCCGCGTCCAGCCACACCCGGGGGTTCAGGAGAGTTTGCACCTGGGCCGGGCAGGGAGGCCTCAGTGTGCAACAGGCCAGCCCCGGACCGCTGGACAGCCTGGCCCCCCGACCCTTCCCCGGCTGCTTCAGGCATCTTAGCGGGTGAGCAGCTCTGTTGCCAAGGGCAGCCCAGACCCGTGGGGGCGAGCGGCCCGAGAGGCCACAGGGCCCTGTCTGTGACCGCTCTGCTGGCTCCTCTGCCCCGGACCTGGCATTTGGGACCACTGAAGGCCTAGCACAGGCCACCTGCACATGCGCCTCTGCCAGGTCTCGGGCAGACTCAGTGCCACCAACACCCCGTGGCAGCCCTGGAGTCCCCGGGACAGGACAAGATGGCCCGGGAGGGCACAGGGCCCCCTGGACCTGAGCCCTGGAGCGAGGCTGGTGCTGGCCACTGCGACACCTGGGAGCCCAGCGGCACCCTCCGAACCCAGTTCCTCCTCCCAGGCCCCGTGCGCCCCTCTCCACCCGAGTCTGCTGCCTGACCACCGTCCTTGGGCCAGGGCCCTCTGCTCCAAGTCCTCTCCACCCCACCCCCGCTGCCTGGGAGCCGCTGCTCGGGCACCTCCCAGGGAGGGAAGTTGCCGGCGGGACCCCCGTACATTGGGGGTGAAAAGGTAGGTCAGGCCCTCCGTGGCGCCAGGCAGGGTCAGGCCTCTGACAAGGAAGATGGTCAGGACCAGGTACGGGAACAAGGCCGTGAAGTAGATCGCCTGTGGGCAGAAGGGGGGTCTGCACGTGGGGCCTCACAGCACAGCCTCAGAGAAGCAGGCGGGGTGGGGCGAAGCACCGGGCCAGCAGCAGGCCCTGGGGTTAGGCGGCTCAGCCGGCTCAGGCGGGCTCAGGCGGGGGTTGGCGGGCGCAGCTCAAAAGCTTTGAGCTCAGCGTGCATGCCTCAAGGGTACAGTTTGTGACCGTGTGGGCACCGCTAGGCACAGACCTCGGACTGGCAGCCTCAGGATAGGGCAGCCCTCTCCACGGCCACCCCCAGCTCTGCTCCAACCCCCACCAGCCAAGGTTCAGGCCCTGACCCTGCTGCCAGCACCCTCCACCCGCCCCTTTGTCCACAGCCCTGTCCTCGGCTGGGCCTGGCCGACCCCGCTCACGTGGGCCCACACCAGAGAGCTGCAGTAGTGAGTGCTGGGGAGCAGCTTGGTGGGGAGCAGGGCCTGGTACGTATGGGGCTCTGGCCCCGAGGCCCAGCACCACGGAGGAAAGCTCCATGCAGACGGGTGTGTGGCGTCACAGAGGGTTGCTGGGAATTCCCAGCTCTTCGTGCGTCTCGGCTGTCCACCCCTCGCTGAACAGGACTTGTCACCTGGGCAGCAGGCCGGGAGCCACTGCGGCTGGTGGCCGTAGGTCCCTGCAGTGGCCGTGTCGGGAGGTGAGGCCCAGGTGCAGGGACTCGGCCGCTGCAGGAAGGAGCTGCCTGTGCCCGGCACAGGCTCAGCAGCTCCCAGCCTCGGTGCTGCCCCAGGCAGACACTGGGTGTCTAAAAGATAAACTGCCTGACGCTCAACCCTAGCAGCTTTGCCGGAAAATGCACCTGGAGACCACAAGGCTCAGTGAAATAAAACTGGGACACAGCTTAAACAGCACATGGCCGCTCACGTGAGAAACCCAAAGCGTAAATAAATCAACGAGCAAAGTGAAACCCAGATAATAGGGAAGGCGGAGACAGATCTTTGGCAAGAGGGAAAGGAACCAAAACACTGAGGGAGGGGCAGAGAAAGGGCATGAAAAGGGGGTGAAGGTGCGTGCAGCTCCCCTCGGCGAGTGTGCTTATTATGTACCGCAAACATGCGCCCGTAGAACAGTGAAACTTAGATAAGAGGGTAAAGCAGAAGCCACGGCCGGGACCGCCACTGGCAGCGCATTTGCATTCGCATTCTGCAGTGCGGGAGGATGCCAGGATGGAGCCCGGAGGGAGGAGCGGGGGGCCTGGAGGGAAGGGCGGGCCCAGAGCCGCCCTGGCCCTGGGGCACAAGGGCACCCTGCTCAGGGGCCGTGCCTGTGGCAGAGTTCCGCCAGCCCGGACGCGGTCGCCGAGGGTTCACCTTGCCCGTGGTCTCGATGCCCCTGCTGATGCACAGGTACACAACCGCCCAGCTGGCAACCTGGCCCAGCAGCAGCCGCCGCTGCACGGTGCCGCTGTCCGAGATGTCGGCAGTGATGTTCAGCGTCTGCCGGTACCAGAAGTAGCTCACCGTGCCACTGGCCTGGCACTCCGCCACCAGCCCTGCGGCGGGGCGGAACACACTGCTCGGAGCCCTTCCTGGCTGTGAGGGGCCGCCCTTGGGGTCTGGAGGCCCCGGGAGGAGGAGCCCGGCTCCTACCCCACGCTGCCCCACCTGTCCTCCCTCCTGTCCCTCACCGGTCCTGTTGAGGTTGGGCGGGCAGGTGCTCCAGGGCAGCGGCTGCTGGAAGGAGTTGAGGAAGTACCACAGCACCCACACGAGCACAGTGTTGTAGTACAGGCTAACCAGGAAGGACACGGTGAAGCAGCCCAGGCCTGCGCCCGCACATGGAAAGGTGGACAGCCACACGTGAAAATGGAAGCCTCCCTCATGCAGCTCCTGGGGCCTGCGGGGTCCCCCAGCACCCGGCACCCGTGGCCTGCAGTGGTCGCCCAGTCCCGCCCGGGTCCCACCACGCGCACCTACTCCGCCCAGGTACGGGGAGATGGCCGTCCACACCCCGATGCTGCCCCTCCGCAGGCGCTGGCCTATGGCGAGCTCGATGTGAAACAGTGGGATCCCCTCACAGACCAGGGCGATGAGGTAGGGGATGAGAAAGGCACCTGCGTGGCACGAGGCCCCCACCGTCACCCGCAGGCTCTGGCGGGGCCGGATGCCGGCCAGGGCTCAGTGGCATCACCACTGACCACAGGGGCCGGGACTGGGCTGGACGAGCCCCGGCTGGCTGAGTGTCACCGGGCTTCCCTGGCTTTGCTGGTGGAGGCCCCGCCCAAGTCCTCAGGGGCTGTAGGTGGCCGGGGTGAGAACCCAGCGTCTATCTGGGGACACCTGTGAAGCTGCCGCCCGGGCGGAAGTAGCTCCTGCTAGGAATGCAGGTTCCCAGCCCATGAGTTTGCAGAGATGAAGGCTGAGTGAGGCCCCAACCCTGGCACACAAGGCTCCTGCTGGCCTTTCTGCGGTCCCTGGGCAAGGGCTGGCTTGTCTGTGAGTGACACCACTCAGCCATCTTCCTGCCTCTGGGCCTAGGTCCCACAGGCAGGATGTCCCCCGTCCCTGGGGAGTCAAGAAGGGCCACTTCGCTGACTCTTCACCTCCCTTTGCCTCTGTCCAGCTGGGTGTGGAGAGCACACCACAGAGCCGGCTGGACAGGGACCCTGGTCCCCAGGAAGGATTCTGTGCCCTGGGCCGATGCCCCAGCAGGACCTGCACAGGAGGCAGCAGCTGCGCCTGTGCAGGAAGAACCGGGCAGATGGCGCAGGGCTCTGGAGGTCACAGGGACAGCTGCTGCATCCTCTCCAGTGAACTGTCACGGGGACTCTGCCTGGCCCCCTCCCCACCTGCGGGCAGGTCTGGATACAGTCTCCAGGCAGCCTCCAGCCTGGACATTGAGCCATGCGGGCTGCAGCCAGGCTCTTGTCAACATTAATAAGCAGCAGGCCACACCTGTCCCTGACGGTCAGCCTGCCGATCAGATCCCCTGGGCTCAGCCTGCCACGACCCGCCCGAGCTGCCCCAGTGAAAGGCGCTTGGGGAGAGCAGAGGAGATTGGTGAGCGGGAGGAGGCTGAGCCTGTGGGGTAGGAAGTCCACACCACACGGCCAGGAGGACACGGTCCCTGCCGACAGGCTGGCACTGACCGCCGACTGCCCCGGAGACCCTGGCCAATGCCCTCGAGCCCACTGAGGCCCCGAGACACTGTTGTGGAGGAGAGGAAGTTTTGTGGCAACTGCAGAGCTGCATGGGGACTGGGAGGCCCATGAGAAAGTGGGCAAGGATCAGGATATGCGGGGGTGTTCTCATCTACACTGAAGCACACTGGCTTCACCACACACACACACACGCACACACACACACGCACACACACACGCACACGCACACACACGCAGAGCCCAGGCGCACCCTCGCAGGGAGGGACCTGGAGGACTCGCTGCACAACTGCGGGACCCTGCGGAGCCTGAGTCAAGCATGAGGCAGAGGCAGCAGACAGCTCGAGACCATGGCTCTTGGGCCAGCTCGGTGTACAGTGTGGAGAAGCCTCCAGGCTGGAAGCTGCAGCTGCTGCAGGTGCTGGGGGCGCCCTGGCCCTCACTCACCTCCTGCCACCCATCACCGACTCAGTGCTCCGGCAAATAAACAGCCCCACGGCGGGCGCTTAGTGAGAGTCACAGCAAACCTTTTGGCCGTGTCGGTGCAGAACTGGGGATAGACCCCAGGGTGCTCTAATGCCAAGCTACCTCCCACCCCTTTTAAAGGTTCTTTTTTTAAAATTTTGAGTCAAGGTCTCCATGAGTAGCCCAGTCTGGGTCGGAACTTGCGGTCACCCTGCCTCAGCTTCCTGAGTAGCTGGGATTACAGGTACACGGCCCCTGAACCTGGCGGCTGTACGTTCTATTTAAATATCTTGCCACATTTATAACAGGTTGCTTTGACAGGCTTGTCTTTGAAGAGCATGTGTCCCAAGCTGAGTAATTACACCTGGGAGAGGAAATTTTGCCCTTGGTAGTGGTGGGTTCATGCAAACTAAAAATGCAAACATCACCAGTGCTCTGTCCACCCGAGCTGAGGCACCTGGTCACCCTCAGAAGGGCCAACTTGCTGCCCACCCTGAAAGCCTGCCCCATCCACATTGCCTGAGCCCGGAAATGGGTGAGAAATGGGTGCCCTGGCCCTGAAGGTGACGGATGCTGCCCCATTTCCAGCCGGAGAACATTTCTGTCGCAAAAGCCCGAGGCGCCATGGGGCAGGAAGACAGCCCTGAGAGGCCCGAGACCCAGGGTCCCAGGCCGGCCCGACGGAGCAGGCCTGTCCCGTCAGGGGGGACACTGGGCCCCATTCACATCAGCTCCTGAGGCGGCGGTGCCTGTCCCCTCTCATGACCCAGGCGTCCAGCGGTGACCATGGGGCCTGCAAGTTTAACGACTAGCACAGCATTACCAGCAGCCCTGCGGGTGTCGTACAGCCGGGTTCTGGGAGGACCCCGTCCCAGGGAGGCTGGTCTGGGGAGGTGCATCCTGGATGCCACCCTGAGAACCCGGGGAGGAGTCAGCCCCAGTGCCCCCGACACTCCGTGCAGCAGGAAAACGTGGTCACAGGTTCTTCCAAGGCTGATGGCCCTCAGGCCGGGAGGACACTGCTCCTGCCCAGGAGAGAGAGCCCGAGGGGGTGCCCGGCTGCTCACCTCCCCCGTAGGTCTGGCACAGGTATGGGAACCTCCAGATGTTCCCCAGCCCCACGGCGAAGCCCACGCAGCTCAGGAGGTACTGGAACTTGTTGTCCCACTGAGGCCTCCTGTCCTCAACCGTGTCGACAAGCAAGCCCGGGGCCAGGGCCTGGGCCATCCTGGCTGGCACCCCGGGTGCAGGGTGGGCTGGGCAGACACCTTGCCAGCTGTAAGCCTGGCTGCCTCTGAGCTGGTCAGTGGCAGCTTCCTCGGCGGATTTTCTCATTTATTTAAAGGAATTTGGTGAATTGGTAACTAGGCCTGGTTCCTAACTCAACCGCAGCCCGTTCCCAAGGGCGGTGTCCCCAGCCCTGTCCCACATTTCACAGCCAGGCCCTCAGCACGGCTGGCTGCCAGCAGCATAACTCAGGGCTGTTCAACAGCAGCCGCCGGCCCTGAGACCTCCCCGGACTCCCAGGAAGCACCCCCAGCTGGTGTTTAAAAACTGATTTGTTCTGAGAGGCTGAGAAGGCAGATTGAAAGTTGGAGCCCTACCTGGGTAACTTAAAGACCCTGTCTCAAAAACATTAAATTAAAAAGGCCTGGGGTTGTAGCCCAGTGTGAAGACCCTCGGTTCAATCCCCACTACAGTGTAATGTGCCTGCACACACACACAGGCACACACACCCACGCCAAACACAAACAAAAGCAAAAACCCTGTTTACTAGTTTGGTATTTTTGTACCAGGGATCGAACTCAGGGCCTTGTGCTTGCGAGGGAGATGCCGGTGCCACTGAGCTAAATCCCTGGCCCCCCTATTTACTATTTGGAAACTAAGCTTATATATGTGAGACCGCAGAGGTGCATGCCCCAGGGAGGTCACACAGATGCATCCCCTGCTGGTCCCGTGTCCCCAGGGTGGCTTCTTGCAAAGGCCACAGACCTGAGCCCGGGTCCACTGTAGGCAGCCACTGCCTGCCATGGATGGGAGCTGGCGAGCCAGCTGGGGCTCCCCCTACCCAGCTGCTTCCTGGAGGCGGGGGCACCCCACTCCTGTGCCCTGCAACTCCTAAGTTGGTGTCAGTCCTCCCCGTGCTCGGGCCTCCTGCAGGGGTCCATCCCAGAGGCCCCTGCTGAGTGCTCCCTGAGCTCCGGGTCATCCCTCAGCGCCTCTCCCAGGGCCAGGCCAAAGGCCCTGACCCAAAGCTCTCACACTCCAGGATGCTGGCCTCCCAAGGGAGGCTGGGGTTCGAACATGTGCATCCTAGATCACAGCCCATGGGTGAGAGGCCAGGTGACGAAAGGGTCGCAGAGACGCAGGGAGATGAAAGGAGGGCGGGCAGATGGGGCTGGTGGGTGGTGTCCCCTGGGGCCACAGGTCCCCTGCAGCCGGGCACTGTTGTCCTTCCCACCTCCTGCCCTGCCACCCTGCAGCCCCTTGTTCAAGGCCCCTGTCACCTGCCTGAGGCCAGGGGGTGCCACCTGCCACACAATCACAAGCCGAGAGTGAGACAAGAGTGGTTTATTCAGATGGAGACACCCCTGCCCACCAGCCACACCCAGTCCCACGCACGCACAGACACGCACTGAACGCAGGGCGGAGACCGCAGGCTGGGCTGCCCCATGCCAGGCCACACACAGCCTCCCCGGTGCACTGGGCAGGGCGCTGTGGTGTGCTCAGTTGCACACCCCCAGTCCAGGGTCAGAGTCTTCCAAGCTGTGCCCTCGAGGACAACCAACCCAGCCATCCTCCTCCATTGCAGGACTCAGGCCATGGAGCTGAAGTGGCCAGCTGGCATGGCCTGGGGCGAGGACTCGCGGTCCAAGGGCTGACCCTGAAGTCTAGAGGGGAGGGGCTGTGGGCCCAGGACCCGCCACTGTCTCCCCTGCTGTGAGAATTCCCAGAGAGTCCAGTTCGATTAAAGCTTTGATTTTCCATGGGAAGCGGGGTGACCGCTGTCAAATCAGCACTGCCCCTGGGAGGACAGGGGCTGAGTCCAGCTCCTGGGCAGTGTGAGGGTTGGGGGCGGAGTGGTCACCGCATGTTGGGACGAGAGGAGCCTCTGTGAGGTACCAGGGTGAGATGTCCTCCCGGCCAGGGCCCAGCCTCCAGCTGGAAGCTCCCAGGGTCAATGTCTTCTCAGGAGTCTGGGGGATCCCGCTGAGCTCCGCTGAGCTGCTCACCCAGCTGTGCAGCTGGAGCAATGATTAAGTGGCTCGGAATCCTCTAGGCCAGACTGCCAGGCCCAGAGCCACTGCAAAACACCCCGGGCCGTCTTCTCTGCCTCAGGCCTCCGTCCTCCTCGGGCAGCAAAAGGGCCTTGACTTCCACTCTGGGCTGCTGCACCAGGCCCAACAGCCAGGAGTGGGGGTGGGTGGGTAGGCTGCGAGGGCCGCTCCAGGAAGCCCTGGCCCTGGGTGCGGACGGAGCAGCAGCAGCCTGCAGCCCTTGGCTGTGGACCGTGGTGTGTGCAGGACCGGGCCAGCCCACTCTAGGGCTGCCGGGCATAGTCCATGCCTTGCCCCTGCAAGAGCAAGTGCAGAGGGCAGCTGGGCCCCAGGGGTGGGAGTGTGTGCCATGATCATGTAAACACACATGCTTCACACATGTGTACAGTAGCCACACACATCCACAAGTGCCTGCATATGACACACAAACTCGCATGAGATGCACATGTGTTTATATGCACAACACATGCCTCCCACACTGCTTACACATATGTATGAATAAGTATACATGCGCAGGGTTGTGCACACATGTATAATGCACATAGGTATGCACATGCTAGCTCACACATAAATATCTTCACACATGTAACACATGTGCATATGGACACAGAATCAGAAATGCAGACACATGCTTGTATGCACAAGCGCACTGGGCATATATACATGCGGACACCTGTATACACACAACATATGCATGCTGTCATTCACACACTCAGACGCACATCCACACCCATCGGTGTTGCGTGCACACATGCAGTACCCACATGTGCACTGCCACACACGCACCCCTGCACCACATACACACTTGTACATCTGCACCCTGTGGGCTGGGCCCACTCAGCCCTCCAGGTCCCCTTTCATGGAGGCCGTGGACAGCGCGCTGACCAGCCCCTGGCGGTCCCCCGGTCTCCGCCAGTAGCTGCGGATGAGCTTGTAGACAGCAAAGCCGGGAATGATGAGGGAGGGCACCCCGGCCACGACCACCACCACGGCGGTCACCCAGCCCGGGTACAGGGTCTTCTGGGACTTCGGGAACTCCTCCTGGGGAGAGGGGTGAGCAGCTAGGAGCCCCTGCAGCCCTGACACCCACCTCCCGGCCCTGGAGGGAGGGACCGGCGCCCACACCCCCTCCTCCTCCCGCCTTCTCGGGGACCTGTGCCCTGCACCCGGCACTCACGTAGCTGGGGTTCCACACGCTGTACACGAGCTCCTTGCTGACCTGGATCACAAAGAAGAAGAGGAAGATGACCAGCATGATGAGCGGGCTGACCAGCCTCCACATGACCTGCCAGAAGATGTTGGGCTTGTGTCCGATCATGAACTCAATGTCCTTGTTGAACCTGCAGAAGCCAGAGGAGCAGTGTCACCCGTGCCTCCTCGCCTCAGCCCACCAAGGCTCTCCACGCTGGATGACGGCGCCTGGACACTCTCCACAGGGCGGAGCGGCAGCTCGATGCCTCAGAGCCCTTGGCGCGCCCCCTCAGCCACCGCCTGGGTGTGGCGAGGGGTCAGGGCTTCCAGGGAAATGGAGGAAGGCCACCAGCTGGCCCCCCATCCTCCTCCCATCACCCCCATGCGCCCGACTCTTCCCGCAGGGAGTTCCCTGTCAGCAGAAATCAGGAACAGGCGGGGTCTGTCCAGGGCCTCCAGGACCCCTGTGGAACTGGAACCTGGACCCAGCTGGTGCGGGATCTTGGGAGGCTCAGGCAGTGAGTGTCCCTCAGCCTTGTGCCCGCGGTCCTTGCCTCCTCCGGCTGTCCAGACCGACGTGGGCACATGGCACGAGGCCACTATGCTCAGACTTCAGAGTGCCCTCCCGTACACAGCCACCCCGTTTCCACCTAAATGTTCCTGGCTGAGACCCGGCGATACCATGACACCGAGGGGCCACCCCGACCCTCAGCCATCCGTCCCTGCCTCTGCCGCTGCTCATGCTGACACTCCCTGCCAGGCACCATGGACTCACATCTCAGTGCTCTGGAAGCACTCACACTCACTTGATTCCGCACGTGTGGCTGCGTCAGCCCCACCTGGCCGTGGCAGAGGGTGCCGAATGGGCTCGGACAGTGGCACTGGATTCCGGGTGCTGTCCCTGTTCCTCAGGAGGCCTGAGCACTCCCCTGCCTTACCCCACTGTCCAGCCCCCGGGCCCAGAGGGGGTGCAGCACCCAGCTGCTCCCCATGGGACCCCGAGGCCCAGGCCTGCTGCTGTCCCCCTTGTGCTGCACCTTCAACTGCTCCCTGTGCCCCAGCCCCAGGGCCGTGTCTGGGGACCTGACAGAGGCCCTCACGGGGGAAGTCGGAGTCTGTGTGGTTCTGTGGCCCTGTGTCTGCTCTTCCCTTCTCGCTGCTGTCCTCCTCCCTGGATGCCCCAGGTCACTAACGCTGCCTCTAGCCAACTCCTGGCCCTGGAGCAGGGGCAGGGGCAGCAGGAAGAGAACGGCTCCCACCTGGATGGGAGCCTGTTCCCCAGCCTCTCCACCTGCATGATGCACTGTGCTCGCACGGAGGGAAACTGCGAACTGCAGCAGAGGAGCCCACTCCCCAGGTCTCCCTGCCAGCCAAGCCGGGCCCCGCCCTCCTACCTGTCCACGCCGTATATGTACACCACGGCGAACATCTCACAGAAGGCAATGATGAGCAGGGGTATGGAGCCTGCGTAGCTGTCCAGCAGGGACACCCAATACTGGCCCGAGTTCAGCGTGAAGATGAAGGCGATGAGGTAGTTGCTCAGGCAGATGAGGCCTGTAGGCCGAGGGGGCAGAGCTGCTTCAGGGCGGAGCCCCAGGTGTCCCTGCCCTGGGTGCCCGTCCATGGCCCGCGGCACACTCACCTGTAAGCAGCTCCTTGGGCCACGTCTCAGGGAAGACCCTGAGGTCCTGCAGGGGCGCGACTATGCCCTCTATGTTCCCAAACATGGACGAGAGGCCCAGGCAGAAGAGCATGAGGAAGAAGAGCACCGACCACAGAGGGGCCACTGGCATCTTGGTGACGGCCTCGGTGAAGGCGATGAAGGCCAGGCCTGTGCCCTCCACACCCTGCAGAGCAGCACAAGTCACCCGGCACCCCCTGCAGCCATCCCCACAGCCCGACTGCCATGCCTGGCCCAGCAAGGACAGGTGGATCCGGGTCATTCGGGGAAATAACTGGATCTTGATTTTTGTCCCAAAGCGCGTTTTTAAAAGTGGACGTGAGTGGGTCAGAGAGCCAAGCCACTGAGAATGCCTGCCACCGTGGGCTCCAGTTCTCCCACGTGGCCCTGCACCGGAGTGCAAAGGCGACGCTGAGCACATCCCGAAGGACTCCAGATCCAGGCTGCTGCAGGGGGTGTTCAGCAGGGCAGCACCACCCTGTCGCTGTCCCAGGGCTGGTGGTCCGGCCGTCTCCGTCCCACCCTCCGGAGTCGGTGGGCGCCCCGAGGCTGAGAACCTCAGCGTCTCTGCTCTGCCAGGCCAGGTGCTTGGCCAATCTTTTGTTCCTGGCACAGGCATTTCACAAGGGCCGCCAGAGACAGACCGACAAAGGGTCACCATCCTCCAAGGCCCAGGTGGCTCCTGGCCGACAAACTGCGCGATTCAACTTAATAAATGCTGACCTATAGAATGTAATGGTAGCTAGGCGTGCTGGAGCACACCTGTCGTCCCACCACTGTGGGAGGCTGAAACAGGAGGATCACAAGTTTGAGCCCAGCCTGGGCAACTTAGCAACAGCAAGACCTTGTCCCCAAATTTTAAAAAGTTCTGGGAGTGCAGTTCAGTGCCAGGGTCCTCAGTGCCAGTACAGCAACAAACAAAAACGATCAAAAAATAGGTCATGGTGTGCAAACTTCATTAACCATTAACGTGGTGCTCAAATGCTTCAGTTACTACACCGGCAACTCCTGGCTTTCCCTGGCACCCCAAGGGCTGAGAATCCCCAGTCCCCAGTTAGTGTGGTGCTGGTCTGGTGCATCCAGAACCAGGGTTAAAAATTCTTTCCACTTAAACAGAAGAAACTGCATGACCCACGGACGGTGGGGGTCTGTGTGGCAGTGAACAAGAGGGACAGGTGGCCTGGTCAGGGGAGAGCGAAGGGGGACCCAGCTCTGTGCACAGTGCGGAGCCCCTGAACCCCTCACAGGCCACCCCATGGGACCCACCTCGGACAGGAAGGAGTTCATGTCGCAGGTC
Organism: Heterocephalus glaber; assembly: GCF_000247695.1. Next base: position 602,711 of record NW_004624751.1, on the reverse strand, counting down.
TGGAACTGGAGCCCCGCATAGGTGGCAGGGTTGGTGGCGTTGAGCCACTGCTGCATGGCGGTGAAGTTCTCCTCTGTTACGTTGCCCTCGGGCAGGTCGAAGGCATTGAGGAGCACCAGGATGTTCCTAGGGCGAGGACAGGGCTGATGTCGGCCGAGGAGTGGCCTGGTGGGGACAGGCCAGGCCTGGCGCAGGGTGGGACTCACTGGCTGAAGCAGTCGTCGTATTGCTCGGTGGCGCGGAAGCCAATGATGGAGTAGACCACAGTGGCCGCGTACACAGACGTGAAGCCGTTGATGACAGACACGATCACCGCATCCATCTCACAGTTGTTGCTGTGGGCAAGAGCAGCGTCCTTAGGGCCTGCGGTGCTGTCCCTGGAGAGCAGGCTGCATCCAGCCACGGCCCACCCAGAGTCAGAGCATGGGCTGCGCCTCCACCAGGTCCAGGCCCAGGACACAGTTGAGCCCGGCCCAGAGTGCCCGAGAGACGGGGCACCCCTGGGGACTCGGGAGGGGCCCGGAACCCACCGTCCTCCCCTCCCGAGCAGCACTGAGGACGCAGGTGGACAGAGAGCCGGGCTGACCCAGACCCACAGCGGGGACCCTTGCTGCTGCCTCTGTGCATTTCCGCACACAGTGGCTGCAGAGACCCTCCGGAAGCCCAGGACAGACAGCAGCTGTCACTTGGGACCAGGCTGGGTCCTAACCCTGGCCCGAGGCAGGGGAACAACAACCCCAGAGGGAAGAGGAGGCCAGGCTGGGCCCGCCGTGGCATACATGCCCCCAGGTCTCCAGGGCCCGGGATGGCTGCCTCTGTCAGCCAAGGAAGTTCCGAGGAGTTCAGTCCACAGCCCCCAGCACCTGGTGGACCCCAGGCCACGAGGAGCAGAACTGGAAGCCACCAGGGAGCTCAAGTCAAAGGGAGTGAGGCACCACCCCACCACTGCGCTGGCGACTCCACGAACATCCGACAGTGCAGGAGTTGGCATGGGGCTGGAGTGGCATAGCCCTGCAGTCCTCCAGCAACTGACCCAGGGTGACCAGCCCAGCAGCCCATGCCTGTGTCCACACGAATGCCCACGCACAGTGCCACAGCACCAACCACCACACTCCAGAGTGGAAACACGACAGCTGGATGTGCCCAGTAGTCGAGTGACTGGCACAGGATGGCCGTCCACGCAGAGCACACCATCTGCAGAGAGGAGGGAGGCGGTGACACGGCACACGGGACACTCTGGCCTCGCGAGAAGCTGGAATGTGCCCATCACAGTGTCCAGGACCCGATGACCACAGGTGGAAGGCAGAGCAGGGTGGGGCCGGGCCCGGGAGGGTGAGGCCTGCTGGGGTGGGAACCTCTGGATCCATGGTCGGGGCGGGGCTAACGCTGTTGTGAAACTGGCCCGCCTGCAGTGGCACCTGCATGCCCTTCTAGCACCTGCGCCTTCTGGAGCTGGAGCTGGGACCCGGGCACCTCCGGCCCCGCAGGCCCCGCCCCCACAGGCAGCGCCCCTGCCTGATCCTCCAGCCCCGCCCCTGGCCACGGCCAGACCACGGCCCCGGCTCTAGGGGCACTTCTGGCCTCTTCCTGCCCTCACTACGGGGCCTCCCACAGGCCACGCCCCACACCCTTCCCCAGGCCGGTTCCCCCCACAAGTGCAGGGCTCACTGCCGTGTCCTCCCCAGGCACCCGCCCGCGCACTGCCCCCTGCTCCCTGTTGGCCCTCGCAAGCCTCACCCCAGCCCACTCAGGCCCTGCCCTCACCCCTTTCTCTCCAGGGCTTCTGCACCCCCTCGCACCAGGCCTTCACACACAGTAGGGCTTTGTCTTCCTGATCCTGTGAGGATGCCTGATACACACTGGCGCGCTGCCTGAGTGCCTCCTGGTGCCCCCTGGGGCTCATCACACAGGGCCCTATCCTGGTGGAGTCTGTCGGGGGCATGGCCTGCAGGATCCCACCTGGGTCTGTGGTGGGCTTCGGGCCACCACAGACCAGATACCGGGGTCCCAGGGTAGAGCTGGGGTGGTCCAGGGGCTCCCCGAGAGCCAGCCTGCCCTGTGGGCGCTGTGTGTATGCATGGCCCCAGCAGAGCTGCTTCCCCCAGACACGCAGGGACCACACTGGCTGGCGTTGGCAGAGGAGCTGGGCCCCCCAAGCACCTTGCGTGCTTTCCTGCCCATCCTCACAACTGGGGAGACTGAGGCACAGCTCCCTGCGCCTGGGGACCCTCCCACGCCGTGGACTCACTGCACGGGGTTGTAGCTGGAGAAGGCGATGAGGCCCCCGAAGGCCAGTGAGAAGGAGTAGAAGACCTGGGCGCCTGCATCCAGCCAGGTCACCGGGTTGGCCAGCTCTGTCACCTGCGTCGACAGAGACCTCGCTGCACACTGCACCCTGAGGCCGAGGAGCGTGCCCCGGAGCGGGCTGGGCGGGAGGGAGGTGGCAGCTGGCTCCCCCCCGGTGGTGGCTGCCCTTGCACGTGGACAGCAAAGTCAGGCTGAGCAGCCCCTTCCCAGCACACAGCGTGAGGACCGTGGACAGCCAAGCCTCAAGGCCCGACCAGCACAGGCCTGGCCTGGGCAGCAGCAGGCCGGCTCCACCTGTCTCTGGGAGCTGCACCAGGGCTCAGGGCAGACTCTGCTCCGACTGTGGCCTCTGAGCCACGAGTCTGAGCCCAGGGTGGACACAGGCACTCACATTGGGTGTGAAGAGGAAGACGATGCCGCTGGTGGCACCCTTCAGCGTCAGGCCGCGGACAAGGAAGATGGTTAGCACGACATAGGGCAGGGTGGAGGTGATGTACACGGCCTGCAGGGCAGCGTGGTCAGTGCGTGGGGACGGGCAGAGGATGGACCTCAGGGCGGTGCCCAGGATCGCCCTCCCTCTACTGTCCTTTGTCACTGCTCTTTGCCTCTCCCACCTGGGCAGACGGGTAGGGCTGCCTGAGCTTTAGGAGGGTGTTCGGGAGCTGTCTGAGCCTCCAGCTGAGCCATCCAGCAGACCTGGGGCTGTGGCGGCCTGAAGAGAGGCTCTGGGAGCCCCGGGACCAAGGCCGAGGACCGGGCCCAGCAGGCAGTCCGACCCGTACCTTCCCGGTGGTCTCGATGCCGCGGATGGTGCACACATACAAGATGCAGCAGGTGCACGTGAGGCAGAGCAGGATCCACCACTGGATGGAGCCCGAGTCATTGATGGAGGTGGAGATGTTGAGGGTCTCGCGGTACCAGAAGTAGTCCACAGGGGAGCTCCTGGCACACTCGTCCACGTAGCCTGTGGAGATGGTGGTGTGCACACTTCAGCATGGGGTCACCAAGAGGATAGGTCCATGTGGACAGGCAGCTCCGGGCCCCAGGCTCCAGGAACACCAACCAGCCAGAGGCATGGAGCAGGACGGGCACACAGGTGCACACACATGCATGCAACACAGCCATGCATGGATAGACACACACTCATGTGTGAGTGCACCTGTATGCTCACACAAGCATGCCCACAAGCATAGCCGTGCACACACATGCACACAAATTTATGCACATGGGTGCGCCTGTATGCTTGCACACATGAGTACAAGCACAGCTGTGCACACACACACACGGATGCATCTGCATGCTTGCACACACCTGCACCAGTCCACTCACATGTGTGTACACACATGCCCACACAGGCTGTGGGTTTCGAGACGCCATTGTAAGTGTGCTATGTGCCTCTGGCCTTGACGGCCTCCTGCTGCTGTTTCCTGGCTGCTGTGGGATTGCCCAGCAGTGCAGAGGCTATGGGGCTTTGGGGCTCCCTGGCCGGCCTGGGCCCATACTGCCCAGCTGCACATCCTGTTGCCACCGTGGGCTTCTTGGGGCTCCAGGAACCATGCTGAGCCCTGCTAGGGGAAGAGTCCAGCCTGGCATGCAGTGAGGGGCACCTGGATGCGTCTGCCCTCTCCTGACCGTGTCTCCTCTGCCCATCACGTGGGAAGAGCTTGTGCAGCATGCCCTGCAGCCGCTCTGCACCTACTGGGCTCGAGGTCACCAAGTAGACCGCTCATGGCCCTCTGTAGCCGCGAGCGTCACTGTGAGCTGAGCCTGTGTCTTCCTCTGCAGGGCCGGGGCCCAGGGTGGGGACATGGACACAGGCAGCAGAGCGGCTCTTGTACAATGGTCCCTCTGTCACAGCCCCTGCTGTCCCTGCAGCTTCTCTGAGGGTCTCATCTGCCCCAGACGTGAGGCCTAGGAAGTCATAGTGCTCACGTCTTCTGCGAATGTGGTGGAGCCTGTCATTGCCCTGCTGCCTGGAAGGGGCTCTGGATTCTTCCAGCTCTGTCATGTCCAGGTCTTAGGAGAGTGCTGGGTGACTGTGCACAAGACATGGTCACTGCTAGCAAGGCCAGGTCAGAGTGGGGACGGAGGCAAGCGGGGGCCGCCTCACCTGTCCGGTTCCCGTTCAGTGGGCACTCGCTCCACGGCAGGGGCTCCTGGAAGGAGTTGAAGAAGTACCACGTGATCCAGGCGATGATGGTGTTGTAGTACAGGCCGACCATGAAGGTCGCCAGCATGGACGCGATGCCTGTGGGTGCGGGGCGTCACTGCGGGTGGCGTCCCAGGTCCCCGTGGCTGAGTGCTGGGCTGCGGGCCCTGGGAGGGCTGCGGGATGCTGGGGCCTGTCTGATGTCACTTGTGTGACCTGGGGTGGGGGGTCAGGGTCCCACCCCCTCCACCTTCGCCTGCAGCCCGTGGTGTGCCAGGGTGGTGGCTGTAGGCCCTCTCAGGGGCTTGGGGGAGCGGGCAGGGTGCTGCCCAGTGGGCCAGGCCCCAAACAAGCCGTGTCCTCACTAGGGACAGGAGAGAGCATCAGGGAGCGCAGTGGGCAGTGAGTGGTCTCAACGTTCAGGGACAGCCAGGTGGGACTGTGAAGGTGGTTCAGGCACCTGCTCTCCAGAAATGTGACATTCAAAACCAATTCTGGGGGCCGGGGATGTAGCTCAGTGGTTCTGCCGCCTGCCTCGCAAGCACAAGGACCCGAGGTCTATCCCTGGCACCAAAAAAACCAAACCGAATGTGTGTGGGGGCCAGGGGTTTAGCTCAGTGGCACCATGCCTGCCTGGCATGCACAAGGTTCTGAGCTCAATCCCTGGTACAGGAAAACAGCATCAACCACCGCCACCGCGACAGATGTGTGTGTGTAACTGGGAGTGAGATGCGGGGAGTGAGGGAGACAGGGAGGGGGAGAGAAGCAAGGGGAAGGGAAAGTGGAAGGGATGGGGAAGAGAGGGAGGGCCATGTGAGCAGAGGGACGGATGGCGGAAGCAGGTGAGCCTCAGGCCTGGCTGCTGTGCGGGTGTGGGTGGGGCGGGCCCTGGGCTGGGCTCTGGGCGTGTGGACCCTGCCCTTCGCTCTTTGCTGCCCGCTGGTATTTTGGGGCCCAGGTGAGCCGTGTCCCTTGGTGAGGCCGTAGGGGCCGCCCAGGTCAGAGCCGTGAATGAGTGACCAGCCCTGGGTCGGGCCCTGGAGCTGGTGTGGTCAGGAGGCCTCTGGAGGGTGGGCGGCCAGCGCCCCCTTCTGGCCCGGGGCCTTGCGGAGCCTGCTGTGGGCCGCAGGTCAGTCCCTCTGCTCCTCCCTGTGGAGCTGCCCTCCCGCCCTGCCGGGCGGTGGGGGTCAGGGTCACTGCCGACCTCCTGGGTCCTGGAGAGTAGGACGGCCCGGCCCAGGGGTGGCCTCCAAGAAAGGTCCCAAAGGCCTCTGGAGGGGCCAGCCTGGGTGCTCTCGCCCAGGAGCGCCCGGGAGGCCAGGGGCCTGGGACACACACCTAGGCCCTTCAGGGCAGGGTGGATGGAGCTCCACACGCCCACGCTGCCCTTCCGCAGCCGCTGGCCAATGGCAAACTCCAGGTACAGCAAGGGGATGCCCTCCAGGACCAGCAGGATGAGGAACGGGATCATGAAGGCCCCTACGGGGAGAAGCACACACATGCGTCACAGACTTGGAGGCTACTGGGGAAGGGCCCTGCCTGAGAGGCCGCGCCGAGCACAGCTGCAGCCCCGACGTGCAGCGAGCTGAGCTGTGGTCCCTGCGGGGCTGGAGCGGACACTGCTGTGTCACTCCGGACGGCACCTGTGTACTCCGAGCACCGTGATCAAGGGTGTGCAGGGGAAGGCACAGGGCCAAGGTCAGCCCCCGCTGGCTGGGAGCCCCAGAAGTGGAGGGGCTGCCGCACAGGCCTGGAGGGGTGCCAGCCTCCGCCCTGCCTCTGACGCTCATGGGCTGTGTCACCACTCAGCCTCATGGACACTGGGGTCACGTGAGACAGGGCAGCTTGCTGGTGACGCTGGACCACTGCGGGGCGATCTCACAGACGTCATCTGTGTTCTCTACACAGTCACAAGCATGGGGACGACTGTGAGGGCTGAATTTCTCACATCCTGTCTGTCACCTGTGCAAGCCCACCGTCCTCGCCTGACCCAGAGGGCTGACAGGAAGCTGTCCCTTGGGCACCTCCCTTCAGTCCCTCCAACAGTGACTGTGTTTATTCTCTTTCTACAAGAACTGGGTGAATGCAGAGATTTTGATGTCATGTATCCTGGCGGGGCGTTGTGCACACCTGTGAGTGATTCCAGCACTCGGGAGGCTGAGGAAGGGAGAACACTGTGAGCTCAAGGCCAGCCTGAACTGCAGAGTGAGACTCTGCCTCAAAAACCCAACACAAAATGTGTCTCCAAGAACAGCGGGGACAGAGTACGAAGACGACCCATGGAGCATGAGAAAATACTCACAAGTTATGTCTCTGGCAAGAGATTTGTGTTCAGAACATGCCTGAAACTCAATAGCAACCAAAACACAATCCAAACAGTGCACAAGACTCAGGCAGCTGTTTCTCCAAGGAAGACACAATGGCCAGAGAACCATCGAAGGCTGCACAGCCTCCCTTACCAGCAGGAAAATGCAAGCCAGAACTGCAGTGGAGCATCACCTCACCCTGTTAGGACATTCCTATCAAAAAGTGAGCATGTGGGCCAGGGATTTAGCTCAGTGGCGCCACGCCTGCCTCGAAAGCACAAGGTCCTGTGTTCGATCCCTGGTACCAAACAACAACAACAAAAGTGGGCACGTGGTGCATATCAGTCATCCCAGCTGCTCTGGAGGCTGAGGCAGGAGGACGGGAACTTCGAGCCCAGTAGGGACAACATAGCAAGGCCATATCTCAAAAATACAAAGGGCTGGAGGTGCAGTTCAGCATGCAATTCCTGGGTCCAATCTCCAGTACTAAAAAAAGAAAAAGGAAATAAGCAGAATAAGAATGTGGAGATGCTGGGACCTGTGCGCTGTCAGTGAGGGCCTGAGAGTGGGCGGCTGCTATAGGAAGCGGTTTTTGTTCATCAAAAACCCAGGCTCAGGAGTTTCTGTGGGACCCAGCAGCGCCACTTCCAGGAAAATCCTGAAGAACCGGAAGCGAGATCTCAGAGCCTCTCGCACACACCCTGTGCGTACAGGACCCAGGAGGTGGAAGACCCCAGAGGTCCCCCTGTGGGTGACAAGGACAAACTGCCCATCTGCATGGTGGAAATCGTATCTCTCAGCCTGTGGAAGGAAGGAACCCAACATGGAGCAATGCAGGCTCCACAGGATGTGCTGGTCAATGGGACAAATGCTGATCACCTTGGGTGTCTCCACAGACGTGGAAGGGAGGCTGCAGGCTGGGCACAGGGCGGAGCTCTGGGTTGGGGGGTGAGAGGGCTCTAGCAGTGGGCCACAGCTGTGCTTAGCGCCTCGAAAATGGCCGGCAGAGAAAGCTTTGCTGTGTGTCTTTTCCCACTGCACAGAGGTGAGGAGAAAGAGTGCATCAGGTGCCCCCTGAGGCCCCGGCCACTGTCGCTCTGCCCTCAAGGGACACTGTGCATGGTGCTGGGGGCTCAGGTTGCAAGGCTTGGAAGCAACCTGGAGACGTGGGAATGCAGGCGGGAGCAACGTCTCGGGGACTCAGGCATCCGGGGCGGGGACAAGCCGGGCAGGATGGTGACCTTGCCCTGCAGCAGGGACAGGGACATGGTCCCTCTGCCCGAGGTGGGCTGGGGCTTTCAATCCACCAGGGAGTGAAGAGTGGTCGGAAAGGAACGAAGATGAAGATGAGCCAGACCTAAGCACTGTTCCTCTAAAGATGGATGGGGTGTGTGGGACGCACCCCGGAAGCAGAGTTGGCTGGTGGTGGTGTCCAAGGGGCTGGTGAGATTCGGGGTCACAGAGGAGTTGGAAGTCACATTCCTTGTGACATCTTGGAATTCTCAGTCTCTAGAGAAATCTGAAGCGAGGCTGGCCTGAGGGGTCCTGGGAGAACCCTGTGCTCCTGCAGCTGCCTCTGCCTGCTCTCTAGACCCCAGTGTGGGGTGCAGGGGCCACCCCAAGGCACCTCTTGTGTGCCCCTCACCCACCTTGCCCCACCAGGCAAAGCAGGGAGGGCAGGGGCTCCAGGCAGAGCCAGCCTCCACCCTCGGGGCAAACCATCCCGGAGCAAGGGCGTCACATGGCAGACCGTGTGGGCTCAGGCAGTGTGGGCACCCCCAGGGGCAGGAGGGAGTGGGCTCCATCTGGAGGAGGCTTGGGGCTGACACCCCAAGACTGTGGTGTGCAGCCTAAAACTCCGCTCCCTGGACACCACAGGCTCCAGCGGGGGCTGCTGTCCACTGGGACCCCTTGCCGCCCCCAGGAACGGGCCCCACCCAGAGCCTCAGGGCACCAGCTGCTCCACATGACCCGGCACCCACTGGGGCTGCTTTCCTGGGGGAAGGGGAGGGAGGAGGAGCCACAGGAGGGGGTTAGGGTGGGGCCCACGTGGGCAAAGGTCCCTGAGCCCAGCCGTCTGCGCTGCCCGGAGTCCCAGGCATCGGCTCCTCACACAGATGGATGGACAGCAGGCGGAGAGGGGCGGGCGGGGCCCTGATGCCAGGGAAAGTGCCAGAGCGGGGAGGCGAGCTCAGCTCGAAATGCAGTTCTGTCGGTCTGTCTGGGGAGTTGTGAAACCCAGAGGAGAGGCAGGAAAGGCAGGAAGAGGGGCGGATAGAGGGGGAGGAGGGGGAGGCTGGGGCAGCCGGCAGGTGCTCAGCAGGGGAGGCCAGGGTCTGCGCTCCGCCCGGCCCGGCCCGCCCGGCGTCTGTCGCCCCATCCACTGCCAGTCCCACCACTCTGTGTCCACACCGGCCTTAGCCTCGAGCCCCCGGGAGCCTGTGGAAGGGGCCTGTGTCCCCCGAGGCCTTCTAGCTGCTTCTCTGAAGTCCCAGCTGTCCCTGCGTCACTGCTGGCCTCCTCTGCTGGCCCCGGCCGGCTGGGCAGAGCTGCAGCCTGGATTGAACCCACTGTGTGGCTTCGAGGGAACTTTCAGGTCCTGCTGCCGCCCTTCGCACAGGTGAAGTATCCTGGCTTCGTCCCTTCAGGCTGTCCTCTGCCTGGGGACGTGGTCGGCAGCATGTGGAGTGACTGTGGGGACTCGTGTTCGGGGGGACAGCAGGCCCCTGGTGCGCTGCCAGCGCTCAGCGATGTTGGCAGGGGAGGAGCAGCCCCAGAGCCCGGGAGGTGACCAGGCCTGCGGTGAGCAGCCTGCAGTGTGCACTCAGCGGTGGGGCCCCACAGCCCTGGGCTTCCCGGGACCCTGCTCTGCACTCCCCTCCAGGCCTTGACCCCGCTGTCCTTTAAGGGTCCAAGCACCAGTCCCCCAGCCCACCACCCTGGGTCCTCAGAGGTCCTCTGAGCTCTAAACTGCCATAGTCCCCGGCTTTGTGCCTTGGAGCAGCCAGCGGCAAGGCGGGGGTCCCCACCAGGCCTCTCCCAAGCCCAGACTGGAGACTGAAGTGACTGCTCGTGGGGTGGCCAGGCTGGCCCTGCTTCCCTGGCAGGCAGGTGTGAGCCGAACCTGCACCCTGGTCCACTCCACGTGGTCCTGTCCTGCTTCTGCTTGTGGCATGGACCCCAGAGGCAAAAAGGCAGGCCCAGGACTGAGAGATCCCAGAACCCAGCCCGCTTTTGCTGGGGCTGGGAGCCCTGGCTGGAGACAGAGATGGTGCCTGGTGCATGGCCTGGGCAGAGCCACGGGCACCACCTGGCATCTCTCCGGGGAGCTTGGCATCCCAAGCTGCGGGAGTGGCCAAGCATCCTCATCTGGCTTTGGGCAGAGTGTCTGCAACCTGCGACACCCCCCCCCCCCCCCCGAGGACAGCCGACACCTGCTGAACGGGTTCCAGGCCAGCACAGGCCTGCCCAGACTCCCACCCCCGGAGCCTAGCATCTGAACGCAGCCGCCCCAGGCCAGGCGTGGTGTGCAGTGTCCCACCACAGGCCCCACCAGGGGCCACGCCTGCTGAGCCTCACAGACAGCCGGGGACCCACACTGAGGTGGGCCTGTGCAGCCCTGTTCCCTCTTCTGCCCACTCTCAGACTTGGCTTGGCCCCAGATTTTCGCCTCTTCCTCCTCTCTCTGCAAATGGGGTGCTGAGGTGTGTGGGGACCTGGTTCTGCCCCTGGGTACAAAGGGACCCCACCTGTGACCTCAGGATGCCGAGGGCGTGTGGGGCCCCACCTGCAGCCCGGGCTGGCCCTCCACGCTGGCCGCACTCCCTCAAGAGGCCCGGTGTGGCCTACCTACCTCCTCCGTGGCTCTGGCACAGGTAGGGGAAGCGCCACACGTTGCCCAGCCCCACGCAGAAGCCCACACAGGTCAGCATGTACTGGGTCTTGTTGTCCCACTGAGGTCGAGAGCTGGCCCCTTTCTGCTCTGTGGCCTCCAGGGTGTCCAGGGATGGGATCCGGTCCTCCAGGCCGGGGTTGGGCAGCACAAGCCGCACCATGGTGGTCACTGGCTGGGCTGGGCTGGGCTGGGCCGGGCTGGTGTGTCCTGCAGAGTAGCAGTGGGTGAGTGGGGCTGGGAGCCGGGTGCTTTATAGAGAACCTTTGGCACCTTGCCCCGGGCACCTGGGCAAAAGGAGGCGTCAGCAAATCCGTGGGGTGCGTCCAGCACTGTTAATGCCTTATCTTCGAGGCCCTGCTGGGCCGGAGCCGCCCGCCGTCCATCCCTCCCCCTGGGCAGACACCCATCAGCCACCTCAGGAGGGACCCCGCCTCCCAGCTCCTGCTGTGGGAAGCCCCGGCCCAGCCCCACAGCGTGGGCAGCAGATGGGCCTGAACCCGGGCCTGGTGGGGGGCCACGAAGGGCTGTGCTTGTGGGAGCTTCTGTCTGGCTCCAAATCCTCTTGAGGGCTGGGACCTTGACTAACGGAAGAGGGTTCCCAACCAGGAAGGGTCAGGAGGCAGAGTCCTCGGGGCCGACTGCTGGTCACTGGAGAGGCTGAAGGACGACCCCTCACCTGGCCTTGGAGCCAAGGGAGAAGGAGGGGACCCCCACCCTGCAGTTGTCTAAGCCAAGATGGAGGCAGAGTGGGTCTGCTGGGCCCCTGCGGCTCCCCCAGGGCTCCCAACCCCCTCCCCGCCCCAGGTGAGTGAGGGCCACGCCCTGCCCCAGGTGTCCCTGCCCCTTCCCAGAATCCACAGGCAGCCTGTGAGGATGGTTTCCTGATGAGCTGCAGTGACCTCGTCTAGGCGGGGGCCGTCCCCACAGGGAGCAGGGAAGGGGCGCTGCTCAGGGCAGCAGGTCCAGGCCCCGACCTTTGCCCCTGCCCTTAGGAGCTCAGAAGGGGTGGAGGCCTCCAGAAGAGAGGGGTGGCTTTCATCGCCCGGCTTGAGAGGGTCAGGGTGGGGGAGGGCGGGGCCTCTGGAGACAGACAGACAAAGCCGCACAGATAGACAGACAAAGCCACACAGATAGACAGACAAGACACACAGAGACAGACAGACAAAGCCACACAGACAGACGATAGCAGAGACAAAGACAAAGACACACACACAGACAGGGAAATACAGAGACAGACAAAGGCAGGACCAGAGGCAGACGCCAGGACAGACTCCCAGGCTGTGGTGCGGCTGGGTGTGGGGCAGGCAGGACAGGATGGAAGGGTGGTGGCCTGGATGGGCCACGTGCAGGGGAGGCCGGGCAGACCAGGGGCCTCACACAGATCTGGCCCGGGCCCCTCTCCTCACCGTAGACCCGCTGGAAGCTTCTGCCTGGGCCCGGGGAGGGCGGCCAGGCCTGCCCTGACCCCCGAGCAGCGGCCCTCTCAGTGCGCTGAACCCCACATCCTGCGCATAAGTCCCTGTAATTCCCCAGCACCCCGTGGCTGGGCATTTCCTGAGAAGACCAGAGATGGCCTGGCAGAGGCCCGGGCCTGGCAGGAGGGGAAGGGCCTGGGCTCCTGCAGGCCCGGTGTCGCCACCTGGGCGGCCCCACCATGGACGTCCCTCCCCTCTGGGCTCGTGGCTGTGTGTCCTGGCCTCTGGGACTCCGTGGGGCCTCACTGTCCCCTGGCACCCTGGCACCCTGGCCTGAGGACTGCTGCGGTCCTGCGGGTGCCCAGGGACTCTCCGGTCCTCAGCAGGGTGTGGCTTACTCTGCGTGGCCTGCCCAGGCCCTGCTGGCCCTCAGCGTAGGCCCCCAGCTGGCCCTGGCCAAAGGGTCAGCCCTCAGCCTGCCCCACTGCCAGTCTCCTCCCGTGGTTTGTCCAGACTCCCCTAGCGCAGCCAAGGTGGCCAGCCTTCTCCCTGGGGTGAGGTCACAGCTGGCCAGGACATCCAGGTCTCCATGACCATGCCGCTTTGTGGCCCCTGGCCGGTTCAGCAAGGCCGTGGGACACCAGTCACCTGCGGCCTTCTGTGCCCAGTTCCCTGCCGAGGGCTGGGACAGACCAGGCGGTGCAAGGACTCCGTGAGCCTTTGGCGTTCTCTACAGTTGTACTAAGCACAATCAGGAAGGCTAAAGCCTGGAAAAATACTGTCCCCCGCCGCACCCCACCCTCAACCCTAGCAGCCCTGAGGATAACAGCCCGGCTCAGGCCTGTCAGCACCACCAGCAGGGCTGACATCTATGGGTGCACGGGGCCTCCGCTCCTGTGTGTCCCAGCACTGCCCACCCCACGGCCCGAGGGCCCGTCCCTGCCGGCCACCCTGGGAGGTGCTGCACACTGCACAGGGCAGGCCGATGGACTCCCTCCCTGCTCCCACCTCCAAATCCCAATGTTTGTGCTTTTCTTCAGTCCTGGGGATCGAACCCAGGAGCCTCACACTGAGCTGCACTCCCCAGCCCTTTAAAACAATTGTTTTTGGAAACAAGGTCTTGCGAAATTGCCCAGGCTGGGCTCGAACTTGCACTGCTGCCTCAGCCTCCTGGGGTGCTGTGATTGCAGGTGTGCACCCCATGCCCACCTCTGTGCATGGTTTCTACTTATTGTATCTTAGGGATTTTCCGGGCCGGGGATTTGGCTCTGGTTCCGCCGCCTGCCTCCCAAGTGGAAGGACCCGAGTTCAATCACTGGTACAAAAAAGAAAAAAGGAATTTTCCTTTCATTATTTTATAAAATTGCTTGAATTTTAATTCCGAAACATTTGCTTTTAAATATAAGTTCTGTTAGATTTTTCTTGCAAACTCTCTTTCTGAAGTGCGGTGTGGAGCACGGTCGGGACACGGCCTCGTGGTGGCCTGTGCAGAAAGCTCCAGGTGTCCCCTGCTCAGTGTCTTCGTGCTGAGGTGCCTGGGTTTTCTCTGGCCACACTGCAGCTGGGTCCGGAGCCCCCCCCCCCCGGAGCCCGTGTGCTGGAGGCTTCATGCCTGGGAGGCTGTTGGAAGAGGGATGGTCACAGGGCTGTGGCCTGAGGGGGCTGTGGGACCCCAGTCTCTTTCCACAGAGTGGATTTGTGTCACCAGATTGCTCCATACAGTTGAGTTATATCAGGGCACAATGGCACACGCCTATAATCCCAGCATTCCAGGAGGCCGAGGCAGGAGGATCGCAAATTCAAGCCTAGACCCGGCTACTTAGTGATTTAGCAAGGCCCTGTCTCAAAAAGTAAAAAGGAAGCTGGGCATGGTGATGCACGCCTGTAATCCTAGCACTCCGGAGGCCGAGGCAGGAGGATCCCCATGAGTCTGAGGCCACTCTAGGCTACATAGTGACTTCAAGGCCATCCTGCCTTACATAGTGAGACCTGTCTCAAAAAAAAGCAAAATAAATAAATGAATAAAATGAATAAATCAAATATTTTAAAGGGCTCAGGATGTAGGTCATGCAAGGGCTGTGGGTTCAATCCCTAGTACAACAAGAGAGAACTAAGTCACCCCAGTAGTAGGATATCAGAATATTCTTCTCAGTGCACTTCAACTAACAATGGGCATTATTACTTTAAAATCTTTGCTAATTTCTTTCTCTCTTCCCTTCCTCCCTCCTTCCTTTCCTTTCTTCCTTTGCCCACCCTCTCAGCCCCGCCCACTCCCTGCTTTTAGGAAACATGGTTCAGATGCGCCTGAGCTTACTGGGGGCACGTGAAGGGGCTCTGGTTCTTTTGTTTTTGGTACTAGGGATCGAACTCGGGACCTTGTGCTTATGAGGCAGGCAGCGGCACTGCTAAGCTAAATCCCCAGCCCAGGGCTCTGGTTCTTAATCGGTTTTTCTTTTCTGTCAACCAGGCTCAGGTTCAGCCCTGGATCCGCTGTGGCCTGGCCTGGAGGCCTGGTGCTCTTGGGAGCAGGTGCCCTGGGTCTCCTGGGAGCAGCAGAGCCAACCGAGCATGTCCTGAGAGCCGAACGTGCTCTTCCTGGGGGTGTTCTGGTCTCCGTGACTGCTGCCCCACATCCTGGGACAGGAGGATGCCTTGGGCGGCATGGCAAGGCCCTGCTGTGGTGAAAAATGCCCCCGGAGGCCCAGGACCACAGGATCTGTGTCTTCCTCACACAGTGTATCTGGGGCTGGGGTGACCCCAGGGCAGGGAATGACCACGCCCACCTCAACATCCATGACCGGGCCCCAGACATGTCATTTCTGCCCACAGCTTGCCAACCAACGCAGGTGAGAGTCCACCTTTCCCCTCTGAGGCTGTGGGGGGATGACAGCAGCGTACCTGGACGGCCAGGTGGATGCTGGCTTACACCCCACCCGTCCCCTCAGACTGCCGTCCAGCCTGGAGGCGCCTGTGTCCAGTCCCTTGCAGCGGGACAGGGCTCAGCCACCACCAGGCCCCACGTGGACCCTCAGCCCTCAGGAAACACCTTGAAGCCCATCCCAGCTTGGGGACAGCCAAGCTTCAGTGGGGTGCTGAAGGTGCCACTCCTTGCAAGTCCCTGGTGTCTCCGATGGATCACAGGGAAGTTGAAGGCAGAGGAAACCAGGTGGGCCCTGGCGTCCCCTGTCCTCTGTCCACTCAGAACCCGCACGGTGTGCCCTGAGGTCACCAGCAAGGCCACAAGGTCTGGGAGGACGGGACCCACCCCTGTGTGCAGCACTCAGGCTTTTGTGCTCTTGCTCCCTGAAAACCTTCAGTCATGGGGCAGCTGTGGCCAGGGCCAAGGGGGCCCTGCAGAGGGTAATGGAGGTGGCGATTAGATTGCAGCAACCGCACCGCAGCTTCCGAGTCCTCTAGATGCTGGGTAGGAGGACGGCTGGGGACACAGTGACCAGAGCAGAAACGTGGATGACCCCAGGGAGCACTGCTCTCCCCATGGTGAGCTCAGGAGAGCCAGCAGTGCTGGGCAGTGGCAGCCTGCCGGCACGGAGGCCATCAGCTCGATGGCTCTGCAGGGTGCTTGGGGTGCATGCTGCTGGGGGAGGCGGTCGGTGGGTCCCGTGACTGGAGATAGTTAACCTTTGTCTTGAGTGGGCGGTTGTTCCAAGGAGCGTTGTTTGCGGTCTCAGTTGCCGGGCAGCTGCAGCCCTGGGAGTCAGGAGGGCCGGATGCCCCTGGTTCCCCCGCCTCACTATTGACTCTGGGCTGGAGCAAACCCCATGGGATTAGCCTCGCCCCGCCCAGCGGGCTCTCGTCCGCTGTACTCATCACCTTTGTGGCCCATGGCCCTGTCTGTCTCTCCCCCGCAGAGGGCCAGATGCGGGTGGGGACAGGTGGCACTGTGGTGGCAGCCAGGACCACATGGGCATCGCCCCAGGGCTCCCTCCCCGTGGAGCTGTGCTCCTGGCTGTGGGCGCAGGCATCGGGATAGCCAACCACTGACCGGGTCTCTGAGGAAGCAGCCCAGAGACACATGGGCACCGCATGCTGTGGCTTCGCCTCACAGCCGAGACAGCAGCTGACCACAGGCCCGTGCTCCTCCCAGCTCCGCTGCCCTGGGTGCAGGGTCCGTCATGCCCGCGCCCGCCACTTTGCTTTGCAGTTGGCAAGCGAGAACGAGGAGGAGTCTCTTTCGGTAGGCAGAGGCCAAATGAGCTGCTTTCAGATAAATAACAACAGGGAGCCACACACAAGCCCGAGCTGGGAGGACCAATCGAGCCCGGAAGCTTGAGATCAATCTGTAAGTGGGCAATGGAGCCAAACCTCACCTCAGACAATAAAATAAAATTTTAAAAGTCAGAACAATTAACATTCTTATAACTCTTCTGGTTTTTGCAGCATTTGGAAAGTGTAGAAAATGCAGATATGAGTAAAGACATGTTTGTAGGTGATTCTGAGCAGTCAGTTAGCATCTTCTTCTGAGATATGCACATCTATGCACGCACACGCGTGCGTGCACTCACAGTGCTTTGCTTTCCTCCCGTGCTGTGACACAGCCTTGGGAGGCCTGCGTCACGCGCAGCTCCTGCACATGCGCGGACCTCTGGCCGGGTCCTCTGCGGGGTGCAGGGGCATCACTGCCGTTCTCAGCTAGTGTCCACACCGCCCATAAACTCCGTGTTGGACACCTGTCCCCTGTCTCCACCCTGGGATGGTCCTCAAGGGAGCTCTGTGGACAGAGGGGGAGCAGCCTTCAGGAGCGGCGCTGCGGGCGGCTTCCCCGCCCCCGGGCACTACTGGGGTCGGTTCACCACACTGTGCAGAATTGGTTTGCCTGCTCCCTCGTAGGCTGAGGTCCCCCCACTGCCCACCTGACCCCAGCTGTGCAGGGCAGTGAGCCCTGGGGTGCTGGAACCCCACACTCCCTGGGGCGCCAGGATGAGGGCATCCAGGGTCCCGCACTGGCTTTCAGGCAGCAGCCTGCCCCTCCCCCTCCCAGGCCGCCGCTTGTTGAGCTGCTTGGAGGATGAGAAGCACTTGCAGTGACTGGCCCAGGGTGGATTAAGCATCAACCCCGAGAGCTCTTCTCCTCGGGCTTCCTGGCCAGTACTTTTCCAGGAGGCCTGGGCCCAGCCCAGGAGCGTGCACTGCGCAACAGAAGCAGGGTGAAGGCGGGGCCTGGGCTCCGCCACCTTGCAGCTGTGCCGGGTCCCAGGGGCACAGGCCTGGGTCCTCCTGAATTCCACCGGGCCCCTCCCCTGGGTCCCCAGTTGCCCCAGTGCCTTTGCCCCTTTATCTCCCCTATCCTCAAGCCACCAGTTGCCCCATGTTGCGCCGACCCTTCCTGTGGCCCCCAGCGACCACACCAAGCCCCAGCCCGTGCTGCCCGCTGTGCTCACCAGCTTGCTGTTTAGGGGGAAGCCCCGGCCCTGCACCTGGCTGAGGGGCTCCCCACTCGCAGTTGCCCTCAGACTGGACTTGAGGTGGACTCGGAGTTGGCAGAGATGGACAAGGGGGCTGCTCCCTGCTGCCCCTTCTCCCCTGCTGTCCCCTCCCCGTTCCCTGTCTCTGGTCCCAGGCCCACTTTGCTTCCCAGGAGCCCTCCTGCCCGCAGTGGGTTCGGGGCACTGGGAGCGTAGATGGCCCCACCCCTGCCCCGCCCGGGGCTCCGCAGGACTCTGGCCTCCTGCCCGCGGAGGGGTGAGGGGCTTGACATTGGCCTCTGCCTGGGTAATTCCAAGGGCTGGGAGGCACACGCTGGTGGCTGAGCCGCGCACTCTGCTTGGCCGCACGTGAGCCGTGACCCACTGTGCCTGGAAGTGAAGGTGCCAGAGGGACGAGGTTGGGGCATCTTTATGGCAGGACCGAAACTCCCGGTCAGCCGATGACAGAGGGATGAGCTAGGCAGGAACATTACAGGTAGTCAGATAAGGCTGGGTCCGCGAGAGTCCGGACAAAGGTGAAACACAGCCCAGCTGCACTGGAGACACAGGGGCTAGAAAGCAGGCCTCAAGATAAAGACAAGCTGACCAGATCTGTTTACTTCCTCAAAGAACAAACACTGGGCCCAAAGAAGTCTAGATAGA
This sequence comes from Heterocephalus glaber, assembly GCF_000247695.1. Next base: position 584,553 of record NW_004624751.1, on the reverse strand, counting down.
CATCGGCCGCCCGGGTGGGAGACCAGAGACCTCTGGACCCACCACTTCCTGGGAGAGTCTTTGCTCCTTCCATCCACACTTGTTCTGTGACTTGTTTCCCAGCTGGACACCATTACCTAAGCGAATGGACTTGGAACCTTACTGGACGCCCACAGCTCTGACCCGCATTGTACTCACCTGCTTTCACCCTGTAAAACTCCTCTGTAAAGCAGGGTTCCCGGCTGCCACTCGGGAGTTTTCCTATCAATAAATATCTTCCTCCTCTTAACCTCCTTTGTTCCTAGAATTCATTCTTCGATTTTTAGAGAGCAAGAGCTCAGAGTCTCATACAGCTAACGGATTGGGAGATACAATATTTCAACCCGAACGTGCTTTCAGAGCAGGTCCCACTGTGCCCGCCAGGGCCTAGGACGGACCTGGGGGAAGCAGGTGTGCTGGCAGTCAGAGGCACCCAGTTCACCAGCGCATTCCTCCCCTCCAAGACCCTGCAGGGCCCTGACCGCCCAGTCAGCTTACACCCTGGGCTCCCTGACAAGGGAGAGAGACAAGCAGGTACGGGCCATGTGGGTGCTGTCTGCCACAGCGGAGGGCCCGGTGCTCCATCTCTGAGCTGCTGGCTGGGGGTCCTGAGGGGAGGTTCGGGGGGGCCCTCAGGTGAGGCTCGGGGATTCTCAGATGAGGTTCGGGGGGGGGCCCTCAGGTGAGGCTCGGGGATTCTCAGATGAGGTTCAGGGGGGCCCTCAGGTGAGACTCGGGGATTCTCAGATGAGGTTCGGAGGGGCCTTCAGGTGAGTCTCAGGTGAGGTTCAGGGAGCCCTTAAGAGAGACTCAGTGCCCTCTGGTGAGACTCAGAAGGGTTCCCAGGTGCAACTCGGGTAGGCCCCAGGTGTAGAGACTTTACCCTGCCCTGGCCTGTGGAAGGAGAAGTCTGGAGCAGATAGGAGGGCAGGGCACTCAAAACTGGCCCTTGTTGCTGAAGCGGGACAGTAGGTGTCCTACTAGGGACAGCAGCTGGGCAGGTGCCAATACCCTGGCGAGGTGGGCAGAGGATCCACAGTGGGGGAGCCTCCTCTTGCCAGAAGCCTCAGTCCCTGGACAAGGCCGCTGGCTGCTCTGGAGGTTCAGATAAGGGCTCTGGGGATGACCAGGGCCCATGGGGACATGGAGGCCCTGACCCAGAGGGCCAGACCCTGAGGGGCATCAGGGAAGCTGGCAGGTGCAGTGGAGAAGGGGCAGGTGGCCCCGTGAGGAGGAAAGCGGCCATGCAGGGGGACCCGCGGGGACTGTCAGGTGGCCAGGGCCTTGGGCTGAGCCAGGGTCCAGAGGCCAGAGGCGTGGCGAGCTGGGCGTGGCAGCAGCGTGACTCACGAGGCTGACGGGGGGGCACCCAGCTGGAGGAGGAGGGGCAGCAGGGTGACCCCAGTCCACCCAGCTACAGCACTGGACCATCTCCTGGGGTCAGGAGCCCTGCCTGCCTCTGGCCTGCAGGAGCCTGTTCTCCTGGAGTCCACCTGAGGGGCCAAGCGACCCTCCCCTCCCTCCGCTGCGCCACCCCCACTTCCCTGGCCCTGCTGGGGCCTGCCCCCCGCTGCTTCTCCAACTCCCCTCGAGCTAGATAAGCCCTGACCCCACTTGGACCCCTGTCCCTGCAGCCCAGGGCTGCTCCTGCCGAGGTGCCCAACTCAGAGGACTGACAATCCTGGCAGGTGAAGCCAGTATCCCCTAGTGGCAGGGAGACGTGGAGGGGGTCTGGCACCCAGCTCTAGGTCATCTAGAGAGACCAGGTCCCCTCCAGGCAGGGCCCCAGAGTCTTCCCAAGGGGAAGGCATATGGTGACACCGGAGGTGGGACGCCTGGGGCTTGGGGTGCAGGAGGCCTGAATGCTGTGGGAACAAGGGGACTGGGGTCCCCTACTCTCTGCTCCGCCTGGAAACCTTGTGGTGGAGCAAGGTCACTTTGGGGCAGTCTTGCTGTGCCCCAGGCACTGTGTCCTGTGTCAAGGTGGAGAGCTGGGTGGACAGATGGGTGGACAGACGGGCTTGATGACTTGCACCCTTGGTTTCTACCTGGAGTTGGAGCCCCGGGCCTCTCTCTACTCTCTGGGTGTTGTGGGATTCCTGCTGGCCACTCAGGCCCTCAGACCCAGGCCACCTGGAAGGAGGTGACTGGGCCTGGCCACATCCTGGGTCCCAAATTGTGGAGCAGCCCATGGGGAAAGGTGGACAGCTCCTGCTGCTACACAGATGCTGGTGGGAACCTGCAGAGCAGGAATTGCCCTTGGCTGTCCCTCCTTAGCCTCCTGTGTCCCCAGGACCCCGGGGATAGCCCGGGCCTACACACCCGAGGCAGGGGATGCTCAGCAAGGACCTCAGGCCAGCAGGACAAAGTGAGTCCAGCTGGGCAGAGCTGTGTGGCCCTCAAGGGCCTGGCTGTCCATAGTCACCTGAGGCCATTGAAGGGCCTTGGGCCAGGCTGCTCTTTTACAGCAGGTGTGAATTATGAATTGTGTGGGAGACCAAGACATGAAATACAGCCAGACCCAGTGTAGGCACAAAGCCAGGGCCGCGTGTCCACTGCCTTGAACACACGCCAGCCTGCAGGAGTGAAGCCCAGGGAGGCCAGCGAGGCCCTCGCACCTGGTATGGCCAGTGCAGCCTCAGGAAACATGGCAGTGTGTCCTTGTGTGGCCCTGGGGATGGCTTTGTGGAGAGGCCTGGAGCAGCACCCTGAGCCCCTTCCAGTCTTGACCCATGACCACGTCAGACACAAGTTCATGTCTCTGGCAGAGAAGACATGACAGCCCCAGTGTCCCTCCTCACAAGATGCCTGTCCCAGCAGGGCTGGTGCAAGACATGACCATTTGGTGTCTCCTCCAGCCCTGGTTCTGCATGTGAGTAGGACGGGGGACACCAAGACCCTGGCCAGCGGGTGTAGGGTAGGTGCCGGGGCTCGGCCACTCTGCTGGTCCCTGTTGGACGAGCCTGGGTGCGGGGAGTGAGGGCGGGAGGCTCGTGCTTCTCCAGACTCCCCAGGCTCGTACAGGCTGGGCCCCTGCGAGCCCAGAGCCGCGGCAGCTTGGCCTGGCTTCCTTCCGGGGCTGGTTGGAGGGGCTGTCCCGTGCTCCGCCCCTTTGGCCTTGGAGCCCCTACGGCCCATGCATCCTCCTCCCCTGCTTGGTGCTTGGAAGGTTCTGCCTCCCCCAGGCTGCACACGGGCAGGGTGCAGGAGATGGCATCTGGCCAGACCCGTGGGGTGGCCCACGGAGGTGGCACGGGCCCTCCTTTCTTGGCCTGGCCGGGGCCACCCGCCATCCTGTCCTTGCTTGGGTGAAGCACCTTCTTTCTTCCGGGCTGGTGGCCTGTGACTTGCTGCCCTGCAGCGTGGTGACACCGGCGACTCCGCTGTCCTCGGTGTGCCTACCCCTGACCTCTGCCAGGCAGTGGCCACTGGGGCAGGCACTGTCTGGGAAGGAGCCATGGCCGTGCCTCAGGCGTGCTGCCCTGACCGCCGACACAGCTAGGGCTCAGAAGTAGGCATCTGTGTCTCCCCGAGCGGCAGGCCCCGGCCTGGTGGCCCTTTCGGAGCATGTCTTCCTGGTGCTGCTGGCTGTCTCCTTGCCTCACCGCGTCAGCCTCCTTAGAGTGAGCACACGAAGCTGGAGAAAGAGACCACAGAGCCCATAGCAGAGCTCAGCCACAGGGAGACACAGCGTGAGTAGCCTGGGCCGTGTGGGGTGGACGCCCAGCAGGGCTGCCCGTGGCCCTGAGCAGCATGATTTGCCTAACTCCACCTTGGGCCACTGGCACAGGGACTGACCAGACGGAGTTGGGATGGGACTACAGCCCTGCAGTGAGAACCTGGTGGGGTGGGCAGTAACCTCTGGCCCAGGTGAGCAGGACTTGGAGCCCCTGAAGGCCGGTGATGAGCCCCACCCTGGTGGCTCTGTAGGTCAGAAGGTCGATGGCTGGCAGAAGGGCTCCATGTCAGGATGGCCATGTGGGTGCTCTCAGGTGGACCTATGGTACCGACCCCTGCCAGGCCCCCCCTGCCCCCGGCCAGAACCAGCACTTCTGTGACCTCCGGGCTCCATGCTCAGATCCCAGAGGGAGACTCGACCTGAGCAGTGCAGATGCCTCCCCTCTGAGACCACGGCTCCAGGACAGAGCCGGCCGGGGCTCACTGCAGCATGGGGCCCCGAGCAGACAGTGTGGCAAACCAGCTGCTGTGGGTGGGATGGACCCGGGCCTCACAGACACGCTGTCCTGACCCTCCGGGAGGTCCCCTACTGGGGACAGAGTGAGAAAGCGGCTTCTCCTTGCTCCTCAATGGGTCTCACTGGGAGGTGGGACACTGAGCCACTGCCACACCAGGGTGTGGCTCCAGGACAATGGGCAGCATTCGTGAGGTCCCTGGCAGGGTGAGCCCGGGGGAGTAGAAGGGGACAGGCGCTCACCATGGACAGGGCCTGCTGGTGTGGCCAGGCATCAGCAGCTTGACGGGAGCTCAGCGAGGAGGCATGACCGGGTGAAGGCAGTGTCCCCAGGAAGTCTCCCTGAGCACTGGCTATTGGCAGCAAACGCCTGGGCTCTTCCAAGGGAGCTTGGCACAGATGCTGCCTACGTGTGCCCTCTCCTCATCGGTTGCCCGCCTCCGGGCCAGAGGCCAGCAGGAGCAGCCTGTGGATCGGTCCCCAGGCCCCGGCCCCCTGGTGCCAGTGGGTGGAAACGCAGATCTTTCATGAGCAGCAGAGGTCCGCCCCAGGGGGAAGAGACCAGCACAGGACCCTTACCCCTTCAGGACTGCAGTGCTTTCTTCCCCAGGCTGCTGGCCTCCCCTGCTGGTTCTGACTGAGGAGCTTGTGACTGTGGAGGGTGGCCAGGGGCTCGGGGCTGGTCACCGGGAGCAGGAGCCGGAGGGGAAGGGCAGGTGCGTGGGGCCCAGGGACAGTGGAGTGGCTGAGCGCTGGGTTCCCCTCCAGAGGTCGAGCTGGTGTGGGTGGGGGTTTCCTGTGGCTCCAAGTCCCCAGGGACAGCCTCAGCCTGGCAGCAGGACAGGGCTGTTGCTATGGCCATGTGCTTCTGGCCACTGGCTGCAGGGTGCGTGTGCACCTGTGCCCTCTCCAGGCTGGAGTCTCAGCAGACAGACTCCCAAGAGCTGGGGGGCGGTCCCATGGCTCTGGCTGAGTCCACAGGCACCTGGCTCAGGACCTCACTGGCAGCAGGGCCGGGATGAGCCGGCAGAGGGTGCAGCACAACCCCTCAGCTGCACTGTGGGGGCAGCGTGCGGGAGTGGGGACAGCTGCCAAGCGAGCGCCCCAGGTCGGCCAGGCTGTGGCTGGAACCCTGGGGACTGGAGGTGGCCAAGGTCGCCTTGCAGCCCCTCCTCGGACTGCACGCCCCCACCCCTCCTGGGACGGGCCTTGGCCCAGGTGCCCCGCGAGCTGGTCCAGGATGGCAGGAAGACTAAGGCCAAGGTAGAGCCCTGAGGTGACTATAGTTCCTGTCTGGGAGCTGCTGCCCTCCTCCGCCTGGGAAGGCTGACCTGGATTGCAGACAAATGTCCACCGTACTGCTCCCCACACTCGGCCAGGGGCAGGGGCAGATGGGGGACCCCTGTCAGCCAAGGGATAGCACGCACCCCGGGGTGGGGCAGGGCTCGGGCTCAGGGAGGGCAAGAAGGTGGGCTCCAGGTTGGGAGGGGCGGCCAGGGGCAGCCTGGAGGGTGGTGGCAGCAGCCGTCTTATGGGTGGACACGGGACAGCCCAGGAGGGACAGGGGTGGGGACAGGGACAAGGGACACCCCCTCACCCCTCCGGCCTCTGCACCTGGGGCCTGGAGCTGGCAGGGGACAGAAGTTTGTGACCCAGTTGCTCCTCCTCCCCAGGCTCCCAGGGTTTCTGACTGTCGTGGTCCCAGCTGAGGATGCTTGGGGTGGCAGGGGCTATGACCAGCACTTTGGGTCTGACCTTGTTCCCGTGGGCTCTGAAGGGGATGGAAGAAGCCAAGCAGGGTCTCCCTGGGCAGAGGCCAGTCCTCAGCATCTCCCTGGCATGGGGCGGCGCGGGGGAGGGGAGACGCTCAACTGCACACCCACAGGCCCCGCTCATCCGGGAAGGGGCCCTGCTTGCCCCAAGGCCTTGCATCCTCAAGGCCTGTCCCACCTCTGCGGCAGACCTGAGCACATGTGAGAGTGCATGGTCAGCTGGGGTAGAGCCGTCCACCCAACTGGCCGTCCCCCGTCTGCAGCTGGAGTGTTCAGACACGTGGCCTGCGGCCTGGGCGTCCCCTGAGGAGCTGGGGTGGATGAGGCGGAGCACTGAGGGCTAGGGGTGCGGGGGGCCGCCTCTCCCTCACCAGGAGCACAGAGCCCATGGCTTTTCCTGAGCCACCTGGAAAGGATCCACTTCCCCACTTGCCCTTGCCGCTGAGGGGAGGGACACGGGTGTCCCTGACACCCAAGTACTTGCTCCGGCTGGGGCCAGCATGCACAGGTGGGGGAACACACAGTTCCTGTCTGTGTCCAGGCCGAGGCTGCTGCCTTCTCTGAACTGGGAGGAGCTGGCACCAGCTGATCCTGCCTCTGTCGGGCACACGACACTTTCCTCATCTGGGTGACATTCTGGTCATCAAGACTTCACATTTCCATGTTCAGGCCAAGGTCCAGCCAGGCTCGGCCCAGCCTGGAGCGTGAGCCTGCACCACGGAGCAGGGACCCAGAGTGGGGCTCTGTGTCCTCTGCCAGACATGGGGTGACACCTGGGTGGCAGTGGGTGTCATTTGAAAGTGCATCCTCCACGCCTGGTGTCCTCTCTCCCCGGCGCCCTGTCTCTGTCCTGAGTGAGCGATGGCTCAGCTCTGTGATGACCTCCATGTGGGGGACAGAGTCATCCATGAGGCTCTAGGGCTGGCCTGTGGGTGCAGCTGGAATGCTCGGGAGTGCACGCCTGTGGCTCCACAGTCCTGCAAGTCACAAGACAGAAGGCCGCTCCCCTCCAATCTGCCAGTGCCCTCTTCACCCCAATGAAGAGCTTAAAGAGGAAAGTTATTTCTTAGGTGGCTTCCAAAGAGTTCCACTTGGGCCCAGAATTCACAGAAATGCCCTGGGGTGCCAGGTGGGGTCCCCAGTGATGGCCAAGCCTGAGGCTGCCACAAGTCATGAGTGAAGTGGTAGGGGCGTGGGTGGAGGGGAAGACGGATGAGTGGGTGGATAGGAAGGTGGATCCATGACTAGGTGGGTGAGTGGATGGGGTGGTGGGTAGATGACTGGAGGATGAGTAGAGAGAGGGAAAGAGGATGGGTAGATGGATGGATGGGTGGATGATGGATGAGTCGTCCGAGGGATGGACGGGTGGATGGAGTGGATGACTGGGCAGGTGGATGGATTGGGGTAGGTGGGTGATGGACGAGCAGATGGAGGGATGGATGGGTGGATGATGGGTGGGTGGATGACAGATGAGTGGCTGGAGGCTGAGTAGATGTGGAATGGATGGATGAATGGCTTCTTTACTCCTCATTGTTCCCAGATGGATTCAAAGTGACTTGGATGCACATGAGACACTCTAAAAAGTGAGAAAAGCAGAATAATTGGAAAATCAGGGGAAGTCTTCTCAAACAGTGCTGGAACACAAGACCTAATACCTTTCACCCAGAGTGACTGGAAACGAACCCCAGACCCAAAGCACAGTGCAAAACTACGAAAGCCCTGGCCAGAAGCACAGAGAAAGTCTAGGTGACCTTGGGAGTGGTGATGACAGACACAGCACCAAAGCTGTGATCAATGAAAGAGGGTGTCATCAAGATCAAATATTCCATTCTGTGAAAGACACCATCACGAAGAAGGGAAGACAGCCACAGGCCGCAGAACGTGTTGGTGGAAGGCACCTCTGATATGGACTCTTCTCCAGGACTCACAGACGACTTCTAAAGCTAAAAAATAAAGTAAATAAGCTGAGCGTGGTAGCACACGCCTGTAATCCCAGCACTCTGGAAGTCTGAGCCTGGGGAATGGCAAGTTCAAGGCCAGCCTAGACAACTTAGCAGTTCCTAGTAGAAGAAAAAGAAAAAAGGGAAAGCAAACAATTCGATTAAAATAAGTCAACCAGTGCTCAGGAGACTGAGGCAGAAGGATCGCAAGTCGGAGGCCACTCGGCTGCAGAACTGGACTCTGTCTCCAAATAAAAAGGTTAAAGACCGCAGTAGGGCAGAACTGCACATAAACATCTGCAAAGACTCCCCACGACCTGTGCCGTCAGGGAGATGCAGACCAGGACAATGAGGGACACCACTGCACACTGGACACTGGGGGCAGACCGTGGAGCTGGGGCTCCTCTCACTGCGGGACAGCACAGGGCGCAGCTGCTTTGCCAGGGAGCTTGGTGGCTTCTTGGCTTCTTACAACCCCAGCCCGGCTTCCTTTCCTGCTCCTGGTGAGCTGGGTGCTCTCGGAACCAGGCCCCATGCTGTACCCACGGCGCTCACCCATCAGCGCCCACGCTGGACGCATCCGAGTCGCCCTGCAGAGGCGAGGGCTCCGTCTAGACTGCCGCAGTCGGGATCTCGAGGTCCCCAAGGCCACGTGCAGGGCTGGTGTGGGGGGGGTGCGTCCCGGAAGTGCCTGGAAGGGGACGGGACCTGGCCCCTCCCTCTCTGCCTCTCAGCACCCTGCCCCCGCCTGGTGTCCCTGCTGCCTGGCTCAGGCCACACACAATGACCACGGACTGAAACGGTGGCCCCGCGAACCCAGAGGGCCTGTCCTCCTGGAAGGGGTGGTGTCAGGAACTCATCACAGCTGACAAACGCAAGCCCCACGGGTAACATACAAGCCGTGAACAGACGCGGAGGGAGCTCACGGGCCTGAGCGGAGGCCGGCGGGGAAGTTCTGGGCTGCAGCTCAGGCTCCGTGGCTTTCCTCAGTGGTGGCAGGGTCAGTGGCCGGCAGGGGCTGGGGAGGCGGAGGGCACACCAGGGTCTGAGGGCTGCGAGGGCTCAGGTCGATGGAGCCCAGAGCCAGAAGGTCCGGCCCTGAGGGACCCGGACTTGAGGACGGACCATGGCCCCGACGGCCTGCAGGTGGCCCCTGACCAACCAGGCCCCTCGAGGCGGGTGACGTGACCGGGGAGGCCGTGCCCACGCGGGCAGGCGTGTGGGGACCTGAGCTGCTCCGAAACAGTGTCTCTGAGCAGTCGGGGGAGGAGCAGTGCGATGTCAGCTCCGTGGAAGGCGACATGGCAGCTTCTTCCAGCTCAAGTCTGCACTACGTGTGACCAAGTGTCCCTGCCGCCAAAGCCACCAGACAGGTGGCTCTCCGAAGGCACTGGGGAGAGGAGCTCTTCCCTCCTGGCCTGAGCAATCAGAGCGTGGGGTGCTCTGCGCTCCGTGCTGGGGCCTCCCCAGGGCTGCCCACAGGGGGCAGGCGACACCCAGAGTGCGCGTTCGGTTCAGATGCAGGACAAGGCACCACTGAAGGCACCGGAAGAGGGCAGCCTTCTCAGGGATGAAGGAAGTGCTAGGCCAGGGAGATCATTGCAGTTGTTTTCATCGACAACTAGCAGCAGACACGCAAGCTGAACGTGACAGGAAAAGGAGTGGCTGCTTGGGCTCAGGCAGGTGGGGCCAGGAGGCTGGGAGCCCCTCTCTGCAGGTCTGGCACATTCCCTGGGACCCAGGCCTCCCTTTCTGTAGCCTCAGTGGGGTCTTTTCCACCAGCCCCTGGAAGCTCCAGGAGGGGCCGCTGCTCCTCTGGGCTGCATCCCAAGCCTCCCGGGTCCCCTCCCTGCATGCTACTGTGCCGACCAGACCCTCACTCAGTGTGCTGAGGGAGCAGAGCCTCGTGTCCGCCATGCAACGGACAGGGTGGGACAGCTGGGGACAAGGACTAGCAGGTGGGGACCATGGCTGGCCACAGAGCTGGCTGTGCGGCTCTGTCCCCTGCTCTGTCCCCTGCCCTGCAGCACCCCTCTCAGGCTTTAGCTGTGGGCTGGTGACCACAGGCCCTGGAGATCCTGGCCTCAGCTCCCCACTGGCTCAGAGCTCCACGGGTCACAGCGAAGAGGCAGAGACTCCTCTGGGTGCACCCCAGGCCCTCTCCCAGAGTTCACCACCAGCGTGCCCGTCTCCTGGTCAAGGGAGGTCCCAGGTCCCACTCCTGGGGATGCAGCTCAGGTCAAACACCCCAGGTTCAATTACCAGAGAGGGAGACACTGGCTCTGTGCAGCCCGGCACCGTGTCTCCAGGAGCACACAGGCACCTCGTGCCCCACGTGGGACTGACAGCTCCCAGCCAGTCATGCAGGCCCTGGAGGAGGCGACAGGCCTCAACGGAGGTGCACCGTTCTGTGTTCCTGTGTGCCACAGACTCCACATCATGAGTCCCCAAGCCTTGGGAGGGGGTTCAGGGCCAGGCCCACCGAGAGCTCCCCTTCACCCCAGGAGGCTGTGACAGCAGGAAACCGGACCTCACAGGGAGCCAGCATGGAGCAGTCAGGTGGCCAAGCTTCCCTGTCATCCAGCGGAGCAGGTCCCCCAGCAGGAGGGCGTGGGGGAGGTGACAGAGTGGTGTGGAGCCACCAAGGAAGGGTGCAGGACTGTGGGCTCTAGGGGCTCCTGAGTACCCCGACCCCAGTTCCCAGAATTCTTAGGTGGAACTGGGGTCCGTCCCAGCCATCCCTGCTGACCTCAAGGTCATAAGTGAGCCACAGGCTCACGGGCCTTGGGTGGTCCCTACCCTCTGGGGCTTGTGTCTCCCTCCCAAGGACATCCCGAGTACCACCTCACTTGTGTCCCTGGGCCTGCTCGTCTCGGGAATGTCATGAAGCCACACACCAGAGGTGTCCTGGCCCCGTGAGAGCAGACGCTTTCCCTCCGGCAAGGTGGGGAGCAGCATGGGGAGATTCCCTGCACCTGCGGCTGGTGCCCAGGGGATGCCTGACTCCTCCCGAGACCAAAGGGGCTGACCTCAGGCAGGGGCCTGGACAAGCTGAGATGCACCTGGGGGCTGCAGGGCACACGCTGACCACAGGGTGGCAATGACCTCAGCTGCATTGTCCTTGGTCCTGCAGATCCACTGCCAGCACCAAGCCCACAGCTCCCTGAGCTCCCGAGTTCTGCCAGAAGAGGTAGGGCCTGTTGTCCGAGGTGGGGGTGCTGGCCCGGCTGTAGGCCCCTCACTGCCACCTGGGCTGGACAGGACCAGAGCCCCCCGGGGCCTCTGCCCATGGTCTCCAGTGAGGCAGGACAGGTCCCTCCCGAGTGGCGGACCCGGGTGACAGATGTGTCAGGGTCTAGACTCTCAGCTGAGGGCACCCTGGTCACAGCCTGCCCGATGGCCAGCATGAGACGTCTCAGCTGTGCTCAGTAGGTGACTGCTCCCCTGATCACCAGTCAGAGACAGAGGCAGGAGCCCACCCCTCCAGCCTCATCAGGCCTCCAAGAGCTCCACGAGAGTTTCGCTCCACGCTTACATCAGCAGAGGTTGCCAGGGCACCGCACAGACGGTCCCGTGTGTACCTGCCCCCTTCCTGCATCCCTGACGTGGGCCCGAGTGTGCTGAGCCGACAGTTACATTATTACCTACCCGTCCTTAGTCACAGGAGTAGTGGCTCCATCATTGGGGTTTCCTGTCCCCATGGAGCTGGCCTGAGCTGCCCAGCGAGGGCTTCTCCAGAGGAGACGCCTCCAGTCTCTCCTCCTCTGGGGTTTTCACCAGTTTGGGGCTGGTGACAGCTGACCTGGAGTACAGCGCACGCAGCGAGCGGGACAATCTCCCCTGCCTCCTCCACAGCCGGGCCTGGCTGTGTGGTTTGGTTCCATCTACATCTGCTGTGAGCAGCACACTTCACTGAAGGTGGCTAGGAGCTGGGTCTCAAGCCCCAGCTCTTCGCAGATACAAAGCCCTGCCACGGAGTGTGCCCGGGGGATGTGCGGAGCGACGCTGGCCCTCGAAGGTGGTTACCCTGCTCGGAGCAGGAGCCCGAGCTCAAGGCCCCCGGGATGTGGGTGGGTGGACTTTCAGGGTGACCAGCATCTCACTGCCCATAGGCCGCTCCTGGCAGTGGGATGTGGGCCCCATGAGGCCCTCGAGGCCCTGAAGCCCAGGTGGGGCGACGTGAGGAGGCGTCCTGAGCCCGTCTCGCCTCCGTCCTGTCTGCTCTGTCCCGCTCCGCCCCGCTCCATCTCCTGCGTCTGTCAGTCTCTTCTCGGTGTCTGCCCTCCGGCCCTCTGTTCCCCCTAATGGCTCTCTGGGGAACCTGGCACCTGCAGGAGTCCAGCCGAGCCCCACCCTCGGGCACCCCCAGCACGGGCTGAGGAGGTCAGCAAGCGCGTGTCAGAGGCTCCTGGAGGGCCCAGGCCCGAAGTCTGCTCCTCCTGTGGGGTCCTTGCCGCCCTCGAGTTTCTCTCCGGGGGCAGCTTCAGTGCCCTGGAGGCGGAGTCCAAGGACAGCAGTGCCAGGGGCTCCGTGGCCTGGGCCCTGGGCTGGTGGGGGAGGGCTGTGGAGGCCCCGCCTGCCTCTGCTACCCGTGTGTCACACTCCAGCCCTCAGCCTCCCACTCAGGCAGACGGCGGGGGCATAGTGACCTTGGCGTGCGCCGGACAGCTGCGTGCGGCCGGCTCCCGTCTGTGTGGCTCACCCAGCCGCATCCTGGGCGGCGGACAGCGGCACGTCCCTGGGACGCCATCGCAGCAGTTGTAGTGGGATGGCACCAGCAGGAGCGGCGGTGCGTGGCGGAGGCCCGACCCCAGGTGCTGCGGGAGCCCGTCTCACAGAGAATGCGACCTCATCCAGCAATCAGTTGCCAGAGGAGGGGCTATAAATAACTCATTGCTCAAAGAGACAGTGACTGTAATTACAGACCTAGGAAGCCATGTCATCCAGACCAAGGCTATTTGCAAAGGAAAATGTATAATCTTCAATGTTCTCTTTATTTACTGAAATGTAATGGGGAAAAATGAGTGTTCAGACCAAGATGGTAGGAAAGCCGGGTGTGGTGGGGACACCTGCCATCTCAACTGGGAAGGCTGAGGCAGGAGGAGCTAAAGTTCAAGGCCGGGGCCGGGGATTTAGCTCAGTGGTTCGCCACCTGCCTGGCAAGCGCAAGGCCCCGAGTTCGATCCCCGGTACCAAATAAATAAATAAAGTTCAAGGCCAGCCTGGGTGACTTAGCAACTTAATAGGACCTCGTCTCAAACAAATAACCCCGTACAGCCAAAGGTGGTACAAAGAGCAAGAGGAAGAAAGGATGAACATGAACGGAAATCGGAGAACAGCAGCAGTCACAGCCTTGTCCTGGCGCCTCTGTCCTGTCCCCTCCCGTGTGACTCGTGAGTCCTCTGGTCTCTGGCGTCCCAAGCGCCGCTCACTGGGCAGCTCCAGAGCTCCTCCCTGCCCCGTTTACTGCTTACAGGCGGGGACGTGCGTGAGCCAGCCCCGTGTGCTGTGTTTAAGGGTTTAAAGAGGAAACGGTGTTTCTCTCTCGTTCTCCCCCTCTCCCCCACAGACGTGGGACACGGACAGGCCTTCGGCTTCCCGTGCCTTGGCCGCCCATTCCCAGCCCAGGAGGGTCTGAGGCTGCGCCTGTCTGGGCTCTGGCCGGGACAAGCTGCAGGGACCCCAGCCTGGAGGACAGAGGCGAGAGGTCGTGTGCCGTGGGGCGGGCCCGGGCAGCCCCAGCCAACCAGGGCACGAGCCCCCAGTCCCTCCCAGGACAGTCCTCCCGCCCCCAGAGACAACACGAGCTCCGCCAGTGCAGCGCTCAAAGTTGCCCTACAATTTCTAGAACATTCCAGAATAAGAACAGGAGGGCGAGCAGAAAACAGAAGAGGTGAGTCAAGGGGAAAGGACAAAGCCATCATTATTTGTGGCCTAAACAATTCCTAGCAAGAATGCAAGGGGCCGGACGGGAAAACACTGGAGTAATGGAACCTGGAATTCTGTGAGGTGGTGGGTTACACAGGAAACACAAATCCAGCGACATTCGGTTCTGTTTCACCCCAGAGCACTTTCAAGGTCCTCTCGGTGGTAACAAAAGTGTGGATAAACACGAATACACTTAGGAAAGATCTGACACCATAAAGATGATTCTCAGCACATATGCAAGTGTGTCTGATGCCTTTTCAGTAAAACATAAGTGGATCTGGGGGAAAACTTTAAAAAATGATTCAAAAGAGGCCCAGTGTACTGGCGTAGGCCTATGATCCCAGCACTAGGGTAGCTGAGGCAGGAAGATTGTCATAAGTTCAAGGCCAGCCTGGGCTACAAAGTGAGTTCAAGGCCAGCCTGAACTGCAAAGCAAGACACTGTCTCCAAAAAAAAAAATTAAAAAAAATTTCAAAAGTTCACTTTGGTAATAAAGAGCAGCAACAATGATCTAGAAGTTATTGGTTATGGGAGGAGGAAAAGGACTCCAGGGAGACTCCTTCTGCTTGGAGATGCACCAGAGCAGCCTCCATGAGAGCCTTAGAGGATGTGGGCAGGTGTGGATGGGTATGGGTGGGTGTGAACAAGTGTGCTGCAGGGCAGGTATAGACAGGTATGGATAGGTATGGCCAGGTGTGGGCGGGTGTGGGCAGGTGTGGGCAGGTGTGGGCAGATGTGGACA
>NW_004624751.1:499633-568131 GCF_000247695.1 Heterocephalus glaber | reverse complement strand
GTCCTGGCGGGGCCCCGGCCTGGGCTCCGCATCCCGCAGCCGTCGCGGCGTCGCGCTCGGTCGCCAGCATGTCCCTGCGCTTCGTGGTGACCCCGGCGAGCGGGGCGGGGCACGCGGGGCCCGGGGCGAACGGCGGCGACCCCGACCTTGACCCCGACCCCGACCCCAGAGACCCCGACCCCGGCGCCAGCCCGGATCCGCGGGTGGACGCTCTGCCTATCCTGCGCTACTGCCGCGAGCCCAGCCGCTACGGTAGGTGGCGGTGGCGGGTCTCGGGGATCGCGGGGGTCCCGGGGTCATGGAGGGTCCCCTAGAGGTCGGGAGGTGCGCACGCCACCTGGCGATCGGTGGGCGAAGGCTCTGAGGCCGCCCTGGCTGCTCGAGGCTGCCCCCGGCCAGGTCTTCAGGTCACCAGTGAGGGGCGGCTCCTGTCCTGGGAGCCTGCGTGCTGTGGGGACCTGTGAAGACAGCCCACTGGCTGTGCTGCCTGCTGTCTCCCCTCCCGGGCGGACGGCCACCCCAGTCAGCGACTGCTGTGGCTCCCAAGTCTCAGGACCCTGAGAAGTCTGTGACAGGGGGCACCCCGGACAGGGTGGCTCCTGACCTCTGCCTGCCACAAAGCCAGGTTTCCTGTGGGCGGGGGTGGGGGGGGCTCCACTGGCACAGCCTCGAGTCCTTTGGCCTGGCGTCCTGCTGTCCTTCTGTCAGTGTCCCTAGGTGAGTGGACGCTGCTCTGAGCCCTCGCGCCCCTCCCTGGGCCCAGGCCTGCGGGTCAGCAGGACAGGGTGGCTCAAAGCCAAAGGCCTCTCCAGGGCTCAGGGTGCGTGCACACGGGTGTGTGCAGAGCAGGCAGGGAGGGAGGGAGCCCCGCTGCAGGTCCTTTCTGATAGGCCTTTCTCTGTTCCGCTGTGTGGTCCGGGTGCCTGTGTGGTGTGTATCTGTGTGTGAGCGTCTGGCTGTGATATCTGTGTGTGTCAGTGTGAAGTGTGTATGTGTGTGTCTGTGTGGGGAGTATGTGTCTGCATGTATTACATGTGTGGTGTGCGCATCTGTAGCTGTGTGTCGTCTGAGTGATGTGTATGTTGCAGGTGTCTACTTCTTAGGACTCAGCTGGCACTTACGTGGCTTTGCGGGTCAGTGTCTCCTGCCCTGTGTCCCCTCAGGAGTGGACGTGGCTGGGGGATGGGGTGGCGGCTGGCTGCCAGGCCCTGCTTCCCATCAGCCCCTCCTGAGCCAGTCGGGCCCGGAGCCTGGGGTTCCAGCCTTGTGCCTGGCCCCTCTCCAGCTGGGGTGGGTGCATGGGTTCTCCTGATCCTGACCAGGCAGCGGGAGTGCAGTGGCTGTCCACCTGCTTGGCAGGGACAAGTGTCTTTGGTTTTTGGGAATCAAGTCGAGGGCTTCCAGGGCTGGGACCTGTGGAGCTTCCAGCTGTCCTGCAGCCTGGAGGGCGTGTAGACTGTCAGGGGGTCTCCTGAAAGGGTGTAGGGGAGCAGCACCCACCGTGGGGTCCTCACACGGCTTTCCTGGGTGAGTCTGGCCCTGAACTCTGCCAGAACTGTGTGACAGGACCCTGCCCTGGCTCGCCTGCTCCTCATGGCCCTCCCCGTGGCACTGGGCTCTGCCTGGACTCTGGGCTGGAAGGTGGAGGCCCAGGGCACTGGCCATCAACACCTGAGCAGGGACAGGGCCAGATCAGGACGCCCCTGCGGGTCCCTCCTGAGGCTCCACCCCTCATCCTGGCACAGGGTGCCAGGCCTGGGTGTGGGCTCAGACTTGACCTCCCTCCCTGCACAGCACCGTGAGGGCTTCCACCTTGGTGCTGGTGTGAACCAAGGGCGTTGCCTGGACTCCTGGGGTAGTGGGGAGATGGGGACCCTAGAATTCTGTGTCCACTCACCCTCTCTCTGCCCACGGGTCGGTCCTCTCACACGGGCTCAGCCAGGGACCAGGAACCGGCCTGCCACCTCCTGGCTGGCTGGTGACCTCTGTCCATAGACAACGTGCTCCTGTGGGACAGGAACCCGGGGCGACAGTTCCAGGGGTGGTGGATCAAGTGGTTTTGTGTTGTTCCCACTATGTGGGAACAGAAGACCTATTATTTGCTGCTGCCATTAAAACAATGTAAACCAAGTTTTAAAAAAGCAAACAAAGATTTTATGGGTCTGCCTTGGGCGCTGGGCCAGGAGCGAGCACCAGGTGGGGCCCCTGACCCGAGCCAACCTTCCCATGGGGTGTGCGTGAGGGGGTCGCTCTGGTCCTCAAGCACCACAGCTCTGCTCACCCAAGTCTCTGCTCTGTCATCTTCCTGGTCCTGCGGTAGAGTCCGGCCCCAGGGGTGGACCAGCACCCCTCTGGTGACAGCTGGGCTACACGGCTCATGGAGGCAGGGTCCGTGTTCTGGGATGTGACCATGGTGCCCCGGGCCTGTCCCGGTGTCCCTAGGATGGGCTGTGTGAGTGCACGGTGCGCATGCATCCGGACACCCATGTTCGGGCCATGCTGCCTGCCTCATTGGCAGTGGCACAGTGAGATGGCAGAGGGGGCCTGCTGCCTGTCCAGCAGGGCATCTCCTGTGAGCACAGGGCTGGAGGCTGGGTGCAGAGTCCGAGGGGAGATGGGCTGGGCACAGGCTGGGCATGGGGCTGGGGTTCAGAGAAGCCCCTCAACGGGAAGGGTGCTGGTGAGACCTTCAGCCGTGGTCTTCTACGGGGAGGCCCAGGGACCTGGTCCAGCGGTCAGGGCACATGATGGACTGTCCTGGGAGCACCTTACCAGCGTGCTCTGTGTGTGCCGGGAGCCTCGAGGACAGGCATCTGCGAGGCCATGGGCCCTGCAGAGCACCCCCACCCCATGGCTGCCCTGGGCCCTGCCTGGCACTTGGGCTGGCCCTCCCGTGGCAGAGTGGGGTCTCGAGGGGCGGTGGCCTCCCCTTCCCGTCATTGTTGTGGCTGACAGGGCCTCCTCCTCCTGACCCTGGCAATTACCCTGGGAAGCAGGGGCAGCCTGCGCTTCCCACACGGTCCCCAGGTGCCAGCAGGACAGGGCTCTGGGCCGTGGGGTGAGGCTCCCGAGGTCATCTGGAGGAGGCCCCTGGCTCTGGTGTCTGAGAGCTGCCACGCTGGGCAGACTCTGCTTTCTTCGCTTAAATATTTCATGGTGCTGCCCTTGCTGGTGGCTCGGAAGCCACCTCGGCCTTCTCAGAGCAGGAAGCTGTGCCGCCCTGAGGCATTCTGCCTTGGCTTAGTAGGAAAATGCTGGGTGTTTGATTTGGCTTCTTTTTCACCAGAGAAGGGGATGGGTTTTAAGGCACCAACTCCCTTCGTATTGGAGTTTTGTTTAAATAAAGGCTTTAACGTCCAACATAGAGATCACCGCTGGGTTACAGGGAGCACAAGCCAGGGGCTTCACAATGAGGTCAGCCTGGCCAGAGCCTCTGGTTCAGTGCGAAACTCTGCAGCAGGGCCTTGGCCCCAAGACACCTGGGCGATGCCAGATCCCAGCATCTCCTGTCCTGCAGTGACGAGTTCATACAGGAAAGAAGCACACGAGAACATCCATGACCTGGTGAGGGCATGGAGGCAGGCCCTCGGCCACAGAGAGGCCGCCTGCTGAAATATGTGTGGACGTGGCTTGGGATCGGCAGTTCTTGGCGTGTGTGGGAGGGTGGCTGCCATGTAAGTGTCAGGCAGGTGGAGCACTGAGGCATGAGGGGTGGCACCAAGGGCACTGGGGGACTGGGACAGGAGTTGCGCCCCAGGGACGGGGGGGGGACCCTGGCACATCCGGTCCGAGGTCCAGGCTCTGTGAGCGCCAAAGCTTCACCCAGATGAATGCTAACCCCAGGCAGGGCCGTGGACGGAGACATCCAGGTGGCATACAGCACGGGGGAGGGCACCCTGTGACACTCACGTCGGGCGGCCAGGCCCCAGAGAGAGCCCTTCACCCCACCTGGGGCTGTTTGCAAACAAACATGAAAGCAGAGGCTGGCAAGAGCCCGAAGAGACCGGAACCCTCATGCGCTGGGGGTGGAGGTAGACTGTGCAGTGTGGACGGGTGTTGGGGACCTAAGGCCCTGTGGCAGGAGGACAGGCTGCCTGCAGTTCTGCCCATGTGAGGCCCTCAGTGTTACCCCCTTCATGGAGGCAGAAGGCAGAGCGGGTGGCACCAGGGCTGGGGCTGGGAGGGACCCATTCCACAAGACGCAGAGCCTGGAGATGGGCGGGCAGCTGCACAGCAGCGTGGCCATTCGGGGCGCCTTGGAGTGGTGCCCTCAGGAAAACTGGAGAGCAGGTGGGCGCGGTGGCACGACCTGTCATCCAGCTGGTCCAGAGGCTGGGCAGTGGTCAGTGCCTGGCCACGCTACGTAGGAGACCTTACTTTGAAGGGTGGTGGGGGTTAAAATGGCAAATCTGCAGTGTGTCATGTGTGCTTTACTGCAACACCCTCCTGGAAGGGGAGAGGGACAGGAGGCAGGAGACGGACCCAGCCTGGGCTCCCCTCCCCCAGGGTGGAAAGGCCAGCTGGCTGCTTTTCCGGAGTTCAGAGCTGATTTGATTAAACCAATTCACACTCCAGCAGGGCCCCTCCAGGAGGGGCCTTGTTAATCTCAGTCACTCTGCACACCTCCTGCCAGGACCTTCCTGTGTCGATGACAGTGATGTCTTTGTGATCCTGGCCCAGAAGGGCCCGCGATGGGGCAGGTTCACCTACACGGCCCTCCCTGGGCCCCAGGCCCCTGGCCAGGAGTGTCCCTTGGCCTCAGTTCCCCAAGCCAGACGTGTGGGGGGGCCTCCAGCAGGGGCACCTCCAGCTGCGAGTAGGGAGCCCCCACTGTGCTTGCCCCTGCAGAGGGGCCTCTGCTCTCCGGAGCAGAGTGGGCAGACTTATGTCCAGCCTCACACACAGCAGCCGCAGGGCATCCAGCAGTGTGAGGCCGACGGCACCCACACAGCTATTGCCTGCAGAATTCACGGTCACAGGGGAGAGAAAGTGCCCAGAAGTCCCTGCCCTGAAAACCTGTTCAGAGATGTCACCTGTGCAGCCGAGCACCGCACTCCGCACTAGGCACATGCACACACAGCGCATGCGAACACAACCGTGCGTACGCACACTCAGTGCACACCTGCGGATACAGATGCACACTCACTCCCTGCTTTTAACCTTTTATCCCTTACTAATGTGGCAAACAGCAGAGGAATGAGACCCCCGAGCTGGCTGTGGAAGGCAACAAGGCGCAGACTTT
Source organism: Heterocephalus glaber (assembly GCF_000247695.1). The sequence goes on along the minus strand of NW_004624751.1, from coordinate 562,889 downwards.
ATTCACCTGGGCGCAGGTCGACAGGGCGAGCAAAGACCAGGCGGGATTTTTACAGGGCGTCGTCGTCGGGAAGGGGTCTGGCACATACAGGGTTGGAGCAATATTCGTGGCCGGGGTCCACGCAGCGGTCAGGGCAGATGTGTGGGTGCTGTCAGGAGACTTGGCACCGGGAAGACACTGTGCTGTGCTTTGTGGTCTTTTCTCCTTTCTGTAATATCTGTTCTGCATTCTGTGTGCAAGGACATGGCGCAGCCTGTATCTAGGTGGAGACGGCAGGAGGCAGGACGTACACCTGGTCTCAGCCACCTAAGGAGGGGCGCGTCTGCCAGGGCTGCACTTTTTGAATCTGCTAAAAGTGTAACTTAGAGATAAACAGCATATTTATTAGTCAGGTCATGGCCAGAGCAGGCCTGGCAACTGACTTGAAGTTCTTTCCTTTTTTAAAAAGATACCATTTTTTAAAAAAAGATACCATTTTAACTCCTTTTTTTCTTTCCTTTCTTTCCCTCAGTACTGAGGATTGGACCTGAGGCCTTTGCTGTGAGCCACATCTCCAGCCATTTAAAAAAAAATTATTTTTAGACAGGGTCTCACTAAGTTTCCCAGCTGGGCACAGATTTGCAGTCCTCCTGGCTCAGCCTCCCAGAGTGCTGGGATCACAGGCCTGCACCACCACACCTGGCTCTCTTTTTATTTTTAATTTACTTTTATTAGTGCCCATGGATTTGGCACAACGTCAGGTTTCCCTGTGGTGTTTTCAGGCGTGTGCATAACACATAGCACAGTAGGGTCGTCTCTCCTCAGGTCCTCCCTGGCACCCTTCCTGTCCCCTTACCCCTCCTTCTTGTCTAATAGCAGTCTCCTTCCTGCTCTTATGTCATCTTTTTCGGATTCCGTATGGTAGGGAAAACACACTATATTTCTTTTTCTGAGTCTGGCTTATTTTGCTTACCATAATCATCTCCAGTTCCATCCATTTTCCTGCAAATGACATAATTCCGTCTTTCTTTGTGGCTGAGTGATAATTCACTGCGTGTATACACATTTTCTTTATCCACTCACCTGTCCATGGGCACCTCAGCTGGCTCCATGTCTCGGCTACTGTGAATTGTGCCGTAGTAAACTGGGCTCTGCGGGTGTCCCTGAGCATGGTGGTTTCAATGCCTTTAGGAATAGACCCAGGACTGGTATTGATTTAGGGCCTCCAAATAATCCAAATAATGTAAGGGAAATATTATAACTCCCAACATGCTAGACATCCCAAATGCCGAGTTCGTGTTCCCTAAACTCGAATGAATTCTGGGAACAACGGAGGTTAAGAGTAGGAAGAATTTTTTTTTATTTTTAAAAAATGTTTATTAGCACATGTTGGCAGTACATAGTGATTACATTCATCGTGGGGAATCTGTGCCTGTACATAGCAAACACATCTTAATTCCTTTTACTTCCTCTTCTCTTCCTTTCATCTCCATCTCTTGGTACCTTGTCCATTTGCAAAAAATCTAGCTGTTTCCTATTATTGATCTTTAACTTGCTCTTTAAATTTTTTTATACTTTGGGTTTCTCATGTAAGAGAAACCATGTGATATTTAAGCTTGTGTCTGATTTATAGTATTTCACTTAATAGTATGGTTTCAAGGTGCCTCCATTTTTCTACAAATGACTCAAATTTATCCTGCTTTAGAGCAGAGTAGTACTTCATTGTGTATAAATATATAAATTGTGTATAAATACCATATTTTGGAAGGATTTATTGAGAGAAAGGCAGCTTCTGTGTAAGACAGAAGGGGTGACATAGGGGCAATAGATGTTACTCCCATCATGCTAGATGTCAGATATGCCACGTTTGTCTAAGGAACAACAGAGGTTAAGAGTAGGCAAATTTATCGGGGACTAAGAATGGAGAATAAGAATTAGGGGCCGGGGACGTAGCTCAGTGGTTCTGCCGTCTGCCGCGCAAGTGCAAGGTCCCAAGTTTGATCCCCAGTACAAAAAAAGAAAAAAAAAAAAAGAATTAGGAATAAGAATAGCTCCCGGGAGGCAGGAGGGGTCCCGAAGGGGTTCCAAGAGTCTACATCTTAAAGGAAGTTTTATAGAGCAAAGTCACAAGGGGTGGGCACAATGTGGGTTAAAACTGTAATCAACCAATATGATTACAGTATAGTGGTTTAGGTAACATTGATCCAATAGTATTTTAATGGTCTTAGTCTTGGTGGGTGGAGGAGGATGGCCCCCCTCAGTGAGATAATGGTCTATCTACACGGGAAAGTCAAAAAGGGTGGCTCGAATAATCCCAAGCTTCTGTTCATTCCTTAGAGAAGTGTGCACATCTGGCATTGCTACTTTAATCTTCTTCAGACGTGACTAGCCACACCTTCAATGTGTTCTCATCCTCTGCATTGATTTAGAGGACTGCCTACGTATTTCTACCTAACTTAGCTGTCTACATCAGGGCACTGCAAAGTGGGTTGCCCTGCATACCACTTCTCAAAGATGTTTTATTGAGCAAAACCACGAGATGAGGCAAGTGAAAGGTGGGACAAAACTGCAGTCAACTAATAAGATTACAAGTATAATCCCTTAGGTAGTGTTGATCCAATGGGAAATCACGAAGTGAGACAACTATGATCAACCAGGAAGATCACAACAAGTTTAGTCACTTAAGAAATATTGATTAATGGGGAAGCAAGTCACATAGCAAGCATAGCAAGCATACCTGGACGGAAAAAGGACTGGTGGGAAGGAATGGGCTAGGGTGGTTTAGGTCTCCACCCAAGGTGATTGATACCTATTTAGAATATCCATCACTATCCATGAGGGAAGTATGTAGGTGTGGTTATTCTTTTTTGAATGGTCTTCAGTACATGAGCCTCAGGCTACAAGAGGGCCCGGGCCTGCCTAACTGCCTTATATTTTCTAACTAGTTTAGTGGTCAACCGTAGTATCGCTGGGTCCTATGGCAGCTCTGTTTTTAGTTTTTTGAGGAACCTCCCTACTGATTTCCTTAGTGGCTGTACTAATTTGCATTCCCACTAGTGTGGAGAAGGGCTGCTCTTATTCCAAATCCTGGACAGTATCTACTGGTTTTTAATTCTTGATAAGTCTCAAGGTAGGTTTTTTTTGGTACTGGGGATCGAACTCTGGTCCTTGCGCTTGCGCAGCAGGCAGCAAAACCATTGAGCTAAATCCCCTGCCCTTCAAGGTAGTTTTGGTTTGCATTTCCCTAGTGGTCAAAGATGTTGAACACTTTTTCTTGTCTTTATTGGACATTTGGACTTTTGCATGGTCAACTCATTTGCCCTTTTATTGATTGGGAAGGTTTTGGGGGTTCTGTTGGAAGAGTAGCTGGCAGAGTTTTCCCTGTTCTGTGGCCTCTCTCTTCACCCTATTGGTTGTTTCTCTTGCTGTGCAGAAGCTTTTTAATTTGCTATAGTTCCATTTGTTGATTCTTGTTATTATTACCTGTGCTGTTGGAGTCCCTCTCAGGAAGTCTTTGCTCATGCCTATGACTTCAAGTGTTTCCCCTATGTTTTCTTTAGCAGTTTCAGAGTTTCAGGTCTTATGTCTAGATCTACGATCCATTTTGAATTTTTTTTTTAGCAAAACATTTATTGGTACATTTTAGATATACATAATGATAACATTCATCATAGTTGTATTGATTTTTTCTTTTGAGACAGGGTCTCACTATGTAGATCAGGGTGTCCTTGAACTCAGTATGTAGCCCAGGCTGGCCTCAAACTTGCAGTGATTCTCCTGCCTCTGCCTCCCAGGTGCTGAGATCACAGGTGTGCACCACCTTTCCAGGCAGTTGAATTGATTTTTATTGAGGGTGTGACATAGGGATCTAGTTTCAGCCTTCTACAACTGGATTTCCAGTTTTCAAGGCACTGTTTGTTAGAGGCTGCCTTTTCTCCAGTGTGTAAGTTGTTTTTTTTTTCTTTTTTTTTTTTTGGTACCGGGGATCGAACTTGGGACCTTGCGCTTGCAAGGCAGGCGCCGGAACCACTGAGCTAAATCTCCGGCCCATCCAATGTGTAAGTTTGACTCCTTTGTTCAGAATCAGGTGACTGTAGTTGTGTGGATTTGTTTCTGTGTCCTCTAGTCTGTTCCATTGGTCTGTGTGTCTATTTTTGTGCCATTATCATGCTATGTTTGTCACTATGGCTTTGTAGTATAATTTGAAATCAGGTATTTGATGCCTCCTACTCTTAGGATTTCTTTGGCTATTCTGCGTCTTTTGCATTCCCATAAGAATTTTAGGATTTTTTTTCTAGTTTTGTGAAGAATGTCATTGATATTTTCATGGGGATCGCATTGAATATGTGGATTGCTTTTTGTACAGTGGCCATTCTGACTATCAACTCTGCCAATCCATGAGCTATTGTGAATGGAATTCTCTTCCTTTTTTCTTTCTCAGATATTTTGTTATTGGTGTATAGAAGAGCTTTTGATTTTTTCGAATATTGATTTTGTGTCCTGCTACTTTGCTAAATGTGTTTAAAGTCTTTAGGTCTTCTAAGTATAGGATGGTATTGTCAGTTCTTTTCTACACAGCAATGCCTTTATTCTTTTTCCCTTTGCCTGATTTTTATTTTTTAAATTTATTTTTATTTTTTTGGTACCAGCGATTGAACTCGGGTCCTTGTGCTTGCGCAGCAGGCAGCGAAACTACTGAGCTAAATCCCCGGCCCTTTGCCTGATTTTCAAAGTGAGTCATTATACAATCAGCCACACACAGAGTGTGAGAAAGCAGGATGGCATGCCGCTGACCTCACCTGAGCGACCTTCCTCCTGACGTGCATGGGTAGGCAGTGGCACCTGGTGTTCCCAGCATGATCTCTGGGCTGCCATGGAGGCAGCAGGGTGGGCTGTGGGCATCTCCCATGCCCAGCCAGGGTCCCCAGCCCAGTCCCCTCACAGGCCGCTGTCCCCAGTGCCCACCATGAAGCGACTGAGCAGTGTCTTGGGCTTCAGGGTCCCGGCTACAGAAGCGTCCTGTCAGAGGTGTCATCAGGCTGTTCCCACCCACACGCGGCTCCTGATTTCTTGCCCCTGACTTTTGGCCCTCCCCCCAGCAGACCTGAACACCAGTGGTAGACCGTGAGTGTCTACATGTCTCAGTCCTTGGACTGAGTCTACTGTCTTCCAAGATCCCTGCATGGGGCAGGGCCCCAGGCCACCTGGAATTTGCATTTGTCCTGTCACATCTGCCCTAACAGCCCTAACTCACAGGGCAGAGCCCCCGGTCTCCGTTGGTAAAGTCCCTGCCCCACCACAGTGCTGTTGCTGAGACCAGGAACACAGGGTGGACCTGGCAGCCTGTCCTTAGAGGGCTACTTGTTGACATCACCCACATTCACTGACATGCCTACCAAGGGCAACCTGGTCCCCAGGAGACCCAGGAGCCGCCAACTCCCCCACTGAAGCCCAGCACTTTCATCAGGGCACAATTTTCCAGCCTCTCTCCTGCCTCTGGGGCAACCTGAGAACCCTGCGATGGCAAAGACTGCCTGCTGGGCAGCGGCTGCCATGAGTGCATGGGGGCCACCCTATTGTGGAGAGGCTGGAGAGCAAGGCTGAGACCCTAACCCTAACCCATATACCTAATCCTAACCCTAACCCAAACCCATATACCTAATCCTAACCCTAACCCATATACCTAATCCTATCCCTAACCCTAACCCATACCCTAACCCTGGACTGATAACCCTAACCCTAACCCATGCTCCCATCCATACTCCTGTCCCCTAACTCATACCCTAACCTGGGCTCCCATGACTCTGCTCTGGGCTTGCTTGTGGTGTAGAGCCAGGTGGACGTGTGTGGGGCCGAACTGTGCTATTCCCCTGTGTGGAATAAGGGCTGGGCCAGCCTGGTGCTCAGTGCCTACTGGATGGAGAAGCAGGGATCCCACTGATGGCAGCTCCCCTGTGATGGAGACCACTATGGACCAAGTCATGTCCCCTGATGGGAGTGGCTAGGAATAGGGCTGCAGGGAGCCCATCAGGAGGCCCCCCCTTAGAGCTTGGCCTTACAGGAAGGGAGAGGACGGGTGCACAGGGGAGCACCGTGAGGACACAGAGGGTGCTGCCCACAAGCCAAGGAGAGTGGCCTGGGGCAGCCGATGGTCCCCTCAGGTCCTGCCCAGCAGCCCTGTCTAGCTCCCATTGCACCATGGTGTGTGGCTCTGTCCCTGCCAGGGCCTGCCTTGGTAGCGGTGGAGTCTTCCTCCCTGAAGCTGCCTCTGTCAGGCCTGCTGCTCCCCCTCTGTTGCCACCTGAGCCCTCCCTGGGGCCCAGGCTCCTCTGCCTCTGTCTGTTGCTGGGCGACCACAGTGTTCTGGTCCCCCTGGACTAGATGGCGCCTGGCAGGGCCAGTGCCATCTTCCTGGGCAAGCTGAGGCCAGGCCACGCCAATGCACTGGTGCAGTTGCTGGCCCATCTCCCAGGGCTGGGGGAGCCCAGGAGAGGCCACACCAGCTGGATGGGCAGCTCTGCCGCTGCCATTCGGCTGCTTGTGCCTGCTAGGCCTGTGGGTCTCACAGAGCTGTGGGGACCAGGACTGGTGTGCCAGGATGTCCTTGTTCTGGGACACGGGAAAGCATGGTGTGCACTGCTGAGGACACACTGGCTGGGATGATCCCTTCCTCAGGATGGAGTTTTGGCTCTCACACCTGGGCAGCCTGGCCCACTGGTACTGTGGGCTCAGGGTGGGACCTAAGGCCCCTCCCACTGGCCTGCAGGATGAGGGGGGTACCGGGCCACCCCTGCCTGTCCCGCAGCCTAGATCTGGGGACCTGCACCCAAAGCTTGGTGCAGATGTGAACTGAGGTCCCTAGCCAGCCCTTGCCTGGGGCCCACTAGGACAGGAGGCTCCAAGCCTTGGTCACCAAGCCTTGCATGTGCTGGGCTACAGCAGAGCTCAGCTGGTCCCTGCCACTCTGGGCCTCCATGTGCAGGAACTAGGGGAGCCCAGGGCAGTGGTGCAGGCAGGGTTTGTTCCAGCATGTCCAGGCATATTCTGGCATGTGTGGCTGCTGCTGGAAACCCAGGTCAGAAGTCCTGGCTTAGAGATGAAGCCACTCTTGACCGGGCACCATTGGCCTCCTTTCCCACCAGATCTGGACCCATGGGCCCACAGGGCAGCCCAGGACAGGAAGTGGAAGTGGGGTGGCCCCAGGATAGGAAGTGGGGCTCCCAGAACCAACTGGCAACAGCTCATGCTCCCCAGAGGCCCCAGCAGCAGGAGATGGGGTGTAGAGTGTGGCCTAGGGTCGAGCAAGGTGGCTGCGGCCCTTGTGGAGGGACTGAGTGGGCACTGGCCGAGAAGCACTGGGCATGCCGCGCCTTGCTGTCCTCCTGGCCACCAGCTGGCAGTTTTTGAGGTGATGCCATTACTGCTGTGTTGGCCTGGCACTGGGAGACCTGAGTCCCACAGTGGACAGGGCCAGGTGGTGAGGAGCCCCCCCAGGGTCCCTGTCTCAGCAGAGCCTGCACTGCATGAGGGCCAGGAAAAAGACCCCAGGTCCCCTCTTTTCCTCATCTCAGGGTCAAAGCCGCCATGTCCCCCACTGACCTATGTTGGTAGCAGTCTCTCCAGAGAGCTGGGACACAGCTGTACCAGGTGTCTGACCCCTAGCTCTGCTCTTGCTTGTCCTGTGTGATGTCACTACCACATCCCGCTCTGGCCTGGGACTGAAGAGGACCAGGCCTGGGGCTGCAGCCCTGTGGAGACCACGCTGCCCCACTTTGGGGAGCGCAGTCTGGTCCTCGGGTGCCATGGACTGACCCTGCTGTGGCATCACACATCTGCCAACCCTGTACACACTGTGCTCCAGTTCCCTTTTCTCCACGGTAAAGCATCTGTGACAGAGTTTACCATCCAAGGTGGGCGCCAAGAAGGCTGAGGCAGGAGGGTGGCCTGAGCCCAGGAGCTTGAGGGGTCAGGATCGGTGGTGAGGTTCCCTCTAGTCTCAGAGAGAGATGGGGAAGGAGAGCATGAATGTGAATGATCACTTGGAGCATCTTTAGGCGAGTTTTACTAGACATGTGTGGCTTCCTCAGAGTCTCTGAGCTCCACCATGGAGTTCTCTCGGCAAATCAGAATCCATTCAAGGGCTTTCTTTTTCATTTTCATTTTAAAATTTATTTGCAGCACTGAAATGGAAACCAGGGCCTTGCCCAGGCTCGGGAAGGGCCTCCTCTGAGTGCTCTTACCACGTGGGCTGGGCCTGGTGGGGCTCCATGGCCCTGGGGGCCTGATGGTGCAACCCCGACACCGGAGGCCTGAACAGGCTGGGGGAAGCCCGAACCCCCACCCCGCGCACCCTCGACACTGTGGAGTCGGCTTCATGCTGAACTCTACAGTGCTTCCGGAGTGGCCCCCGCCTCTGCCCCGCTTTTGAGGTTCTGCAGAAGCCCCAAACATGAGGCAGAGGAAACTCTCAAGCACCCAAGGTGAGCCTCCTGCCCTGCCAGTGCCAGGGGATTCCACACGGCCCTGTCAGTGACTCTGGGCATCCTGACTGTCCTCTGCACCCCAGAATCTGCCCTGGCATTTTCTGTAGTTGCTTCTGTCCAGCCAGTGGGCAGGGTCCCCAGAGGTCTCTGTGTTTGAAAATCTCCTGGTCAGGGCGAGGGGCCAGCAGTGTGGGGGTCACTGTGGGCAACCATGCATCCGCCCTTGTGGGGCAGGGGGTCAAGCCAGCAAATAACAGCACAGGTACAGGACAACCTGACCTCCAGACAACACAGATGACTCAGTCTAAGCCGTGCTTGGCTTACACCACACTCAAGGAAAGAAACATGCTGTTTACTGGACTCTCGCTGATGAGGCACGCTCCGTGACACCCTCTGTGACACCCTCTGACGGCAGATGTTGCAGACTGGTTCTTAGAACATGGCGAGGTCGGGTGGGGCAGCGGGTGCCTGTGGAAGGGCCTGGAGCGAGCCCAGGCTTGGGGACACTGCAGCTGACTCAGGGCATGGAGCGTGGGCCCTGGGTCCATGGTGAGCAGGCCCCCGTCAGGAAGGGGCCACACGGCCTGGGTTTAGTTAGAGGCCCCAGCCCAGGCTTGGGCTTCCTGAGCGAGGGCGAGGGGCAGCTGCCCTGGGCCCTGGGCCACCAGACCAGTGCAGCTGGGGACTCAGCCCAGCCACCACCCACCTGGAGGTACCTGGGGCCAGCTCTGCTTGTGGCAAGAACGACAATGCCAGTATGGTGGAGGGGCTTCTGTGGCATCCTCAGGCCTGTGGTGGCCGCTGGTGTGGACGGCTTCGAACGTGTTTCTGGGACAAACGGCGGAGGAATGAGATCCCCGAGCCGGCTGTGGAAGGCCACAAGGCGCAGACTTTATTCACCTGGGCGCAGGTCAACAGGGCGAGCAAAGACCAGGCGGGATTTTTACAGGGCGTTGTCGTCGGGAAGGGGTCTGGCACATACAGGGTTGGAGCAATATTCGTGGCCGGGGTCCACGCAGCGGTCAGGGCAGATGTGTGGGTGCTGTCGGGCGACTTGGCACCGGGAAGACACTGTGCTGTGCTTTGTGGTCTTTTCTCCTTTCTGTAACATCTGCTCTGCATTCTGTGTGCAAGGACATGGCGCAGCCTGTATCTAGGTGGAGACGGCAGGAGGCAGGACGCAGGACGTACACCTGGTCTCAGCCACCTAAGGAGGGGCGCGTCTGCCAGGGCTGCACTTTTTGAATCTGCTAAAAGTGTAACTTAGAGATAAACAGCATATTTATTAGCCAGGTCATGGCCAGAGCAGGCCTGGCAGCTTCCAGAACCTTCTGTGCATTCATGGTTCCTCTTCCCCTCAGCCCACAAATGAGATGGGCCGCTGCACAGGTCCACGGGGGCTCGGCTCTGGGTCCCCATCTCCGAGGTTCCGGGCCTCCTGCCCAGGTGTCTGGAGACACAAGGGCATCCGGACGGTACCCTCTAGAGCAGGAAGCCCTGACTGAGGAGGAGAGGGGCTGCAGCACCCTCAGCCTCTCTCCCACGCTGCTGCATGGATGTGCAGAGGCCACAGCAGCTCTGTCCTAGCCAGCCCCGGGTGGGTCCCGCGGGCCACAGACAGCGGCGGATGCATGGCTCCTGAAGATGCAGGGGACCCTGGGGCTGCCACCTGACCACCTGACGGGGCCACCACAGATGATTCCCCTCCAGGGAGTGCTGCCTTGGGTGGTTCCCGGGTCATCGCTGAGCCACATCCGGATATAGGGTCCTGGCAGTAGTGTCGGGGCTGCAGAGTGGGCCCGGCTCCTGGAGGCCCAGGGTGATGGCTTCCCCTGTGGACATGGCGGGGGGCTGGACTCACCTGTGGGGCAGGTGGCTTCGTGTGTGTGTGCGCGCATGTGTGTGCAGCTACCCTCTTCTAGGAGAAGCTGGAGCCATGCTGGTGGGGCAGCAATACCATGTGTACCAAGCTTGCGGTTCTGCAAACACCAAGGAATGAAGTTTTTATAGGAAATAAGGAGAAGAGGACCTCCTGGCATTTGGAATGGGGCGGCCGCATGGCCCTCTGCTCTAGAGCTAATTATAGACACAGCATAGGAATTGCTTGGTTTTTTAGTGGTCAGCTATCACAGGTGGCTCTGTGGATTTCACACGACCAACTGGGACTCAGGCCTTTAACCCAGTTCTTCCACTCTTAGGGTTTACGGGACACTGGGATCTCAGCAGGAACTGGTTAATCTGCAGTATGATTCCTTTGAAACTCAGGGACTTGGTAGGGAGTGGCAGGGCCTCCCTTTAGTAGGGGGTGGGCTGCATTCCATGCTGCCTGAGGAAGTTCATTCTCTGTCCAAGTTGCAGTCTATTCTAGTTTTTATCAGTGTGGCTGGTCATCCCCCTCTGTCTCTGGCCCTTCCACTAGTTATTGCCTTAGCTGTAAGCTAACTAAATGAACTATTTTCTTTCTTTCTTTCTTTTTGTTTGGTTTTTTGAGGCAGAATCTCCTTTTGTAGTTCAGGCTGGCCCTGAACTCACTGTGTAGCCCAGGCTGGCCTTGAACTCGAAGTGATCCTCCCGCCTCAGCCTCCCAGTGCTGGGATTACAGTCATGTGCCACCACGCCCAGCAATAAACTATTTTCTACAGCAGCATTTTAGCCCCAGCCTTATGGCTCATCTCAGCCCAGGAAAGGACCCTGGTGTCCCTGGTGGCTTTCCAATTCATGGCAGCCCCTCCCCCACTCCCACATGGGTAGGGGTTGCCTTTAAGGGCACGATTCTGAGCCAGCTGTGGAGCGGGCGCTGGCTGGCCTGTGTCCTCAGGACACCACACTTCACAGACACCGACACGTGCTGACACGCATGTGCTTGTGCCCTGGTTTCGCCTCTCAGCTCCTGACAACAGATCCAGCTCTGATAACTGAGTTTTCCGTTCTCTGGAAGAGCTCACTGCCACACCAAGGCCACCTTGCTTACCACCGGGTAGGCCAAGTCAGTGGGAGGGAAATTAGTTCATCCCAGGGCGGGAACCTGTGGAAGATGGGGGGCTGCCACCTCAAAACAAAGACCATCTTGGGGGACACGGGTACATGGAGGGGCTTAGGGGGTGGAGCAGGAAGGTTGTGTGCCAAGCAGGGCCTGTGGTCCAGGGCTGAGCTCTGGAATGGCCTCGAGGCCTCCATAATGCCTCAGAGGGCATGTCGACTCCCTCAAGGGAAACATGATTCCACCTTTAATAAGAGTTAGACTCTTGAGTCCCCGGCCCACGCTCAGATGTGGTCTGGAGGCTGTCAAAAGTCCTGGGCTCTGAAAAGCTGAAGGAGGAGGCCTGATGGGGGTCCTGGGCCACGTCCACTCACCTCCTTCCCATGCCGTGGGCAACTGCAGCAGTCAGCACCTCAGGGCAAAGGGGAAAAACAGAAAATAACTCCAAGGGCAGTTTGCGAAGCAGAGCAAATCTGAGAGGGTGGCGGACACTCAAGCACTGCCATCCTGGCTGTGACCAGGCCAGCATCCTCGGCGGGGTTGCCTTGGTGCCTGCAGGATCTTCTTGGGATCCCCCAGGCCTGCACACTCTTCATGTGGCTCAGCTTCTGTCTCTTCTGAGATTTTGGGAGGTTGTTTCTCAAAGAATTTGTCTATCTTATCTATGAATAAAAAATTACCACTGCAGATATTTATAACAGCTCTCACTCTCTGTGTGGATTTCCTAGGACTGCTCTAATAAACTTCCACTAACCAAAGTGGGGAAATGTATTGTCCGGCAGCCCGGAGCCTGCCCTCTGGCAGAGGTGTGGCTGTGCCCCTGTCCCACCCTCCTCCTCCACTGGGCGGGGCTCAGGCCCCGGCTGTGGCCACCCTGCTCTGGTCTCAGTCTGTCTCTGCCAGCCTCTTCCTTTGTGTGTTCGCCTCCAGACCCAGATTAGGCCCAGCACACTTACAAAGACCTGTCTCCATGCTAGATCCGGCCCAGGCGCTGGGGGCACAGTTTAGCCCACTGTGCTGTCTTCTAGTTTTTGCAGCATCTATGGGGATGCAGTTCCCCGAAGCACAGTTTGAATGGTAACTTCACTCTAACTTAGCTCGAGGCAGTGTCGGATTTCAGTCTGGACACTTTAGCACATTCAGTCCTTGGCACATCCTGCTTAATTTCCAAGGTCTGAGGGGTTTTCTGCTGTCCTTCCGTGGCTGACTTTTCACTCTTCCTTGGCCATCAGAGACCATGTCCTCTGCTATCCTCTTCTGGGAAGCTGTCGGGGTGCACACTGTGGCTCGCGCAGGCGGACGTGGGGGGCACTGCAGGCCCCTGGTGGAGGTGAGAGCCAGCAGCATGAGGTGCCTGCCCCACAGGCCTGCGGCCAGGTGGTCTTGCTCCCCAGCCGCCTGCCCGAGTCTCACCCACAGCTGCTCTGTGTTTATGGGTCTGGGAGGTGCCCTGAGGTCTGCAGCTGCCCCCAGGAAAGTCCACTTCCCTTGTTCTGTGGGGTGCGCCGGCCGGGGCTTGTTAGAGCTCACGCCGTGGGGTCGCTGGTCCACTTTGCTGTCTCTCCCAGTCCAGTTACTATGGGAGCAGGGTCTCTGTCGCCTGCTTCTGGAATCAGCAAAGTGAGTTTCTCCCTTCTGCAGTCCTGTCTTGGGGCTGTGGCCCCGGCGTTTGCTGACAGACGTCTGACTGGCTCAGGCGCTGTGGCAAGCCCTTGTCCCTGGTCTGCAGGGCCTGCCCGGTCCTCCTGCCCCGTGACTTCAGTCCTCCTCACGCATTCTGCACTCTGCCTGCGTGGACCCTGGACTCTGCCAACCCAGCCGCATCTGGCCTGTCGCCTGTGCTTCCGAGTCTCCCTCTCCCCTGCTGGCGTGCCTGCGCCTCGTCCTGTTGGCTTGCTCTCCCTGAACTCTGCCTGCTGCCCCTGGTGGGGGCCCAGGGTGCAGCTCTCCTCCGTCCCAGCCCTCCCAGGGGCCTTGCTTTTGCCTCTCTGCTTTTGCCTGTAATTGAATTGACTTAACCAAGAGAGAGGCTGAGGTGCTCCACCACATGTATACCTCGTCATGTTTACATCGGGGTATACGCATCATCCCCTCAAATGCCTGGCACTTCTTTATGGGAAAACATTCAAAGCCCTTCCAGCGTTTTGAAATAAGAGCACATGACTGAGTCCACAGCTGCCCTCCTGTGCAGTGGAGCTGCTGGGCTCCACCTCCCTTTGCTTCGTCAGTAATGGGTGCCCCTCTGCCATTCACTGCCACCGTCAGCCTCCCTCCGGGGCCTACCACTGAGCCACAGCCTGCCAGCTTTGCTATTGACAGGCTTTTCCCCTTTATGTTCGTTGGGATACTGGTATTAAATTTCTCTGGCCTGTGAAGTCCGCCTCGCCTCATAGGAGGGATCTGGCTTTGTGCTGGGGCTGACCTGGGGCTGGGTGTGGATTTGAGGGTGTGAGGCCCCTGTGATGTTGGAGGGTTTCAATGGCAATTGAAGCTTTTCTTTTATTTATTTACTTATTTATTTTAGTACTGGGAATCGAACTCAGGACCTTGTGCTTGGCAGGCAGGTGGGGCACCACTGGGCTACATCTCCCCCCCCACCACACCTGTTTTCAAAATGTACTTTTAAGGCATCACCCTGAAGACATAGAAACGAACGCCTCACAGTGTTTGCACTAAAAAGGGAACTTGGACAGTGCGCTCCTCTGGCTGCTGCAGTGGGTCACAGCCCAGCGTTCGAGGTTTGAGTGCAGCGCTGAGGGCGCAGAGACCAAGCCACGTGGACAGCAGCTGCCGGGCACACACTGTGTTCTCTCTCGGGACTAGGAGAATGTGGGCGAGGGTGGACTTCGGTTCAGTTTTCCCGGCAGAGCTCGAAGTGTCAAACCTGAGGAACGCAGAGGCTCGTGTGGGGCACTCCTGGCAGACGCACTGCAGCGGTGCTGTTTGTGTCCCTGCCAGCAGCAGGCACACAGGTCCCCGAGGACTCAGGAGGCTGCCGCCAGTCCATGGGGAGTGAGAGCCCCAGTGCAGCAGCCCTCAGCGGCCTGGGCTCCTCTGGGTTGGGGGGCTGGGACTGAGGTGCCAGGTGCAGGGGGCCGTGTGCCTCCTCCGTACACCGTGGTGCCCCTCCGTGCAGCCCAGCAGCTCCCACTGCCGGAAGGGAAACCAGCTGTTCCCACCCAGCAGCACCCCGAGGGCTGCCCTCCCTTGAGGGCCATGTGCCCCTTTATGTGCACTAGGTAATAATAGGACAGAGATTAAGCCACGGGCACTGAGTGCAGCGGCAGCTCTGAGCATTTAAACGGTCCCGAGGTATTTTTGTCTGGACCCAGCTGGAACGTGTTGCAGGCGAAGGGTGTGGGGGTCGGTCCCCCAGCGGTCCCTGCGGTGCTGTCCCTTGTGTCTCCCCACGGGTGCGGGGTCTGCGTGATCCTCCATGCACGGCAGTGCACTTTAAACACTTCGTTTCCTCGGACATACACCCCGCAGTCATACCTCTGACGCCTTGCAGGGTGAAAGGAAAGTTATTTGCAGTAGCCAGGAGTGGAAACACTTCAATTCAAAAGGCAACACCAGTCAAAGCAAGTGGACATTTTTTTTCATTCCTGCAGCGGTGGGGTTGGAACCTGGGCCTGGAGCAAGCCAGCACAGCCCACCATGCCACCCCATCGGCAGCCCCAGGTGACGAGCTTCAGCAACCAGTTAGGGTTAGCTGAGAGCAGAGGCCACGAAGCTCCCCGTGCAGCCAGGGACAGTGGCCATGAACGTGGCCGGCTCTGCCACGAGGGACAGTGCAGTGCTCAGGACCCACAGCCACTCCCAGGGACGAGGGATGCCTGCAGAGGGTCCCCGGGGAATGGACGCGCGTCTGGGGCTCTGCTCATGGAGGTCTAGGCTTGGGGGGCTCCTCTGTCCCCGGCCTGGCAGCCTGAGGCTTCTTTGTCCTCACTGCTTTGAGATTTAACACAGACTTGCTGCTTGGCTTTTCCTGGTGACAGAAGGATGTGTCCAAAATAAAAATAGCCTGGTCTCCTGATGCCGGGAGCAGGAGAGAGCTGGAGGTGACTTGGGGCCCAGGGCAGGGCGCTGGGCCAGGTGACATGGGCTCCCTTCTACAGGCTGAGGCTGCTTCCCCAGGCACCATCTCTGCAGTTCCCTCCCACACACTTCCCGTCCTCCCCTTGGCCCCCTGGGCGGGTCTGCCCCCGCACACCCCCTTCCTCCTCCTCCTCCGGTCTCTGCTCCTTCTCTCCTCCCACCTCCCCATCTCTGTGGGCTCTCAGGAGGCCTTGGCCTTCTGGGGCCCGGAGGGGCAGCTGACCAGAATCCTGGGAGCCCAGAGTCAGCTTTAGGGCAGGGAAACTGGTGGGTTCTGCAGGAGGCCCCAGGCCCAGGGCTATGCACAGCTCCTGGTGAGAAGTGTTTTGGGGCTCCTTTCAGGGTCCCCCTTGCTGCTCCCAGGCCCCTCCGGAAGCTCTCCACTCCACATCCTTCCCCACCGGAGAGGCAGCCTCTGTGGTCCCAGTCAGCAACAGCTGCTCCCCACCCCCAGTAGCGGCAGCCCTGATGAGATAGGGCGTTGTGATACCGGGATGATCTATGGACCTGCAGATAACATAAGGGAAACATTATAACTCCCAACCTGATTGACATCAAATATGAGGGGTTTGTATTCTCTACAATCGAAGAATGAATTCTGGGAACAACGGAGGGTAACAGCAGGAGGAATTTATTGAGAGAAAAATAGCTTCTCAGAGAGACTGAAGGGGGCCTAGAAAGTGGGTTGCCTAGGGACCCTGCTTCTCAAGGGAGTTTTGTAGAGCAAAGCCACGAGGTAAGGCAGGTATAAGGTGGGACAAAACTATGGTCAGCCAATAAGATTACAAAACAGTCTGTTAGGTGATATTGATTAAATGGGGAAGCAAGTTGCAAGCTACATGCAACAAAGAAGGATTTCCAGGAAGGAGTGGGCTGGAGAGGCTTTGGTCTCCACCCAAGGTGATTGACGCCTATTTAGAGTATCAATCACTGCTGTTCATCCCTGGGGGAAGCAAGTGCGTATGTATAGTCAGTTTTGTCTCGAAGCCTTGCCTTCAATGAATGTGCATCCAGCCACAGTTGTGATGTGTTTTTATCTTCCACACTGACTTCTGTAAGAGTCCAGTCCTGTCTGACTGCCTCTGATATTTTTAACTAGCTTACCTGTCTACAATGCTAACTGGAGGGCAGAGGCACTGCCTCCCAGGTCCTGGCCTGGAGTGGACGTGGAAACTTGCAGTGCTGCTCTGTAGACCCAGTGCCTTGGACCTGTGCCTGCAGCCGAATGTGTGGGGCCCCATTCCAACTGGCACATCAGACTCCCACCCGGAAGCTGAGGCAGCAGCTCCTCCTGAGGCAGGTGGAAAGTCCACGTCCAGGTCAGAGGCTGGGTCTGCACCCGGTGTCCATGACTATCTGCTGGCACCGTACAGGAAGTCCCAGGTCTCCCTGGGCTGTGCCTGCCATGTGGCTAGAGGCCACCAGAAGTGACCAAGTCACATTTCAATCTGGAGAGGCTTTTGGTGGCCAGGCCAAGACAGCAGCGCCGGGGAGGACGGTGCTGGTGGGAGGATGTCGGGGAGTGGGCAGCCAGTGCTGAGCTCCTGCCTGACCTGTGGGTGTGGACAGGCAGTCACTGCCTCCGAGAGTCGCCCCAGTGAGTTCACACTGACACAGCTGTGTAGAGCTGTGAAGCCCATACCTACAAAGCAACTCCAGCCCTGCGGGGCGCTGAGCCAGGATGCCTGGCTCCCAGTGGCCACTCCCGGAATGCAGAGGCCTGAGAACGGAGCCAGTGGCACAGCAGAGTGGGGCCAGCAGCCTCTGCAGGCCTGGTGTGTGTGTGTGTGTGTGTGTGTGTGTGTGTACACAGAGTGAGCACAGGAAAGCTGCTGCGACGGAGGAAGCATGGGGCGCAGGCCAGAGGTGTGCATCTGAAAACCCAGCCACGAGCTAAGTGTGGTGCTGGTGCACACTGGTGATCCAGCACTCTGGGAGGCTGAGGCAGGAGGGTCGCAAGTTCAAGCCCAGCCTGGGCAACTTAGGAGATCCTGTTCCAAAGGGGTGGAGCTGTAGCTAAGTTTGAAAACCCTGTGCTCACTCCACAGTGCAAAAACAAAGAAAAGAAAAGAAAAGGAAATTCAGAACAGCTACAGTGATGAAGAGTGGGAGAAGCTGACGGGAGGGACAGCCCACCAGGAGGGGCAGGCTGGGCCCTGGGCTCCAGGTCAGAGTGCCGGGCAGAGGCACCCGCAGCCAGCCTGTGGGCCTCGGCAGGAAGCTCCTCTCAGTTCGCACCTGCCAAGGGCCCCTCGGCCCCTGCTGCTGCGCTGCAGGCTGTAGAGTGCCGGGGTGGTTCCCAGCCCTGCAAGGCCAGCTCAGCCCACCGACCTCGGCCCTGGCCCTGCCCGATTCTGTGCCTACTCTTGGCTGAACCCCGTGGGGGCAGTCACTCGTGGGCAGCCGCTTCCTGCTCCCCAGCGAGGCCCATGTCTTTCTGCAGGGCCGGCCTGTGTTTTGGGGACCCAGGTGACAGCCTGACCCCGTGGGGTCAAAGCCCCCACTGCAAGCTGTCGCGGGCGGGGCGCCTTTGCCCTAGGGGCGGCAGCTCCCCTGGGTCTGGTTTGAGCATTGGCGGGCACCCTAAGCCCCTCTCAGGCCGCTCGAGGGACAGGTGTCCGGCATTGCCATCCTGCCCCAGTGCGCGGGACAGTGAGGGCGGCGGCGCCCTTCCCTGGCGTCCGCAGTCTCCCGCGCAGCGGGATGGGCAGGCAGGACGGGCGCGGGGCGTCAAGGCGCCCTGCGACCTCGCCCTGTTGGTTCCTCAGCCGGTCTCAGGCTAAAGGAGCGCCTACCGCCGGCCAACGCGCACCGCCTGCCCTGCAGTTGGGGCGTGGCGGGGGCGTGGCTGCGTGCGGGGGCGTGGCCCTCGGGCCGCAGTGGGGAACCGAGGCGCCCGGCCGCAGGAGGCGGGAGGTTCGGCGGGCCCTTGGGGCGGGTCCTGCGGCGCCGCCCCGCCCCTTCCCGCGGAGGCCAACTTTGGGGCGGGGCGGGGCGGGCAGGTGCGGTCACGTGTTGCGGCCCAGCCCGGCGGACCACGCCCCGCGCAGTCCCGCGCGGAGTCCGCGGCTGGCAGTCAGCGCTCGCACCATGCCCACCAACTTCACTGTGGTGCCCGTGGAGGCGCGCGCGGGCGTCGGCGGGGCCGGGGCCGGGGACGAGGCGGTGGAGCGCACCGAGGCGCCAGGGATCCCCGCGGACGGCGAGCCTGAGCGCCCCAGCTGGGGTGAGCGCGGCACCTGCGCGGGCCGTGGGGGCAGCGCGGGGCTGGGGTGAGCCGGTGTGGCGTCCGGGGTTGGGGTGACTCGAGGTGGGTGCCCAAGGTTGGGTGCCCGGCTCCTCCGCGCCGAGCCCCGAGGGAGCGGCAGGCCCGGCCCGGAAGCGCCTCCTCTCCCTGGGCTGGGACGGGAGGCGTGGAGCTGTGGAGCTGCGCGGCCCAGGCTGTCCCGCGCTCACCCGCTGGGCTCCCGGCCGGGGCGTGGGCAGCCTCCCAGAGGTTGGTCCTGCGCGCCGACCGGCCCGGACTCCCTGGGGTCACGAGCGGGTCTGCGCCCGCGCCCGCGCCCGCGCCCTTCGCAGCCCTTTGTTCCGGAGTGGAGCTCCTCCGGGGCACTTTCACTTTCTGCCGGGTGGGACGGCCGGCTCCTCCTCCTCAGCCTCCCTCCACCCGCTCCAGACCCCGGCCTCCTCCTGGAGATGGCTGGTCGTCTCGGGCCGCGCTTCATCTCTGGGGTTCCCCCTTCTTCTCGGGCTGCTGAGAAGGTCCTCATGCCCAGCTTACACACGGCCTGGGCCCGGCCCCGGGGGGAAGGAGGGAGGAGCGGTCACTCGGTGAATAGGTCCTCCGCAGGCCTTGCCCTTTGCTGCTCGCTGCCCGGGCAGGAAAGGCCAGTTGCTTGCTCCTTTGTATACTGTTGGGAGCCTGTGGATGCCCGCCAGGAGCACCCACTGAAGTGCCAGCACTCACTGTGAGGGGTCATCCACCTCGTCGGTGGCCCTTCCCAGGAGGGGCGCTGTCCAGGCTCCCGCTGGGAGTGTCTGGGGCAGCTGCCTGGCCGTGCCCATGAGACCAGGCAGAGCCTTAAGCCCTGCCTTTGCTCTGCAGGTCCCTTGATCTGTGTCCAGCGGCCCCTCCTGGGTGTCCAGGGCCTAGACAGATCTCTCCAGACCTCCAGTGTGTTTTGTGTTGCAGTCAGGGTCCTTGAGCCGCACCCCAAGTCGGGGCGCCAGTGTGGGGTCCCAGAGGATGAGCCTCTTGCTCAGCAGGCCACCTGCATCCTGCTTGTTTTTGCCAAGGGTTCTCAGGAGTCTCCCTGCCCTCACACTCGCAGGTGGGAAGAGAGCCAGCGTGGGGCTCCTGCTCGCTCAGTGTCCCCTGATGCTCTGAGCTGACCTTGGGAAATGTGGCAGAGTTTTGCAGGCCTTGCATGCTGTATTCCCCTTTGGGGGAGGTTTCCGGAACTTCACTGCTATGCCTGAGGGCTAGGCGCGCTGCTGTCTTGACTTTGGCCACGTCCTCGTTTGTCACTGGAACTGTTGGGCCACACACACTGGTGGTGGAGATGCCCTGTGGGCAGAGTGACGGGCCCTGCTGGGGAAGGGGCTGCAGGCTTTGCTTCTTCGTGGGAGGTCCCTGAGAGGCTGGAGCCCCTTCCAAAGGCCGTGAGTGTGGCTCGGGACAGCGCCAGCTCTGCCTGATGATGGTGACTTTAGTGCCTCATGGTGGGTCACGGCCCCATCCCTGGTGTGCTGCAAAGCAGTGCTGTGGTGGTGTCCCCTTCCTGGGCCACCCCAGCCTGCTGAGCAGAGGGACTCAGGACCCAGAGCGAGAGCCCGGGGTGCCCCTGGGGTGAAGGAGCAAGGGTGGCTGACCTGGCACTGCAGCTCCCGTTCCACAGGAGGTTTGGCTGAAGAGTGTGAAGCTGGCCTGTCCTGCTGTCCTGTCCCAGGTGGGCTTGGTCTGCGCCCTCACCTCGAACTGTCCCTGTTGGGTACATCAGAGCCCAGAACACAGGTCTGGGACCTTGGTGGGGCGTGTCTGTGATGGAGCCCTCCACCCTGCTCCTGTGGACCCCACACCTGCCTCCCCGTTTTAGCACCTTGCAGGGTTTCTGCCTCCACTGTGCTCTGGAAGGACTCTGGGTCCCTGCCCTGGGACAGCGCCGTGCCTGTCTACACGGTGCTCGTTCTGAGTTTTATTTTGCTGTGAGATTTCTCTCGGGGTGAAAGTGACACCTTAGGGTTAGCTTCCCCGTGAGTAGGAGGAAAAGGCATTGAAATGGGCTGTGTCTGCTGCCTCTGCTGGTCCAGGAAGCTCAGTGCCTCTCCCGAGTGGGGTCTGGCTGGGTCAGCTCCCCAGGCTGTGTGGTGGCTGGGGCCACAGATGGGGGTCCCCTGGGACCTCCAGGGCCCACAGGCCTTGCCCTGGGGAAGGAGCCTCACCCGCAGGCTGTCCCTGGATGGCTGCCTGGGTTTGGTTGTAGTTCTTCCTTTTGGATTCCTTTTCCATGATTTGTGCTCTGTAGCTGAGTGGGTGCCGGTCTCCTGCAGGTTCCCGCGTCGTCTGTGGTGGTGACCCCTGCCCTGACACACTGGTGGGGGCAGTCCTGGGTCACTTTTGCTCTGTCCAGCTTGCTGGTGCAGGCGGGCAGTTGGCACTGCTCTGTGCTACCCTCGTAGCTGCTATTTTGGAATGGTCTCAGGGCCACCATTGGGACACAGGGATTCAGAGGACAGTTCAGTTAGAAAATGGACCGAGAGGCAGGTGTGGAGGTTCATGCCTGTATCCCAGCACTGAGGGAGGCTGAGGCAGAAGAATCAAAAGTTCCAGTCCCACCTGGATGACTTAGGGAGACTCTGTCTCCTAATAAACAGGGCTGGGATGCAGCTAAGTGTTGGCTGCCCCTGGGCTCCGTCCTCAGTACTGTGACAAAAGGAAACTCAGGAGACAGAGCACTTCTAGGTTCCGTCCGTCTGTCCTGCTGAACAAGGACAGGAAGTGACAGCTGCCATCCTGGGTTTCAGTAAAGGATGGGTCACAGTGTCACTGCAGGCCACCTGAGCAGGGACAGGCGGGGTGTAGAGACCGGGCACCGGTCAGGAGTCCTTGAGGGTGGCAGTGAGGGTCCTGGATGTCCCTTGGTAAGTCTGTTTAGTGAGTAGAGGGCGAGGGCCAGCTACAGACATGACCTTGACCAGGCTCCTTTTTTGGAACCAGAGGAGGAGCTGGGGGTGCAGCTGTGGCCATTGCTTGCCCAGCATGTGCAAGGTCTGGGTTTGAGCCCCAGGCCCACAAAACAAAACCCAGCCAAGCTGGACATGGTGGTGCACTCCCATAATCCCAGCTACTCGGGAGGATGAGGCAGGCGGACAGCAAGTTTGAGTCTGACCTGGGCAGCTTAGGCCCTGCTTCAAAATAGAAGGCACGGGATGTAGCTCGGAATAAGGGCGCTCAGGGTTTGATCGGAAGTATTGCAAATAACAAAAACCAGAGGAAACAAAGGGTGCACAGGAAGCAGGTGGCTGCTGGAGACGCCAAGGCTGTGTCCGCCCTGTCTCCAGGCACAGGCCCTGCCATGGGAAGTGGGTGGTCAGGCTGTGTTGCCGAGCCGGTGTGGGAGTGAGTGTGCATGGCTGTGCGCAGTGTGTGTGTCTGAGCCTGTGCGTGCTTGAGTGTGTGCCTGCCTCGGGTAGAGGAGGCTCTGGTCCTGTCAGGCGCCGTCCAGTGAGTGCTGGGTCGCCTGCCTCGAGCCTGGCCCTGAGTCTGTGCCCGCTGGGGTCTGTTTGTGGTGGGAGGAGCCTTGCGTCCTCTCCGGGCCACCCCCACGCTGTGCCAGCATTCGGTGGAGCGCTGAGCAGCTGCTGGTGACTGCTGAGGGGCGGCCACACCCTCGGGCCTGGCAGGTGCGGGTCACCACAGCTGTTGCCGCTAGAGGATCGTTCTCCTAGGCTGTGTCCCTCGTGGCCTAGGCCTAGCGGGAGCAGGCATCCCCTCCTGACCTGGGACAGCAGGAACCTGCGTGCGATGCCTCGTGTGTGGGAGTGGCTCTGTGGGGTGGATCAGAAGAGGGGTTGGGTTGTGGCAGCTGCTGGGGACGCTGGGGAGTGTCCTGGGGGGCGCAGGGTCTGAGCAGGGTGGGTGTGAGCCAGGCACCCAGAGCCACCACGTGGGCAGTTGTGTGTCCCTTCCCTACCAGTGGTGAGTCCCGGCCCCGGGGTCCTGAGGAATAGGGACGCTTCAGAGGAGCCTGAGCTCGCCAGGCGGAGCCCTGTGTGTGTACAGGGGTGGGGTACCAGGGCGCCCCCCGCAACGCAGAGCGTCTCGAGCGAGGCTTCGCCTGAGAGGGAAGGAGCCTCATGCGGGGCAGCTGCAGTGCTGTGTGGGACCCAGCTCCCTGGGCAAATGTGTCGCTGGTGCTGGGCCGTGGCCTGAGGACTGCCGTGGGCTGTGGACCCAGGCTTCTTCAGGGAGCGCAGGCACGTGCCCAGCCACTGCACCCATAAACCCGAGCTTCCCGGAGCCCCCGTCCTGGAGTGCAGTCACCCCAGGGAGGAGGGGACCCCAGGCGTCCCCTGCCTGGAGCTGTGCGCCCTCCTCAGATCCCCTCCTTCACTCAGAGGGTGTTGGCAGGAGGAGCGCTCACCGCGACCTCTGCCATGCTGGCCCTGGCAGGGCGGTGGATCTTTGTCTCTGTCTCTTTCCGCTGGGCACAGGGTCACAGTCCTGAGCAGCTGGCCAGGCCTGACCAGGGACTCCCGGGCCTTCCCAGGGTCACTGTCCTTGGGTGTGACATGGGTGACACCCTGCAAAGGGATGGGATACACGCTGTGATGCCCCATGGCTCTGGGCTGCTGGGCCTGGCCTCCCTGCTGGACTATGACCCCCTCAGCCTTTGCAGGCCTCACCCGAGGGCAGAGCATGAAGTTCAGCTTAAGTATTAACGTGGCTCCTGCAGGGCGTAGCCAGTGGACACATGCTCCATTCAGAATGACAGCTGTGCTGGGGACAAGAGTCTGGGTGGAAGGGACCTCGAGCAGTGAGGAGCTGGTACAGCCCCCGGCAATCCAGCCCAGGGACCCTGTGTCTGGAAGGACCTGCAGGAGCTGGATTTGGGGATCTTGGGTCTGTGTCACAAATCCCCCCGGCACCGTGCACTGTGGCCCCACTGGTGGGCGTCCGAACACCTGCTGTTTCCTGGGAGCCTGGGGCGGTGTCTTTCTGAAGAGACTGGAAAGAGACAGTCATTTCTGTTGTGTGGTGCTCCCGGCTTCATTCGGGGCTCGCGTCCAGGCCCCTGTGTGGAGGAGGGACATAGGGCGCCCCAGGTGGTTAGGGCTGCTGGGTGCGCTCCATGCTGCGCCTAGGGCTGGGCCACAGCCTAATGTGCACAGGTCCCTGTAGTGTACCACAGGTGGGGCTGCTGGGCCTAGGTTCCTGACTGCTGGAGCTCCTGTCCCTGAGGACAGGAGCAACCCTGAGGCTCTCACAATGACCTTAGTGTCTTCTGCCTCAGTTTCCCTCCCTGGAGCTGTCGTCAGAGTGGCTGTGACCTCTCATCTCTTGGCTCCATCTGTGGGCTCTGGCGCCAGCGGCTCGGGCACAGCCCTTGGGGAGGCTCAGAGCCGCGTTTGCTGGCCACTGGGGAGGATCAAGTGCCACCAAGTCAGAGGAGGGGCAGCCAGCCGCATCGGGTTCTTGCCACTGAGCAGGGGTCCTGACCCAGCCCTCCAGGCCTGTAACAGGAGCAGCCAGGGTGCAGCCTGGGAGGAGCCAGGGTGGAGGCCAGACCCCTACCCCTGCCCGCTCCCACCTCTGCCTCAGCCCTGGGCAGCAGCAGGCAGCCCAGGCTTCTCCCTCCATGGCCTGACGTCCCCACTAGGCGGAAGGTCCCAGAACCACTCCCTGTGTGCTGGTCACAGAGCTGTGTCCTCAGAAGCCTCGTGTCCTGGGACCTCCACAGGTGTGTGCCTGGCGCAGGTCAACCATGGTATGGGTGCGAGGCTGTGTACATGTGTGTGCATCGGCACTGGCACACACTTGTCTGCACATGTGATTTTGAGTCGCACGGCCACACATGCATGAGTGCGTATGTGTGCATGCCATGTGCTCATGGCATGTTGTGTGGTGTGTGTGTCTGCATGTGTGCATGTGTCTGACCATAGCTTGTAGACATCTGGTCAGCTTTGTATTCAGCACCGGTGCCGGGCAGCCAGCTGGGTGTCTCCTGTGCTTTCCTGGACTCTGGGCTGGTGCATGCTGTCAGGTGGGATGAGCAGGAGGGACATTGCCCGAGGCCAGGACTGGGGTTTCTGCTCACCCCTGGACCAGCCCTGTGCAGGGAGGCCGGTCAGGTGCCAGGGGCGTGTGTCACAGCGTCGGGGCCTCCACGGCTCCATCTCTGTGTGCCTGACGTGGGTGCCGTCGGCATTGGGTGCCAGCCTTGAAGCAAAGTGTTTTTGGTTAAGGAAGGGGCTGGCGAGGGAAGCAAGATGGAAGGAAACAGGACGGAACTCACGCCAGGGAGTCAAACTGGCTGGTGGGGACTCAGCAGCCAGGGCTGCAGGCCTTGTCCCTCCTCCTGAGCAGGGTGGTGGAGAGGCGACCGGGCCCAGAGGCTCGGCTTAGTCAGGAAGAGAATGCTGGGGGCATGGGCAGTTCTTGGTTCTCGGGGTTTCCTCTGTGGGCTCCTCAGCACCACAGTTCCAGCCCGAAGCCTGCTTGCCTGAGCAGACAGTTTGTCCTCCCTGCATGTGGGCTCCTCCTCGACACCGCGCCCCGGGGGCCCCTGGCCTGGGTGTGCAGGGCTGCCACATTTTAGGGAGCAGGAAGCTGCAGTATGGGGACCCTGTGGCGTGGCCTCCGGGCACAGGCAGGGTTCGTGGGTGACCCGAGGCCTCCGTGCTGTGGAGCTGAGCAGACTTCCTCCAGGGCTTGGCTGCAGGAAGGGGCGGAGGCTGCTGGACGTGGTGGCCGGCTGGCGTCATCACCCGCTTAGCTGACCTCGGGGAAAGTATGCAGCTCTGAGCCTCAGGCGGCCCTCTGCCCCTCCCTCTGAGCCTTCCTGAGATGATGCCAGGGTCACCGTCAGGCCCCGGAGGACGGGGGGGGTGCTGGCCTCAGCCCGAGGGAGGAGGCTGCTCTTGGAGGCTCGGTAGGCCTAGCTGTGAGGAGAGCGGGCGGCCTGCTGGGTACAAGGCTTCTCCTGCTGAGACCTGGCCGCTTCCTGGGCTGGACAGCCAGGGACAGGACCCTGCCCATGGCCCCAGAACAGACCCTGGGGCCACAGCTCAGGCGGGGGCGTGGCAGGTCCATGTCTGATTGTGCTTTCTGCAGGAGAGGCCGCCCCGCCTGAAGGCCCCTTGCACCTCTAGGGACAGGGTCAGCACCCCAGAGGAGGGCCCTGTGCTCTGGCCTGCTCACCAGCAAGGGGCCTCCTGTGTGAACAGCGAGAGACCCCTGTGAGACGCAGGGGAGCCTAGACCCTAGGTGGCCTGGGGCTCGCATCTGGAGCTCCGGTCCTGTGACGTGGGATGGGGCATATGCCATCCCCACGGCTGTGCTGACTCGGCTCACCTGCTGAGGCGCCCGGAGTCTGCTCCTCCGCCGGGTCCCCGTGTCCCCCCAGCCCTCTTCTTATCTTTTCCCACAGGTGGCACCAGGTTTGTGGGTTCTCTGCTCACCCAGCCCAGGGCACTCCCCACTGAGCTTTCCTGCCCCTGTGTTTGGGGTGGTCTCTTGTGGACCACCCGGGGCCAAGCTGCAGTGAGACCTGTGTGCCTCTGGGAGGCTGTAGAGGGAGTGGTCTCAGGAAGTGGCCACCCCTGCAGAAAAGCAAGAGCTAGTGGAGCCCCAGGGCTTCTTTCCAGAGATCTCGGGCATCTGGTGGTGTCTGAGTCACACCCGTTCCTGCAGAGTGGGCCGTGTATGGCACGGGTGCCTCTCTCCTGACCACGCAGGTCGGGACAGTGTGACCGACACCTCCGTGACTCATCTGCAGCCCCCTAAGGGCAGGTCCCTCCTTAGTGCCGCCGGCCCCCTCTTCCATGCCATGTGTCCCCAGGGACTCTGCGGCCACCCCAGTCCAGGCAGCCCCCACCACCCGGTCTTTTCCAGGTGAGGTTTGCAGGTGCAGGTCCCAGGTACAGCTGTTCCTGCCTGGATTTCATTGGCTGGAGGTCCTTAAGGTTTTAAAACCTTAGTCATTATTTTTCTTGGTTACAGAAACCACCAGCTCTGTCATGCTCCAAGGCAGAAGAGGACCTGCCGAAACTGGCTATTTCTGTGTCCCGCCCCATCTGGCCCAGGACCTCCCAGAGCTGAGGCATTGGGCAGTGGTGCTGTCCATTGCCCTGTTCCACGGAGTGGAATCGAGTCCTAAGTTTGGCCTGGCATGGCCTGGGTGCAGACCAGCCCTCTGGAGGCGTCATGCGTGGGCCATGGATGGCAGGTCCTGGCCTCCTGATGGGAAAGCAGAGCTGTGAATGGGGCGAGTTGAGCATTTTCAGTCTTTAAATGTGGGGTGCCCCGAGACAGGCTTACAGGCGGAGGGACTGAATGGTGGGCGTTGGCATCCTGGGTCCCCTGAGACCTCCAGCCGTCCCATGCATGAGCATCTGGCCAGCTGACCGGTGCAGCTGTGTGTTACTGCCAGGCCTCCTCCCCCAGCAGACGGCAGGTGTCTGGGTCCTATCCTCCCGACTGGGACGGCAGCTGCATCTAAGGGCCTGGCTGAGGACACCTGATTGGTCACCTGGCTGTCCCATGTCACGTCATTTGTCTGCTTCATTCGGCCCACAGAGGCTGCCCTAGCAGTGCCCAGCGCCTGGGGACCCTGCTGGGGAGACGCAGCAGGTGGAGCAGGTCCAAGCCCTCCCTGCAGTGCTAGCCCTGGCCCTCCCTGGATCCTTTCAGCCACCATGAACGGGCAGACTGGTGGGGACAGGGACTCCAGTGCAGGTGAGTGGCTTTGTCCCTGAGCCCAGGGGGTCGTGGCCGGTAACTTGGACCCTGGTCCAGGAGTGTGAGGGGCTGTCCCGGGCGGGTGTGTGAGCCCTCTGTGTGTGGACTGGATGGGCCGGGAATGGGCTGTGTAGTACGTGGTCTCCTGTGTGCATTTAAAATCAAGGTGGTCTTAGTGCAAACTTCAGTTCTAAATCCTTTCTCAGAAAACAAACGGAATCCCAGCTACTCAGGAGAATCATAAATTCGAGGCCAGCCTGAGCAATTTAGCAAGATGTTATCTCAAAAATGGAAAGGGCCGAGGGTCTAGCTCGGTGGGAGACCAGTTTCCTCGCATGTGCAGGGCCCTGGGTTCCATGTGCAAACAAAGAGCCAGAAGCTAAAACTTGAGTGTGTTTGGATTTAAAAGAGTTAGAGGAGATCTTAAAGTCAAAAATCACCAGGCAGTGAGGTGGGCTGTGGTGCCTTCAGTTTACGGAAGGGAAGTAGTGTCTCGAAGGTGGGTGGGTAGGGTGAGGCGGGATGTCTCTGGGACATCTTGCACGGGAACCTGTTCCTCTCCCGGTTATTGGCTCTGGGTAGAAACAGCCGCATCCCCCGTGGCTGTGTCCTTCCTGCCCGGTCACTTCACTGAGTTTCGAAAGGGATCCTCTCACAGTGGAGAGGCTGGCCTTGTAAAGGGTGGCTGCGGCTGGAGTTGTGGCTTGGGGCTCGTCAGATAAGAGAAAACGCGTGCGGTTGGTTGCAGACGCGGCCGCTTTCGTCGCAGTCCCCAAATCGGAAGGATTTACCACAGTCCGGAGGGTGTGCCTCGCTCCCCTTCTAGTTTCCTGGGTTTTCTTTACTTCTCCACCCACATCACTGTGATGAGCCCCAGCATGAGATCCAGGGCTCCCTGAGCCCACATGTGGGTTGGGAGTGTGACCCCCGAGGCCTGGCCTGGCCTGTGTTTGTGCGGTGTTTACTTCGTGATGTCTCCCTGGGTCTCAGCCACCCTCACGGTAAACGCGGCCAGGTATTTGCGCCGCCTGAATGGGCTGGGCTTTCTTTCCTGCTGCCCACACCCTGCGGTGCTTTGTTCTCTGAGTGGGAAGGTGGGGGCCACCTCCCAGCTCAGCCAGACAAGATGCCCCAGAACGCAGAGCTCCTGTGTCACTGTCACTGCTCCCTGGGGCGCCAGTCTGGGAAGGACAGTTGTTTCCCTGCTCTCCGAACAGCTGTGTGTGCGCATTTCCGGCGTTGCGGATAAACAGCTGTGGGCCACTGAGCCCCCAGCCACGCCAGGCTGTGCCCTCCCAAGTTGGCGGAGGGCACCACTTGCCCCTCCTCCTGCTCGGCTGCCTCTGCCTGGGATGAGGAACTTGAGCTGCAGCAGCCGGTGACCTTGCCCAAGGTCGTGAGCCTGGCGTTGGCTCCGTCAGAGGGAGAATCTGAAACCCATGTACTCCCCTGCTGGGGGCAGCCGGGCTCTGTCCCATACCCTGGGCCCTCTGGGTCCCCTGTGTGTGACTCCTGGGGCGTCTTCTGCACGCTGTCATTGGTGCTGGTCTCTGTCACTGATTGTGCCAGGACCCTGATGCACGAGGGAGCAGGCCGGAGACCAGGGAGGCCTGTCTCACCCAGGGCTGCAGGCCCAGGAGAGGTGTTGGCTCCTTCTCTCCAGCGTGAGGGGCTCGGACCTTTCTTTGTGCCCGTGCTGGTTCAGCCTTGGACGTTGAGAAAGTGGCAAGAACCCCGGCTCTTTGCATGCACTCCACCTGGATTCCCTGAGTGGTGGCTTTGGCTGCACCTGCCTCATGCCCCTGCCTTCCCCCTCCCCTGCTCTACCTCTCACGTGCACACACGTGCACACAGGCACGCGCACACACGCACACGCACACACACACGCCTCTGAGCTGTTGGAGAGCACAGCAGACGACGGTGCTGCTTACTCCTTCTTCGCTTTGTTTTCTGCAAGTACAGTTACCAAACCGGAGCACCAAGACTGATACAATAAATATGTGCCGTCCTCAGGTTTCACCGTGAAGGGGCTGGGGATGTAGCTCAGTGGTGCTGCACCTGCCTGGCAAGCACAAGGTCCCGAGTTCGATTCCTGATACCAAGAAAAAAAAGGTTTTGGCATGAAGCCAAGCAGCACTGCTAGAAACGGAATTTGGGTTCTTCCCTGTGGACAGTGCACAGTGATGTCCACTGCGTCCCCTGCAGACCCAGGGGAGCCCTGTCCACCTGTGTGCCCTTGCCGGGTGTGTCCTGGATGTGCTGTGCCGCTCCCACCCTCGGGGCATGGAGGCTCCTGCCCAGGCTGGGGTACAGCTTCCTTTGCCCTGCTGGCGCCTTTGCGGGCCTCCTCGGTGTGGCTCATGGACGCGCTGTGGGGAGCTAGGGAGCCTGGGCCCAGCGGGGGGTGCAGCAGGGTGCGGTCCAGCCCACCTTGTCCCGCTGCAGGCCTCCGCGTGCCCCTTCGTGGTTGTGGACCTGCGCCAGACCACTGCGGCTTGACCTTCCGGGTGGGAGGGGCTGGCAGGTGTGTTTCACAAGCGTGCTGCTGTGCATGTGTGTGCATGAGTGTGCACCCAGCTCTAAGCCCTTGGCGACCGACCAGCCCACGTTTTCGGGTCAGGCCAGCCTGAGTGCTTGCCAGGGCGGCTGCGGGGTGCGAGGCGCCCCTGGGCCAGACCAGGGCAGAGGGCAGCGTGTGCAGGCCCACAGGGGACATGGGGCTAAGCTCAGGCCGGGCGGTGCCCTCGTCCCTGTGCCCAGCCCCACCTGGTCAGACAGCACGGTGCTCACCACTCACCCCAGCCTGCGAGCCCAGGCAGAGGCCTCGGGCACCGCTCTGCGTGTGCTGCTCTGCAGCTGCAGTGGGCAGATGGAGGGAGTCTGGAGGTGCCTAGGCTGTGCAGTGGGTCACCCGGGGGTCCCGTGGAGGGATACGCTGGGGGCCTGGGCCCTGACAAAGAGGTTTTCCCTCTGCGCTTTAGAACACGTGACTGCCGCTGTTCTGGGTCGCGGGAGTGGCTCTGTATCAGATTCAGGGCTGGGTGCTTTGTGTTTGTTCGTGACCTGGCCCTTGATGGCCTTGATTCCTGGAGCCCGTGACCAGAGCCTGCCTGGCTCAGGCATGACTGAGCAGAGGGGCTTGAGGCGGGCCGGGGTGTGCTGGGGCCTGCACAGGTCCTGGGGTCCAGATGCCAGTGTCTTCAGTGTGTGCTGTGCTCTGAACCGACAAGAATTTCCCAGAATGCCCCCACGATCCACCCGGATTTGGGGAATTTGAGACTGGAGGCTGCTGTCAAAGCAGAACCTGTGGTGGTGTGAGCTGCCAGCCTGAGCCACTGGTGAGTCACCCCATGGCAGGCCTATTGGGAGGAGATCCCGGGTTTAGGGTCTTCATGCCTGGGGGTCAGGAAAGCACCAAGTTTGGGACCCGAGAGGGACGCAGGGTGACTCGAGTGCTGTCAACCCATGTGGGTTGGGGGGCACCTGGCCTCCTCTCCTCCCTGAGCCCCCATCCCCGGAGTCCCAAGCCTTGACTTGTAGCAGGTGCCACCCCGTGGCCTGTGCTTGCGCCTGTGTGACCAGCCAGGTGCCACTGTCCCTCAGCACAGGGACACGGGGCTTGGTGCAGGGCACAATGACCCCAGAGCCGGCCCTGAGGTGTGGCCCACCTCCTACCCTCCCTGGAACCGCATCCCTGAGGTCACTGCAGGGGCCCTGCCTGTGACGGATGGGGCGGGGGCCGAGCTGGGCCTGATGGGTTTGCTTCGGGTCCGGCTCCGCATCCCTTTCCCCAGGTCCCTGTCTGTTCCTGGTCTCTCCTGTCCCCTCTTCCCACTCCCAGGGCCACATGCAAGGAGGTGCCCAGGCCGTCATGAGGGAGGGCCCCACGGTGACGGTGGTGGACATTGAGGGGCTGGAGCTGGGCCACTGCCCTTTCTCCAGTGCCGCCTGTGCCTCCTGTGCCTGCCATCACCCTGGGAGCTCCCGCGCCGCCTTACACACATCCCTCGAACACATCCAGTGCCTCCCCCAGGCCCTGGCCGAGGGCCCAAAGTCAGGGTTCTAGGGCCGGGCTCCTGGGGACCCTGCCCTCATGGCTCCCACCGTGTGCAGCCTGGCCAGGGCAGGGCTCATGAAGTGGCCACGGGGTTGCCCGGCGGCCAGCTGTGCTCTGTGCTGAGTCCTTGTGGAGGTCCTGCCTCTGTGTGTGTGTGTGTGTGTGTGTGTGAGTCCTCTCGTGGGAACCCAAGGTGGGGAAGGCCAGACCAGGAAGCTGTCCCTTTGTCCTGTGTCCGGGGTTGTAGAGCCCCCTGGGGGCCGAGAAGGACACAGGGGCCTGGGTCCCCACTCTGCTGAGCAGGTGCTCCGGTTGGTCCTGGTGTGGAGGCTGTGTGGCCCAGTGGTTAGGGTGCTGCCATGCTGGGGTGCAGTGTGGGGTCCAGCACAAGTCCCAAGGGTCACTGTGGGCTATGCAGGCATCTGTGGGGGCTGGACAGGGGAGGTGACCCCTGCCTGTGGGCTCAGAGGCCAGAAGGACAGAGGATGGCCCTGTGGCTGTGTCCCTCTGCCTGAAGACACAAGAGCTCATTTCTGTGGCCATGCCTGGTGCTCGGACCTCCTGGCCAGAGGTGCCAACCCCGCCCTCTGCTGGGCCTGCGCCTGTCCTGCATCCCTGCCCGGAGACAGAGGACGTGGGGCCGGAGCTGGCCCTGCCCTGGGGGTGTGGATGACCTTGTGTGAAAAGCAGCAAACCTTTCAACTTCCCTAAAAATCTGGAGTGAGCAGGGGCTAGGAAGTCAGCTCTGGCCCTTCTGGTGAGAATTTCGCCCGGTGTCGGGCCTGGGGGTGCTTTCCAGCTGAGGGTGTTCCGTCCTACGGTGCCGGTGACGCTGAGTGCCGCCCAAGGCTGGCTGCGCATGGCGGGTGTGTGAGGGGCCTGTGGCGGCACCAGCCGGAGGGGGAGAGGGTGCCCTGCTCCGAGCCCCTCTCCGCTGTGGCCTGCCCTTCCCTCTGACACTGCCCGCTCGGCCCACAGGCGATGGGACGCCCCGGGAGAGCAGCCCGTTCATCAGCACTGTTGACGTGGAGCGGGAGAGCTACTACGAAGGGAGGAACATGGCGCTCTTTGAGGTGACGTGGTCCTGCTTTGTACGGAAGGTGCCCAGGCTGTCTCGGGGAGGTGGCACAGCCGTGCCCTGAGGTCCCCGGTGTGACCGACAGAGGCGGACACCTGGGACCCCCTCCTCGCCCGGGCCTCCTGGCTTGGGCCTCACTGTCCCGTGACCGCGCCTGTCCCCAACAGGAGGAGATGGACAGCAACCCCATGGTGTCCTCCCTGCTGAACAAGCTGGCCACCTACACCAACCTGAGCCAGGGTGTGGTGGAGCACGAGGAGGATGAGGACAGCAGGCGGCGGGAGGCCAAGGTACTGCGGGCCTCGCTCCTGCGGCTCAGCGTGGTGGCCCCTGGTCCTCAGCAGCGGCCTGGAGAGGGTGCTGCTGCTTGCTGGCTGTGTCGTTTCTGGCTTCCTTCAGTGTGGGGAATTTCGCCCAGAGCCTTTGCACCCAGCCACATCCCAGCCTCTATTTTTTCTTTTTTGGTACTGGGACTCGAACTCGGGACCTTGCACTTGCGAGGCAGGTGGCGGCACCACTGAGCTACATCCCCGGCCCAGCCTCTAATTTTTTATCTTGAGACAGGGTCTCGTTGAGTCGCTGAGTTGCCTGGGCTGGATTTGAACTTGTGATCCGCCTGCCTCAGCCTCCCAGAGTGCTGGGATTGCAGGACTGTAGCCAGCTGCCCTGGTGCTTTTTGAAAACATGACCAAAGGCCCCACTTTCTCTGCAAGGAGCGGTCTGAGATGGGGGAGAGTGTGGGGAGGGGGTCGAGGTGCCCTCCGCACACACCCCCTCCCCGGGCCTCCCGGCCTGAGGGGTTTCCCTGTCTCCCATGCTGCACACGTGGTGGGACGCGCTGGGGCTCCTGAGACGTGCACCCTATTTGTGGATGAGGCTGCTGGTTGGGGTCTCAGGAGCCTTGCAGGGCACAGACACGGGCGACAGGGTGGGCAGGAAGGGCTCTTTGGCCTAGCTGGCTCTGCCTGCCTTGCTGGCAGAGAGACAGGGCCTCCCGGGAGCTGTGTCTGCCGCAGGGGCTCCCCCGCCAACCCCCGGGGGGCTCTGGGGTTGCGGGGATGGGTTTGCCACTCCGGTACATTTCTGGATTCTCCTGGCCCGGGGCTGCCGTGCGGCTTGGAGGCCTTTGTCGCCACCGCCGTGCCTCTGTTCTCTGCTGGAGCTGATGGGGGAGACCCAGCCTGCGCCAGGGAACAGGCGCTTTCCAGGGTCCTGGTGGGAACAGTCCCAGGAACCAGCCCAGCCTCACCCCGACTGCCTGGGGCCCATGTGCACCCAGTCGGGATTTGTGTGCAGGGCACCCAGGACTGGCGCTGGACGGTGCCCACCCAGGCCTCAGCCCTGGCTGGCCCCTGTGCTCCTTGGGGACCTGGTGTCCCAGGTGGGATTTCAGTCCACGGGGAGAGCTGCGTGTCACGGATGGGCGGAGCTCAGTGGAGGGCATGGCCTTGTCCCGTCTTCCTTCGGGCTGGCTCTGCCCAGGGTGGGAAGGTCAGGGGCTGCCACATTGTCCCCTCCTTGGCCAGGATGCACCTACAGGCCAGAGGGAGGCTGAGCCCGGTGACCTGGCAGCCACGCGTGCAGCTGGAGCCCTGCAGCCTGGGCTCTGCCTGGAGGATGGCTTGTGCCTCCCCTCCGGGGACCATTTCTTAGGTTTGAGGACACACGTTTCACTCTCTCCAATGGAGACTCCGAGGTCTTCGCCCACTCATGGTCTGCAGGGTGCAGAGCCTGACCTCTGTCCAGACCGAGGGTTGGGAGGTGTGGGAGGTCGCCATGCTGGTCCCCTCCGGGACATCATTGCTGGTGGTTGTCCTGGTGCAATGGGTGAGGGGCCCCTGTGCATGCTCCCCGGGGAGCCTTCTTGTCCTGTGTGGCGGCCAGCGCATTCTCTGAGAGGCTACCTCAGCCTGGTCGCAGGAGTTGGTATCCGCCCCTGGGCCCTCTTGACACTGGGCGATGCGATGTTCCAGCCCCACACAGTGCCCACGCTGAGAGGAGGGTGGGCCGAAACAAGGCTCGAATTTAGGCAAGTAGAGGGCCTGGGGAAGCCCTGCGGGGCCTGTTCCTGGGGGTGAGGACCTGCAGCCTAGGTCAGGGCTGAGGGCCAAGTGACCCTGTGCAGGGAGCCGGGCCTCCAACACAGCGCTGTCTTCCAGGCCCCGCGCATGGGCACCTTCATTGGCGTCTACCTGCCCTGCCTTCAGAACATCCTGGGCGTGATCCTCTTCCTGCGCCTGACCTGGATCGTGGGGATGGCGGGCGTGCTGGAGTGCCTGCTTATCGTGTCCGTGTGCTGTACCTGCGTGAGTGGCCGCGGCCACCCTCTCCCCGAGGGCCCAGCCCCACCTGTGGGGGCACTGAGGGTCTGCCGCTCTGAGCCCTAAGGTGACCGACCCTGCACTTCCGTCCCAAGGTGCCAGCACGCCTTGGGGACGGGCTGCCCGCTGACCTGCCGAGGACTGGTCCACTGACCATGTGGTGCCTTCTTTCGCGCCCCACAGGGCATACCGAGCTGTCTCCAGGCCCCACTCAGTCAGCCCTGTGCTTTGACTGGGCCGCTTTCCAGCTTGGCAGGACAGCCTGGGTCTCTGTGCCCGTGCCACCCCGTGACCTATGTCTGCGCTCCACCTCTGTGCCCCCAAGCCCTGTTACCCACCCAGCTGTCTGTGCCTTGACTCCCGTGAGAAGAGCATAATACAGCTCTCTCATCTCCCAGCTGTCACCTGAAGACAACCACCGGGGTCCCCTGTGACTGGTCCAGGCATAGTACTGTCCCTGTCTGTTTGCTCACAGGCGGCCATGGGCACTTCCTGGTGCCATGGCCAGGCTTCCCTGAGAGGCCAGTGACTGGAGGCTGGGCCTCAGAGCCTCCTGAACACACTCTGTACCCCTGGGGGGGTGAGAAGAGACGGGCCACTGTGCAGGACAGCATCTCCCTGGGGCCCCTAGGCTGAGGGCAGCTGGGCAGAGCCAGCCTCTACCCAGGGCCGCTGTCCCGAATTGGGGCGTCCTGTGAGTGCTCCCAGGGTGCCCTACACATCTCACCCAGGTCCTCCAAGTTTGGCACCAGGCAGGTGGCCCAGCCCAGGGCACCTGGCCTCAGCGGCTACGTGTCATTGCAGACGCTGCTGACTGCCATCTCCATGAGCGCCATCGCCACGAACGGCGTGGTCCCAGGTGAGGCCTTGCTGCCCTTTCCCTGTGTTGTACCCCAGCCTTGAGTGTGTGGAGACCTCCCTGCTGCACTGTCATGGGATGGTGGCACTGGGGTGCAGACGCGCCCTGCCTGCCCGTTCAGTGTTGGGTGGAGGATGGGGTCCCAAGTAGGGCCTGGTTCCTTCTCAAGCTTGCATTGCATGCAGCACGTCTGAGCTCTGCTCCTCTGTCCCTGACTTGGGGCCAGGCGGCCCCTGCCCAGGTCTGGGCCTTTTCCATGGCCTTTCAGGCACAATGGGGCTTTGAAAAGCCACACAGGGCAGTGTCACCGCCTGTGTCTCACTATGCCAGCTGCTAGGTTGCTTGCCGCAAGCCTGGGGTTCCCGGAGGCCCAGGGCTTTGTGGTGGCCTCAGGGTGGTCTTGTCCATCCCTGCCTTTGTCCTCTGCATCCTGGGGCTGGTGTTCTTCCTGACCAGGGGCACCTCGTTTTGGTAATTTCTCAATTACCCAGGAACTGTGGGGGTTTTCTTAAGTCCAGTCTTTGAAGACTGGGCTCAGACACCACGGTGTGCAGTTGTTGCTGGGGACCTTGGCCACCTTGCTGAGGGCTGGGCTGGGCTGGGCTGGGCAGCCCGTGTCCAGGGGCTTGGGTTCCCTTTGCCACCGCTTCCCCGTGGCAGCTGAGCCCGTGGCCTCAGCTGTGGCGGCAGCACCTGGCAGAGCTCAAGGGAAGGGAGTGCAGGGGCCTCTGCGGGTTCTGTGAGCATGCTCCTCACCGGAGAGGCGAGGCTGAACATGCTGTTTAAGTCAGGGAACAGTAGAGCAGGCGCCTTAGCTTGCAGCCTAGACTGGAGAAACTGAGTCCACTACCCTGCTTCTGCGCGCTGTATGTATAAATGGGGCCAAGCCTGAGTGGTGCCTGAAGGACACCCGTCCCTGGGAAGGGGGCCGGGGCTCAGGGTCGTGAGAGCCCTGGGAATCTCCCATGGTGCTTCGTGGGTCCCCCCAGCTCTTCGGCTGCATAAACACGCATCCCTTCTGACTGACTTCTCCCCGGCTGTGTCCCTTGCAGCTGGGGGCTCCTACTACATGATATCTCGGTCACTGGGGCCTGAGTTTGGGGGCGCTGTCGGCCTCTGCTTCTACCTGGGCACCACATTTGCGGGGGCCATGTACATCCTGGGGACCATCGAGATCTTCCTGGTGAGCGCCGTCCGACGGCTCCCCGCACCCAGCACTCTGCCCACAGGCTGCTCCTGGGGGCCCCACCGTCCCCACCCTGCCCTGGCTCCGGCTGCATGCCGCTTTCGAGGCCTGTGGCTTGCGTCCCCACCGGCCTGTCTGCCGCCTGGGAGGGCCAACAGCAGGGTGACTGTCAGAGACAGAGAGGGACCAGCCTTCCTGCTGTGTCCCAAAAGGCCTGCCGCCCCGCTCTGCACACAGCTGGGTGGGCAGCAGCGTGGCCGTGGGGCCGGAGCGGTTGGGGGGCCCCTCGGGAGGTCTTCATGCCCCCTGCTTCTCGGGCATCAGTGGTCAGGAGGGCCAGGATGCAGGATCCCCGAGTATGGGCGGTCTGGGCTGCCGGCCGGCCCTCCTGACCTGCCATGGGCCCGCAGACCTACATCTCCCCGGGAGCCGCCATCTTCCAGGCAGAGGCTGCAGGCGGCGAGGCCGCGGCCATGCTGCACAACATGCGGCTCTATGGCACCTGCACGCTGGCCCTCATGGCCGTGGTGGTCTTCGTGGGTGTCAAGTACGTCAACAAGCTGGCCCTGGTCTTTCTGGCCTGCGTGGTGCTGTCCATCCTCGCCATCTATGCTGGTGTCATCAAGACCGCCTTCGACCCGCCTGACATCCCGTGAGTCCGCCCGAAGGCCTGGCCTGCCCCTGCCCCTGCTCCGTCCCCGCCCCCCGGGGGTCCTGGATGGTCACATCTCCCTGGCTGCCCTGGCGTGTGTGGGGGCCATGGGCGGGCGGGGCCGTGGTGCCACGTGGGCGGGCCGGGCTGCTCTGAGCACGGAGGCCACGTGGGGCCCACTTTCTCCGAGTGGCCAGGCGTCTCCAGCGTGGCCGCCCTCCCCGTGCCAGGCCCCTGCGTCCTCACCGAGCCCCGGTGGGCTCTTTCTCCTCTCCTGTGAGGCTGAGGAGGGAGGTGGCCGGGTCCCAGCGGGTGCCCTGAGGAGGTGGGGCCCGGCCCTCGGGCTGGGAGTGGCTGGGCTGGGCCGGCTCCTGGCCTCTGGGCGGCTGGGTGGAGGGACCCCTGCTGCAGAGGGCGCCTGCGCCCTGGATGAAGAGCGGGTGAGGGGTGGGGCAGCCCAGAAGGACGAGCTGCTGTCTGCTGTCGGCCGGCCTGGCCCCGGGTCAGCCCGCGGGTGCTCCTGCTGTCGCTCTCATCAGACACTTGGTACCTGAGGCCGTGGAGAAACAGTCTGGGCTGCCCGCTGCAGGGTCTGCCTCCTGGGGAACCGCACGCTGGCAAAGCGTGGCTTCGACACTTGCGCTAAGGCTCAAGCCGCGCTCTGGGGCCTCTTCTGCAACGGCTCCAGCCCCAGCGCCACTTGCGACCAGTATTTCACGCAGAACAATGTCACCGAGCTCCAGGGCATCCCCGGCGTGGCCAGTGGCGTCCTCCTGGGTGAGCCTGGGGGCAAAGTCCCGTCCCGTCCTCCCCCCGCCCCTCCGCCTGGCAGCTGCCCAGGTGTCCCCTGCGCCCGCAGCCGGGGCAGAGAAATCCACCGCCGTGTGTCGGGCCCTCAAGTTGGTGTCAAAGCCAGTCACTGTACAGAATCTTGGTGGCACGCCCTGGATCTCCGTGAGGAGCGTGACGTGGCTGTCTGTGTTACTCCTGAGCTGGAAGACGGCCTGGCCCGGGGAAGAGGAGGAATTGGGGGTGTAAAGTAGCACTGGTCCCTGGCTGCCTACCCCAAGGCATCTTGGGACGGGCTGAGGTTGTGTAGGTGCCCCGAGGGCGAGTGTGAGCTTGCTAGGGGCCTGTGCAGGGTGGGTGGCAGGGAGGGCCATCCTGGGCCTCCCTTGAGGCCCTTTGAGGCCCCGTCTGTGAGCCCAGCCCAGCAGGAGCCCCCACAAGGTCCTGGGTAGGGGTCTGGACACGGGCGCAGGGTGGACGCAGAGCAGGAAGGCCGTGTGGTAGCCTGAGAGGAGGCCAGGTCGTCCACAGGCAGCACAGGGCTGCACTGGCCCGGCTCGGTGGCCTGCATGTGGGGTTGGTGCTGGGGCTTGTGCCCAGTGCTCCGATGCCCAGGGCCATTTTGAGACTGCATGGTGCCAGTGGCTCCTGTGGCCCGCCTTGCACACGGGTTTGGTTTTGGTGAGGGCTGCTTGCGGGTCAGGTGGGCACCGCAGAAGAAGACAAGCCCTGAGCATCCCTTGCAGGCTCGAGCCCCTGGAGCCTGACAGAGGGTTCCAGAGCCCACAGTGAGCCTGCCTGCCGGCTGTTTCTGCAGAGAACCTGTGGAGCACATACTCGGACAAGGGTGCCTTCCTGGAGAAGGAGGGTGTGCCCTCGGTGCCGGTGCCTGAGGAGAGCCGCGCCGCCGGGCTGCCCTATGTGCTGACGGACATCGTGACCTACTTCACCATGCTGGTTGGCATCTACTTCCCCTCGGTCACCGGTGAGTCTGTCCTCATCCGTGTCTCGCCGTCCCTTCCTTCTCTGTCCTTATCTCTCCCTGTCTCTGTCCTTCTCTGTCTCCACCTCTATTTCTTTCTTATCTCTCTGTCTTGTCTCTCTTTTTTTTTGGTACTGGGGATCGAACGCAGGACCTTGCGCTTGTGAGGCAGGCGGCAGCACCACGGAGCTGCACCCCCGGCCCTTGTCCCTCTTTGTTTCTGTGTTTCCAGCTGCCTCTATTTTTGTCTCCGTTTCCACATTTCTGTTCTTCCCTTGTCTCTCTCTCTCTGTCTTGCTGATGTTTCTGTCTCTCCATCCTTGTCGCTCTCCCGGTCTCTGTCTCTTTCATAGTGAATCCCCTGGGAATTGCCTGGACAGCACGGGGCAGGGGGTGGAGACCCTGGCATGGCCTTGCGTGCTCCTGAGGCCCTGGTCCCTGGCTGTCCCCTGCCGTGTTCCACGCGGGTCGGTGACAGACAGGACCTGCCCGCTGCTGTGCCTTCGGCCCGAGTGCCATCCATTGTATGATGTCCACGCAGTGGCTCTTCCTGTGAGCCACAGGCGGGGCTCAGCCGTCCGCAGACACAGACCTGTGGCTCCCTGTGGGCTGGATCAGGTCATGAGCATCAGCACGTGGCTCCATCCAGGGAATTCTGGCCGCGGCCCTGACGTTCACTGAGACCTCAGGGCTCTGGCGCGGTGGGAGAGTGGCCACAATGGTGATGGTGGCTGGCTGGGCAGGGTCACCGGGACTCCAGCCTCACTGTGACGGGACAGCTGGCTGGGTGCTTAGCCCGGCCTGTGCCCCTGCCCCGTCCCTGTCCTGTGGTGTGGATAGTGGGCTCTGGGCCACGCTGTTGCATGGCAGTGGCCTGAAGACACAGGGTCCCTGGCGGCCACTGTCCTGTGTCTGGCAGCATCCTTTCTTCCACCTCAGTGGGTCTGGGGCAGCTGTGTGCGTGTGCCAGGCCTGCCTGCCCCACGTCGGCTTGACTGTGTCTCCCACAGGTATCATGGCAGGGTCCAACCGCTCTGGGGACCTCAAGGACGCACAGAAGTCCATCCCCACGGGGACCATCCTGGCCATCATGACCACGTCTCTCATTTATATCCTCGGTGGCTCACAGGTGGAGGTGCTGGCTTCTGGCCTCCTGCCCTCAGCTCCCACGCGGAGCCGTCTCGGGGGCTCTCAGCTGAGCACATCCTGGCCTGGTCCTGGCCTCAGCCCTGTC
Source organism: Heterocephalus glaber (assembly GCF_000247695.1). Next base: position 522,232 of record NW_004624751.1, on the reverse strand, counting down.
CTCTGTGGAGCTGGGCTTCCCAGGACATGTGCGCCACACTCTTGTGACACCCAGGCCCTGCCTTCCTCATGCTTGGTCATGTGATGTTCTCCATGCAGCCCAAGGGATGGCCAGGCTGTCATGTGGACAAGTGGCTGCCAGTGGGACACACTACGGGCAGTTCAGGAATGGGAAGCTGGGTTGCAGGTCTGATGTCTGTGAGCCCCTGCCTTTCTGGCCGAGCTGTGTATCCCCAGCATCTCCTGTGGCAGCCGCATTAGGCTGGGCCCACCCAGAACCTTGTGCCGGGCAGCTGGATGCAGCTGCGAGGAGGGGCCCTGGGGACCTGGGGCTGGGACAACAGGGTCAGGGCGTGGGGGTGCACTGGGGCGGCACTGCCCAGAATGGGTGGGCACGCTGCACCGTCTCCCACCGAGGACTGGCTGCTCCTTGACTCGAGCTGCAGATCTCTCCTGCATCGTGCTCTTTGGGGCCTGCATCGAAGGTGTCGTCTTACGAGATAAGTACGTTGGCCCTCTGTCTGGTCAGGGTGTTCACATCTCTCCGAGGCCCGAGGCCCAAAACCACCCAGCCCGTGCCTGACTGCTGGGCCTGGGTGTGGATGGGGAGTAGCCTTGGACCCCAGCCGCCATTCAGCAGGGTGTGGAGCCTGGTGGGGTGCACATCTGTCAGGGCTGGTCACAGCAGCCCTGGTGGGAAGGCTGCAAGGTCCCCGAGGCCGTAGCAGGGCCAGGTGTGCAGGTGGCTGCAGTGACTGGGGGAGCGGGGGCTGCCTGCTCCCGAGAGCCTCCCTGGTGAGAACAGAGCCCTGCTGGGTGGACCTGTGGTCTCTGGCCAGGTCTCTGACCCCGCCCCAGAATGCCCTCCCACAAGGACAGGCATTTCCGCCCGTGCTCGGCTCCCTGCCTGGAGGCTGTGCTGACTGCCTGCCCTGTCCGCCCACAGGTTTGGGGAGGCGCTGCAGGGGAACCTGGTCATCGGCATGCTGGCCTGGCCGTCCCCCTGGGTCATTGTCATCGGCTCCTTCTTCTCTACCTGTGGCGCTGGCCTGCAGAGCCTGACCGGGGCACCTCGCCTGCTGCAGGCCATTGCCCGTGACGGCATCGTCCCCTTCCTGCAGGTGAGCCCTCACCTGGGCTCCACAGTGCACGCCGCTGCCCTTCTGGGGGCCTGGGAAGTTGGGGTCGGTGGGGGGCAGTGAGGACCTCTTTTGGGTATGAGTTTTAGGGTGACAGTGGACGCGTGTCCCTCTGGGTGCTGTGGAAGTTATTTCCCCCGGCTGCTGGGCCGGTGGCCCAGGCTCAGCCCCAAGAACACCAGAGCACTGTGGCCCCCTGCACGCGGGTCACGTCTGTTCATGTGGCCCCTGGAGCCTGTGCCCTGGATGATCCCCCTGAAGACAGGGACAGACGGGCTGTCCTGGGACGAGGCTGCCTGGGATGAACTGAGGATCCGGAGGCCATGGCCCGGGACGCCGGCGACTCCGTTACCCGTTAGGGAGCTCAGCACTGCTCGTCTTCCCCACCCCCACCTGTCCCCGTGCCCACAGGTGTTTGGCCACGGGAAATCCAACGGGGAGCCCACCTGGGCCCTGCTGCTCACGACCCTCATCTGCGAGACTGGCATCCTCATCGCTTCGCTGGACAGCGTGGCCCCCATCCTGTCTATGTGAGTGGCTGTGGCTGGCGTGTGCGGGGCGGGGCGTCCTTGTGTGTGCTGGGCGCGCTCGGCCTAGGGCACAGGGATGCAGGTGGGTGAGGCAGGCCGGGTGGGCACAAGTGTGGATGCGTGGCTGGCGGGCAGCACTGGGTGTGGCCAGGGCTGTAGGGCGTGGCCCAGTCCAGGTGGACTGAGGTCTCTGGGAGGCGGGCAGCACAGAGGCCGGGCTTCTGTGGCTCAGTGGTCTGCGACCCCGCGTGCCACCCAGGTTCTTCCTCATGTGCTACCTGTTTGTGAACCTGGCCTGCGCCGTGCAGACGCTGCTTCGCACACCCAACTGGCGCCCACGCTTCAAGTACTACCACTGGTAAGGCTGTGGACGGGGCGGGCCCAGCCTTGCCCCCAGGGACGGGCTGTGGTCCTCCCTGGGATCTCTACGCCCCATGCAGTGTTGGGATCCCCACTTTGAGGCCAGCCTGGCCCTTGGGCTGCCTGAGGGCTCCCCGGGCGTCGGGCCGAGGGCACAGAGGGAGGCCACCTTGTGTCCCCTGTGCAGCCAGCTACCTCAGGAGGGTGTGGTGATGGTGTCATGTTGGATCCGGGGGGGCTGTGGTCGGCTGATCCTGGGGACTGTTCCCAGCGTTGGGACAGCGGCATGCAAGGCAGCGGCCCAGCCCCGACTAGGCGGGCAGCTGGCACCTGAGCCACATGTCCCGCAGGACACTGTCCTTCCTGGGCATGAGCCTGTGCCTGGCCCTGATGTTCATCTGTTCCTGGTACTATGCCCTCTTCGCCATGCTCATCGCTGGCTGCATTTACAAGTACATCGAATACCGTGGGTGAGTGGTGCCCATGGGGCCTGGGGACCGGGCTTTGTTGCGCTCCCTGGGGAGCACCCTGGCGTGGGGCATGGGGAGGTCCCCGCGGGGAGGCAGGGGCCCAGGGAGCTCCAGCGGAAGCTGCTCCAGCCAGAGACCGTTTCCACCTGGAGTCCACTGTTGCTGGAGACCATGGCGGGCGGGGCGGCCAGGCATCCGTCCCACCCGTGCTATGGCCTGCCGTGTGTCCTCATCTGCGTCCACACTCGTACTTGTGCCCCGAGTGGCTGGCACCTTGCCCATAGCTCCCCGTGGGACCCTCCCAGCCACAGCACTGCCCAGTCTCCGTGCCCCAAGTCTGGGTCATGCAGCACCATCCCCCGACAAGGGGCCTCACAGTGCCCCGGGCAATGTGTATGACCCACTTCCTGCTCACCTAAAGCTCATGTCTGCAAAATGCGACAGCCAGCGACCATGTACCATGTAACTGTGTCTCAGAGCTATGACCCCAACAGCTGCCCTGACCCCTACGGGCTCCCTGGCCCTGGCCCAGGCCCCTGGCCCCGTGCCCAGCCTGGCACAGCGTGGGCCAGCCATTCTCTGCACTGAGGCAGTGGAGGGGCTGCCTGTGCCCCTCTCATTGGCCTGCTGCAGACCTGACTTGGGCGGGGCCCTTCTCCTCCCGTGTTGTGGGCTCCCTGCCCTCCGGGCTTTTCCCCAGGACCTGGCCAGGCAGGGGGTGGGGACATGGCTGTCCCTGCTGGAGGGCCATGCTGCCTGTGCCTCCTCATGCCTCCCAAGACCCACTCCATGTGCCCTCAGGAAGCCACATGTGAGAGCTCCCTCTGTCCCTGCAGGGCCGAGAAGGAGTGGGGTGACGGCATCAGGGGTCTGTCACTGAACGCCGCCCGCTATGCCCTGCTGCGCGTGGAGCATGGGCCGCCCCACACCAAGAACTGGAGGTGAGCCATCGTCACAGGTGCCAGGGGACAGTGTGGCTGTGGGCAGAAGTTGGGGACAGCAAGTGTTCCTGCTGCCAGGTGCTGGGGAACATGAGTGTCCTCCACACGGAGGCCCTGGCCTGTGGCTCACCAGCACGCAGCCACTCTGCCTGCCGGGACATGTGCCTCGGTCTCCCAGGGAGCCAGGGGTGAGGGTCGGGGGCTTGTCTTTCTGTCCTCCTGTCCCCGCCCTGCTGCTGTGCTGTCCCTGATCTCTCCCGTTCTGCTTGCCCTGCCCACAGGCCCCAGGTGCTGGTGATGCTGAACCTGGATGCAGAGCAGGCCGTGAAGCACCCACGCCTGCTGTCCTTCACCTCGCAGCTGAAGGCCGGCAAGGGCTTGACCATCGTGGGCTCCGTGCTGGAGGGCACCTTCCTGGACAAGCACGCGGAGGCGCAGCGAGCCGAGGAGGTGGGCGAGGAGGGGCCGTGTGTGGGTGCAGAGCCCGAGGAAGCCCAGGCATGCATGGCCAGGCTGGAGGGGCCGACTGCGGCGTGTGCTGTGTCTGGCTTGTGTCTCTGTGCGACACTGACACTGGCCAGTACCTGCTGGACACAGCAGGCGTCTTTGTGACCCCAGGGCTCCAAGGTCGGTTTCTTCATTTCGGCTGCTTGTGATGGGAATTGCAAAGCCAGGCAGCATCAGGGCGTGTGGGCCACGCTGTCCCACGGCTGCCCCAGGCCGTGCTGTCCTCACAGGCTGGGTGACGTCACCTCCGGGACGTCCTCGTCCATCTGCCGCTGGTCAGGCCTGCACGCAGCCAGCCTCACACGGGCTCCTTCGGGCCGGGCTGGGTCCTGGCCACTTGCCGCCTCCTCCCCAGCAGGTGTGCTTGGCAGCCTGGTGTCCTGGTGTGTGTCCCTCTGTCACCCCACGTCTGTAGACCCAGGGAGGCCACTCGGAGGGAGAGTGGCAGTGGTGGCGCTGGTGGTGTCTTCTGGGCCTCCGAGGGCCAGTGTGTCTGGGCGAGCAGGAGAGGCCGGGCCTCTTCCCTTCCTGAGAGCAGCAGCTTCGGCGTCCCTGCACTGGGTCTCAGTGGCCGCTGCTGGCTGTGTGCTGTTGCTCCTCCTGCACCCACGGTGCCTTTTCACGGTGGCACCTGGGCTCTGGGCCTGGCCCACACCGGGTCTGTTGGGAAGCACGGCACAGGCGTGGCCTGGCTCCATCCCACTGTGCTTGTCTTGAGCGTCCAGGTGGCCTCAGTGCCTCTGCCCACATGTGGTTTGCATGTCCGCCCCTGCACGGTCATCTGGGGGAGCCTGGAGCTCGGGCCGCCCTGGTGTGTATCTCTGCTCCTCGGGCCTAGACGGCCCCAGTGTCCGGGTGCTGGCGCTGCACGTGAGGAAGCTGGTGCTGTGGGGAGTGTGCTGGCACCGGGGCCCCTGGGCCGTGGGTCTCCTGTGTCCCATCAGATCTGACTCAGGCCACGCAGTGCATGCCAGGTATGTTCCCTGCTGAGCCCTGTGACCTGCAGCATCCTCCACCCTGGTGCTTTAGGGTCTGGGTGTGGATCCGCTCAACACAGCGCAGGCCTCTTGCGAGGCCCCACTTCCTCCTGCCCAGGGGCCGCCTCCCTAGAGCACACGCTGGGACCCAAGACCGCAGATGTCATGCCTCCCCATGCAGGCATCAGGCCAGGCTCCTGCCAGGCAGAGCTCAGCCTCTGTGGCTGGTGTCCCCGCTAAGGCCTAGGGATGGTGAGGCCAGCCCAGGCTCCTTGACACCATAGCAAGGGAGAGCCATGCTTCGTTGTGGCTGGGAATCCGTGCGGGGCACTGTGGGGCCGGCTGGTGGATTCAAGGCCCTGAGGCTGCGCCGACGTGCTCCAAGCCTCTGTTGCCATCTTCTGTGATCTGGCCTCCAGCCAAGCAGGAGGTGAGAAAGCAGATCCTCGAGCAGCTGGGTGGGGAGGCCCTGCTCCTCCTGCAGAAGCTCCATGTGCCCATCCCTCTCCTCCCGGCCCGGGGCAGCTGTGTCCCCAGGGCTCCTCCTCCTGCCAGCCTGGGCCCTCGTTAGCCAGACGGTGACCCCATTCAGGCCTTGCCTGAGCTAGGCAAAATAACCGTGGAACACAGCCTCGGGTCCCGCACCCCTCCCCCACGTGGTTGGTGGCAGCTTCCAGGGCTGAGGCCCAAGGCAGGGAGACGGTAGGTTGTGCTTGGAGCGCAGGCTGAGCTCTGACTTGGAGTGCACAGGAGCTGCTGAGACAGGAGGGTGGCAGCAGTGGCAGCCCTGTCACTGCTGGAGTGACAGGTGTTGAGGTCCTGATGTGCAGAATCCAGGGGTCAGGTTGTGGGCAGGCTCTGGGGACCCAGGTGTCCCCTCCTCTGCTTGGATGTCTGCCTGTTTCCAGCAAGGACTCTTGTCCCTGAGCAGGGCCACCTGCGAATCAGGATGGTCTCTGAGAGCTCCGTCGCATCTGTAGGACCCTTCTTTCAAGGCTGTGTCCTTCACATGTCACAGGCCACATCCGTCCAGCTTCCCCTTGAAATCTGGCTGCTCGGGTCGGGGGCCTCCCTGGGGATGCCGCACCGTGACGGGACAGAACACGTGGTGATGGCCTCTGGTGGTGTCCGGCTGCTCTGGTGTTGCGTTTCTGGAGCCTGTGACTCGTGTCTTTCGAAGAAGGGTTGTCAGATTCTGCCCTCTTGTGGGACATTTCCAGCTGACCGGATGCAGATCACGTGGCCCAGAATGAATGTCCAAGGGATGTAGTATGCTTGGTGATGCACGAGTCCCTTGAAAGAACTGTCCAGCACCGTGTGCCTGCGTGCCTTGCACACTCGGGTGCTCAGAGCCCAGGCCGTGGTGGGCTGCACACTGACCCTCCTGTCCCCGCAGAACATCCGGGTGCTGATGGGCGTGGAGAAGGCCAAGGGCTTCTGCCAGCTGGTGGTGTCCTCCAGCCTGCGGGACGGCATGTCCCAGCTGATCCAGTCGGCCGGCCTGGGCAGCATGAAGCACAACACCGTGCTCATGGCCTGGCCCCAGGCCTGGAGGCAGGCGGACAATCCCTTCTCATGGAAGAACTTTGTCGGTGCGTGTGCGTGTGCCGGGGCCGGCCACTGTCACGCCTGTGGCCCTCTCAGGTCCCCGGGCCTGCGGGCCTGGCCTTGGGAACCACTGAGGGCCTTGGCCACTGTCCCTGGAGGAGCCAGCACCCTTCCCGTCTCCGTACCCTCCCCACCCTCGGCCCAGCTGCACCCTAGGGTGGATCTGGGGACAGGTGGGCTGTGTAAGGGCTGCGCCCCATACCCGTCCTGGCTGCTGCCTGCTGCCGCCTCCCCGAGGTCCCTGAGGATGCTGCCCTTGGTGCCTGACCGCCACTGCCTGTCTGCAGACACCGTCCGCGACACCACGGCTGCGCACCAGGCCCTGCTGGTGGCCAAGAACATCGACGGGTTCCCCCAGAACCAGGAGCGCCTGGGTGAGGGTTCCATCGACGTGTGGTGGATCGTGCACGACGGCGGCATGCTCATGCTGCTGCCCTTCCTGCTGCGCCAGCACAAGGTGGGCCGAAGGAGTTGGCGGGGCCCGAGGGCCCCGGGCAGGAGCTCGCCAGGCCCCGCGTGACTGCTGCCTCCCCAGGTGTGGCGCAAGTGCAGGATGCGCATCTTCACGGTGGCCCAGGAGGACGACAACAGCATCCAGATGAAGAAGGACCTGCAGATGTTCCTGTACCACCTCCGAATCAGCGCCGAGGTCGAGGTGGTGGAGATGGTGCGTGCTGGGGCTCGGGGACAAGGCAGGGACAGTGCGGCAGCCCCATGCGCCAAGGAGCCTGCGGTGCGGTCCCTCGGGCGTCACTGTTCCCAGCGCTGTCGGCCCCACAGAGGCCCCTGAGCTGGGCTCTCCCTTTGCTCCGAGCAGTCTGGGCACTGGGGATGGGGTTGTTCCTCCTCCCCATGGCTCTGTGCTGCTCACTGCAGTCTGGGCAGTTGCTCCTGGTTCCCGTGGTTGCTGCCGGACACAGCCTGGCTGGACACGGCCTGCGGCGCCTGCTTCCCTCCGGGCAGTGATGTGGCAGTGCTGTCCCTGCCCAGGCTGCAGAGATGCTGCACTGGGGTCGACAGATGTGTCGTCCGTGCGTGTCTAACCACGGGGCCAGGCAGCTGTGTGCATTACCCATGGCCTCTCGGGTCTGGGGCTGCTCTCCTGCCCAGCAGAGGCTTCCTTGCCGTGCCCGGGCCTGCTGTGGGCACTGTGTCACCCAGACCTGACTCGGCCCTTGCAGGCACGGGACCTGCCCCTCGTGGCCTGGCTTGCAGTCCTGGCTGTAGACACTCTCAGGGTCTGCTGGTCCCGATGTAGTGACTGGAGCTGCCTGGGGACAAGCCCAGGAGGTGGGAGGCAGCCAGGGCAGCTGCAGACAGCAGGGAGACCTAGGGCTGGCCGAGGTCCCCACACACAGGGGCCTGTGGTGTGCCCTGTCCCGGCGACACCACCAGAGCCGAGGTGCAGACTGACAGCCACCTGCTGGGGCCTCAGTGTCACTCCGAGGGCAGTGACCGGGCTTTCTGTGGCTTTCACCTCTGTAGTGACGAGCTGCCCACACATGGCAGAGAATGCCTGTGATGTGTGCGTGTTCCTTGAGGCCACCACCCCTGTGGCACAACTGGAACACTGTCCCGAGCCCAGATGTGCTGTGTGCTAGTGTGGTGGCAGCATGGCTGTCACATCACCAGTGTTAGCATCAGAGGGTCCGGGAGGGGACAGGCAGGAGATGAGTGTCCAGCCGTGACCACCAGCCATACACTCACATGCCCAATCACTCCAGCTGCCAGCACCACTGGGGTGGGCTGCAGACTCCTTCCGGGAGGACAAAGTGGTCAAGACACGCGACCGTCCACATCCGAGGACAGTGGACGCCAGTGGGGCGGGGACAGCGCGAATGCTGTTCCCATCCCCTCTGAGCAGGTGGAGAACGACATCTCCGCGTTCACCTACGAGAAGACGCTCATGATGGAGCAGAGGTCCCAGATGCTGCGGCAGATGCAGCTGTCGAAGACCGAGCAGGAGCGAGAGGTGGGGAGCGGAGCCCAGGCCTGCCGGCAGTCCAAGCCCAGCGGGACGAGCCGGGTGGGAGCCGAGCCCTGCTTAGGTGCCCCCACCTCACTGCTCACCTGGGCCAAGCGAGGCCCTGCCCACCTGTGCGCGACTGCCGTCCCTCCCCGGGGCCCCGTGTCTGGGTCCTTTCGAGACGAGGCCTGGCTTGGGGGTGGGAGGCTCCACCCATGGACCTCACCCCTCGGGCATCAACCTGTGATCCTCCTGGTAACAGCGGCCGCTCCCCAGGGCTTGTCCTGCGCCCCTCACCAGAGCCCAGTGCACGCCCTGGCCCCACACCCTGGGGTCACTCGGCCACTCCCCCGTGGACGGAGGCCTGGAGATGGGCGCCAAGAGAGGAGACCTTCATGGCCTGAACTTCCCCCGTTGTGCAGTTGGGGTTCCTTGTCCCACGGCACCCAGGGCAGGGACAGGCAGGCCACGCAGGGCAGGGTGCAGTGGGCCGCCCAGGGATGGGCAGCTGGGGCCACGCCTGGGCTCCTGGGTCCGTGTGACGCCCTCCAGGCCCTGTGGCCGGCTGCTCATGTGAGTCGCTCTCCCTGGGGGCTTCTTGGATCCCCCAGTTGTGCTGAATCCACTCCCCACATCCCCCAGGCCCAGCTGATCCATGACCGGAATACTGCATCCCACACCTCGGTGGCCACCAGGCCCCAGGCCCCGCCGATGCCAGACAAGGTGCAGATGACCTGGACGAAGGAGAAGCTGACAGTGGAGAGGCACAGAGACAAGGGCGCAGGCGGCGCCGTGGGGTTCAAGGACCTCTTCAGCCTGAGGCCGTGAGTGTCTTTGGTGCCCTCCTGTGGCCTGGGGCTGCTGTGGGTGCCCGGTGAGGTTGGCCCCCCACACCACACAGCTGTTGTGTGCGACGGAGCCCGAGCTCCCTGGACCAAGCTCCAGCTCCTGCTGGTGACTCGGCCACCCGCGTGCCCCAGCCCCTGCCACAGCCCGGTGAGTGCCCGAGGGGCCAGCCGGGGCTTCTCAGGAGCCGAGGGGAGTGGGTGGGGCTCGTCCTGCTCCTGCAGAGCCCTTCCCCCACTGGATCCGAAACCTTCTCAGTCCAGTCTTGTGGGGGGGTTGGGGTGCTGAGGGTGCCAGGGCTTCCTGCCTGCCAGGCAGGTCCGCTACCCTGAGCCACATTGTCAGCCTCTTCAAAGTTTTGGGTATTTTTTCTTTCAATTTTTTTTTTTTTTTTGAGATCTTTTTTTTTTGGTACCAGAGATTGAACTCTCAGGTCCTTGTGCAACGAAACCACTGAGCTAAATCCCCGGCCCTTTTTAAGATCTTCTAAAGTTTGAGACAGGGTCTTGGGCTGGTCACAAACTTGGGAGCCTCCTGTCTCAGCCTTCTGAGTAGCTGGAGTTACAAACATGCTCAGCGCCTACCTCAGTTGGGTCTTCAACCCTAAGGCCGTGGGGCAGGGGAGGGTGCTTTTGAGGGCCCTGTGGGGATCCCCTGGTGAGCAGGAGGGGTCCTAGCGGGTGGGCCGTCCTGGACTGACCTGCTCTCTGTTGCCCTCGCCGCCCCGGAGGGAGTGGGGAAGCCTGTGAGTCTGAGCCCCGCCTGCTGCCCTTGCCCCTCCCTGCACGCCTGCCTGCGCGGAGCCTTGTGGAGCATGGTGCACTGCTCCCTGCACTCAGCTGACAGGACGGACGGGCCTGAGCGTGGCTGTGGCCATGCAGCTTGTGCGGTGTTTCCAGCCCTCGATGCTGCCTTGCCACCGGGAGAACCTCGGCAGGGCAGCCACGTGCAAGCTCCAGGCCAGGGGAGGGACATGCCCCTCGCCGGAGCTCTGCTTCACGTAATCCAGTTTTTCCAAATACTTCCTGAGTTAAAACACGGCACCCAGGTGACCGGGAAGCCTGTGCTCACGTCTCACCAGCCCCTGAGGACCCCAGTTCTGGTGCGGGGTTCTTAGCTCCTGGGGCTTGAGCTAGGACGGTTCTTCACCTCCTCGCTGACCTTCAGGATCACATGCAGCTCCAGAGCCACTGCTTGACCAGCCTTCTGGGGACCATGGCTTCCCAGGCAGCAGATTTGGGGTTCTCATAAGGAAAGACCCTCTCGGGGAGCCCCTGTGCTGTGACTACCGGGCTGAGCTGGCCTGAGGACAGTGGACCCTGGGCCCTGGCTTCTTCCTGGCGCTGCCTGGTCCCATCCAGGCCAACCCCCTGGCTCTGGCTGTGCACCTCATGGCCCCCGCCTGTTGGTCCCCATGTCTGGGCACAGGGGATCGTGAGGAAAGGCTGTGGCAGAAGCGGGAGCCTGACGGGCTGGCCACAGCCCTGACCTATGGCTGCAGAGTCCCTAGTGCGTGGGTTTTCCCGTGTAGGTGGAACCTGGAGCGGGCTGAGGGGTATCACTCGGCGGCCCCGGTGGCTTCCTGGGATGCCAGTCTGGACATGGTGGCAGGTCTCCCGAGGAGGGCACCGTGGCCACTCGCCGGGGGACACGTGGGGTACATGAGGCAGCCAGGCGTGTCCACGTACCCACGTTTGCCAGCAGTGGCAGTCTGCATGGCTGCGACGCTCCCGGGCTGCGCTGGGCATGACCACTGCAGCCCAGAGCAGTGCCTGAGGCGGCCGCTGCTCCACCCACCCTGTAGGCTGCATGGGGCACGGCCACAGCAGCCAGGTCAGCATCGCCACGGCCTGGGGCCGGGAGCTGGTGCCAGGGCTTTTCCTTTCGGGGTACTGTCCCCTCCCAGCCTGAAACCTACGTCTCAGGTGCTGCTGGGCAGGCAGGGCTGGGGTGTGCTAGGGACTTCATCAGGGACGAGGCCGGGCTCAGCGGCTCCCACATTCGCCTGCTCACCAGCTTCCCTGGCCTTGGGCCCTTGCTTCTGCCTGCGTAGCAGCCGCCTCATAGACTCAGTTTACCCACTGTCCCCTGGGGACCTAGCATGCCTTTGCAGCCGCGTGGAGCCTGCAGCTTCAGTGATGGCGAATTCTAGAAACCGGGCTAGAGCTGCTCACTGCTGAACAAGTTGTGAGGAGTCGGGGAACAGCCTGCCCTGTGCTGCTCCTGGCACTCGTGGGTGCCCGGATGGTGGGCACAGGTGAGGCCTCGCCCCACCCCACCATGCTTCTCCCCTCAGGGACCAGTCCAATGTCAGGAGGATGCACACGGCCGTGAAGCTCAACGGTGTCGTCCTCAGCAAGTCCCAGGATGCCCAGCTGGTCCTGCTGAACATGCCGGGGCCTCCCAAAAACCAGCAGGGTGATGAGAACTGTATCCTTCGACATGGGCCAGCCCATGGGGTCCAGGGGATTGGGCGACGCGTGGATGGGTGTCCAGTGCAAGGTTGAGACCCCAAACCTGTGTGCAAAAGCAGCCCCAGCCCTATGTGGGACCCACCCCTGGGTGGGTACAGTGGCCGGGCCTGGCCTGCAGGTCAGCCACGAGCACCAGCCCTGCCTGCCCCGTCTTCCTCCCCTTCCTTCCTCAGACCGCCTTCCTCTGAGTCATCGTGTCTCCCTTCACAGCCTTAACTCCACTCCCAGACATGGAGTTCCTGGAGGTGCTGACCGAGGGGCTGAACAGGGTGCTCCTGGTCAGGGGCGGCGGCCGCGAGGTCATAACCATCTACTCCTGAGGCCAGCACCACCTCCGGGAACTGCAGAGCTGTCCCCTGGTCCCCTCCTGCAGAGACCTGGGCAGCACGGGAGGCAGGGTGGCCTGGGAAGGGGCAGTGCTGGTGCCAGTGCCCGTGTCCAGGACTCCTGCTCCTCGGGCTGTCCAGTGCCTGGACAGTCACTGCCCACCTCCCAGCGGGGGTGCTCACCAGATGCCACTGTGCCCTGGGGCTGGGGCTCGCGGGTCCCCACCTCCTGGTCTCCCGAGCAGCTCCGCACCTGGCAGAGCACTGACGACCACCGCCCTCTTCCCCATGTCAGTACCCATGCTGTCCACGCTGCAGGGCAGGGCAGGGCACAGGCCACCTGGGGCCGCCTGCCTGAAGGGGAGCGGGCGGGAGGACGCAGGCCTCGGCCTCTGCCAGGGGCTCAGCCCCACCTCTTCTCTCCCTGAGCACTGATGGTGCCTGAGGGCACCAGGCTGTGGGACCGTGCAGGGCGGGAACGCCAAGGTTTCTCCATGCTGCCCAAGGCGGCAGCCCTCCTGCCCTGCTCGAAAGGCCCTGTCTCACCTCTTACCCTCTGGAAAGGACACTCAGCCGCGGCCAGGGTTGTCTGGGCGGGATGTACCTGGCCGTGTCCCTGTGTCTCGTGTGGGACAGGCTCTCAGTACCTCTCAAGGGCCAGACAGTTTGCACTTTAGCTTTGAGCTTTCTGCTTTGTAGGTTAGTCATGGTCCTAGCAGCGATTTGTGCCTTGCTCTCTGTAGGCCATATTTATTTATTTAACACCTGGGGGCAGTGTCCTGATAATCACGTCTACGTGGGAAGGCCAGGGGCCAGGTACGTGGCCTTCGCTGGCACAGGGCAGTGGGTGAGCTTGGACCAGAGCAGTTTCTGAGCTGTCAGGTGCCTGGCAGGTCAGCTCCCAGGGGGCGGCTGCTGCCCAGTGTGTGTCCCGGCCAGCACAGGGCCCAGGCTCCTCGACCTCTGCTTGCTTGGCTCTGAGACCCCAGTGGCTGCACCCCAGCAAGGAGCAGGTGGGGAGCAGAGAAGCAGGTGGTTCGTGGCCCAGTTCCCGAGCTGTGCCTGTGTGGGACACATGGTCCCCTTCACCTACGAGCCTTGGCTGCATCCATTCAGACTCCCATGTTCTCCTTTTATAGCCTGTCTTTGTACGATGCTGTCAGTAGAATAAAGTCCTGTGAACTCCTAGTGGCTGAAGAATCTCTCACACTTGCCCTTCCCCTTGGAGATGACCGCAGGGCTGCTGGGGCACACCAAGCTCGGGCATGGGCACTGGCACATGCGTGTGCAGCAGTGGCAGCAACAAGCAGTGCAGAGCGGCACCCTCAGTTCTGCTGAGTGGTAAGTGGCCCGCCCTGCATGGCCTCCTGTCTTCGTTAAGGAGCTGGGAGGCCCAGGGCCTCCAAGGGTTCTGCGCCCAAGCCTCACCCCGGCATCGCCCTGTGCTGTGTCAAGGGGCAGGAGCACCCAGGACACCAACTGCGGCAACTCACTCCGCCCTTGCTGTGGCCATCACGCAGGAGGCGGGGCGGGAGCGGTGTAGCGCATACGGACACCCAAGGAGGCTCCCGGAGCTGGCCCGGCACCAGCCCTCACCAGACATTGTTCACGCCATGGCCAGTGTCCAGTCCTGGAAGGCAGGCTGTCACAGGGCTCATGGGTGGGACTGAGGGGTGGGACAGGCCCAAAAGGGCAAGGCCCCGCAGGCGGCAGTCACCGGGGCTGGAGGGAGGGGTAGGTGCTGGGATGGCAGTGGTGCCCACCTGCCCTTGCTGGCTGTGCTGCTCAGGTGGCACAGGCACCGCAGAGCTGGGGCTTGGCTGTTTGGCACCACAGGGCCTGTCAGGGGAGCTTGCCTGAAACGGGTGGCAGAGGTGGAAGAGGTGACCAGCTCTGGCCAGCAGGAGGCCCAGGCAGCTCAGCACCTGGTGCCAGGCAGGAGGACACCCTCGAGGAAGGGACACCATGGGGAACAGCCGACTGGGGAGCATACTTCAGGGTTGTCCCGGGAGGCCACCCAGCAGACAGCCCACGCACACAACACCCTCGAGCCTTCGCTTCTGTCACAAAGGATGCTTGGTCCGTGGGTGTCACTGCTGCTGTCCTGCCTGGGGAGGCCCCAGTGCCTGGCAGGGCCACTTGCCTGACCCAAGGGCCTGGGACTCCCAGGCCAGGCCAGCACCCGCGCAGGCTGTCTGGTCCACAGGTGGGGACACGGCGGGTCCACCGTTAAGTGATCTATCCGAGGCCACCCTCAAGGTGAGGCTGTTGCACCTCAAGGGTCCCCAGGCTGGTGGTGCCCACTGTGCTCTGGCCTGGACAGTCCTCACTGCTACTCAGCTTGTCCTAAACCAGGGTGTGCACCCAGAGGAGACAGAGCTCAGCCTGAGCCCCACCAGTTGCTCCGCTGGGCCCTGGCCCGGGAGGCTGGGGGACCTGCCCTGTGATGTCACTGGAGGAGGGCTGGGTGGGGTTGCCCCTGAAGGCTGAGCCCGATGTGCTGTATGGTGGGCTCCCACACCAGGACTCATCCTGAGGGATGCCTCCCAGGTGTGTCCCGGGGCCCACCACGTGTGGGGTGCAGTCAGGTCCAGCAGGAAGGCCAGCTCGAGGGGCGCAGGCCCTGGGACTCCAGCTCTCCCAAGCAGTGGGACAGCTCATAGGAGAGGCCAGGGGTGCAGGAGCCCTGAATGTCGTGCAGCAGACACTCGGGCGAAGCCGCTCGTGTCTCGTGATAGGCTGGCTGGCTCTCTGCTCCTCCCCAGCTGCTGCTCAGGACCCGCCCCTCACAGCCCAGGATGGCACCCGGTGGCTGCAGTCAAAGCTGCCGTTGGGCTTACACATCAGGTGCTGGGTTTATTAGGGCAGCACAGTGAAAAAGCCCTCACCCGTGCCATGGCATTGTCTGGCTGGGTCACACCAACCAACGGCAGGCATGCTCTTCACAGCTCACACCCTCGAGCCATGTGACCTGCGGCCACAAGATGGGGTGTGCGCACAGGGCTCGGGAACACCTGTTTGGGCAGAGCGAGACAGGCTACCAGTGCAGCCTGTTTATTATGCCTGCGGAACACTTCAGTGCCCACCTGGCCATCAGTCTGCTTAATGTTCAGACTGCAAAAGGCAAACAGTCCTGGGCCTGCTGCGTCCCACCTCTGGAACCCACTGGGCCATGCCCTGCTGGGTCCTGGTGCCAAGGCCTCCTGTGCTGCTGGCTCTCATGGAAGGGGACACGGGGGAACGTCCCGCGGGCACACGAGCCTGAGTCTGGCCCCCTTGCCTGGATGACCCAGGCACGAGCATCACCCTTGCCAGTGTCTGTCAGCTGACCATGCCCTGCCCTGCCCTGCCCTGCCCTGCCCTGGCCCTGAGGTGCAGAAATGGGACCTGCGGCTACCCACCCACCAGCCGGTTCCACGGCTGCCCTTCTGATGCTGCGTTTGTGCTCGGAGCCACGCACAGGGGGACCTAGGACACAGCACACGTGGAGCTGGCCCAGCCCAACTTCATAAGGGATACACGTCTTCTCCCAGCTGGGCGAGGAGCCCAAAGCCCTCGAGCGGACGTGACAGCAGATTCCCCGCCACAGCCTGGGCGCTGTGGATCAAACGGAGCAGAGCGGGGCTCCGCCTCCCGCTGGGCACTGTCGCAGCACTGAGTGCTCCTGCCCTAGCAGCCCCGAGGAGGACGCGGAGGAGCAAGGCCTCCCTCCTGGGGTCTGTCCTGGCAGCACCCTGCTCTGCCCCGAGGCTGAGCAGGGGGTCGGCTCGGGGGTGCCAAGCTCCCGAGGGCACAGAGGCTCCTGCTTCACGCCCCAGGGTGCGGCCTGGCCTGTGGCGCCCGCTGTCAGGGGAGCTGGGCGCTAGGACGGGGGCTCGTGGTGGTGCTCGTGCCACTGGACCACAGGTACTGCGCAGCCCTCAGCACCCAGCACAGGAAGCAGGTCCCGCACCACCTGGTGCTCTGCCACAGCAGGCTGGCTGTGCGTGGCCTTCAGTGACGAGCGACCCTCCCTGCCCTTCTGCCGAGGCCGCCTGTGGCTGTGGGGCTGAGGCAGGTGGCAGCCGGGGCTCTGCCAGGCTTCCCACTGCCCACTGCCCCAGGCGGCTGCCCAGGGCCTTTGGGGGACCTGAGGAACGCCTTCTCTGGCCCCTTCAGCCGGGGCTGTGAGTCCAGGCCTCGGGCAGCAGGCTCAGTGGCCAGCGCAGTGTGGTCACCCAATACCTGGGAGCGGCGGTGGTGCGCAGCATGGGAGTCGGGCTTCTGGGAGTGGGAAGGCTGTGGGGGCGTGCAGCCCTGCTGGGGTGCTCCTGCCGGGCCTGCTTGGGGGTGACCCTGCAGTGGGACAGGTGTGGGCCTGAGTAAGGCCGGGTGGCGCGGGGGCTCTGTGTCCCCTCACAGGAGCCGTGTGTGGTAGGGCCAGGGACAGGTCACACCCACGGCTCCCCTCCAGGGCCGCCTGGTGGCCAGGTTGGCTCCTAGATGGCCATGTGCCCTGAAGCAGGCAGGGAAAGGGACAGGGACAGAGACAGGGAGCTCGCCCTGCACCTGGCCGGCTCTGCCACGCCAGCCTGGGTCCCGTGGGCGAAACTTTGGCTGAGCCTGTCGGGCACTCAAGGGACAGAGCCGAGTCCCCTCAGCAAAAGGCCCAGGGAAGGGGCCGGGACCCTCCCCACACCCTGGACTGTGGAAGTGCTCGGTGACAAAGACCCAGCCAGGTCAGCATCAGCCATGTGGGCCTGGCTGGGGCCCTGTGAGGGTCCAGAGCAGACTTGAGGCAGCGTCTGCATTGTCACCAGGGGGCACCCCGCCCTCTTGGCCTGTGCACTCCGATCCAGCCCAGGGTGCGGTCAACTGCAGCCCAGCACTCCCACGGCCGCCAGGGGCTGCGGCCAGCAGGGAACATGGTGGGCAGGCCTGCTGGTGCCCAGCCCTCCTCAGTGACCCTGCCCTTCTGTCCTGAAACGTCACCCCCCACAGGGTCCCCCGGATCTGAACCCTGATCGTTCACCTGGCTGGACCGGGACACCTCACACATACTCTGCATGACCTCTGGCTCCGCAGGTGCAGCTGTGGTGGTGGGAGGGTGATCCTGGGCAGGGTTGCTCCAGACTCTGCACCCCTGGGGACAGAGCTGGGGTGGGGTGTCCTCTGGGACCTACCAGGACCAAACCTGGAGGTGTAGTTTTCGCTTTCAGCGAGGTCCAGGTAGTGGTTCCTGCGCTCTGTGTTCTCATCCACGCAGTAGGGACCCCGTTCAGGGCAGGGGCCAGGGTCACCACTGGGCCTCCTGTGTGCAGCAGACAAGGGCCTGATGACCTGCCTGTGGCCACAGCCTCGCTGCTCTGATGGCACTGCAGAGGCCTCAGGTGCTCTGCCCAGCATCCACCCCGGCCAGCAGGAGGAAGGAAGTCTCCACTCACCCGAGGCCCACAACCAGCCATGGAGCACCATCCAGCACCCTGGCCACCTGCCATGGTGCCTGGGATCCCAGCCAGTCCCCTCTCTGGGGCCACAGGGCCACTGCTCTGTCACCTATGCCAGAGGGTGGATGGATCCCAGGGATCCAGAGCACCGGCTGAGGGTGCTGGTCCTAGCACTGCTGCCAGTCAGAACCTGCCCATCTCTCGGCAGACCTGGCTGGGGCCCCTCTGCCCCATGGCACACAGCTCAGCCCCTCATACCCACATTGGTCCCGGGGGTCAGCCTGAAAGGGTCCAGGGGCCTGCAGGACACAGCCCGCCCGGTGCCTGGCTCCCCTGATGTGGGCAGACAGCCTCTTGTCGGCCCCCTTGGGATCCTCAGCCAGCTCACTCTGTCCTGCTTCGAGTGGGCTCCCGGTCTGAAAGAAGGGGGCACACACTCACTTGTTCACTCTTCACTCATTCATTCCTTCAGCCCCTCACTTGCTTGTTGCCTTCAGAAACTTGGGCATCCTTACCCTCAGCCACGCATTTCCCATCCATGGTTACGCACTCGGTCAGCCAGGCTTCTCTCAGTCATTCACCATGTATTCCATTACCCATGCATCCAACATCCAACACCATCCATCCATCCACCCACCTATCCAAACATCCACCCATCCATCCATCCATCCATTCACACATACAGTCTTCACGCGCTCATTTATTATGCAATCCTTTACTTATCCACCCATCCGCTCACTAAGCAGATTGTGTTGAGCTCTGCCACGCCAGTCCTGCTTAATACGCTGTGTAACCAGAGAGAGGTTTTTACACAGGAAGGGCTGGACACTGTTAAGCATGACATGGCATGGCGAGACGCTGAGAGCTATAGGACTGTGTGGGAGAGGGTGGGCTGCACCAGGTGGCTTGGAAAGTGCTCACAAGGACAGAACCATCTGAGCAGGGGCAGCTCCTTGCCAAGAGCCCTCACCCAGGCTGGCAGGAGGACACTCCTTCCTTGTGCCAACAGGCTCAGGGCTGACGGTCAGCTTTACACAGAGGGTCTTGCTGCTGCCTGAAGAGTGGTTCATGGAGGCATCAACAACCTCATAGATGGTGTGTATCAGGCTGGACATGTCCTGGGGTGACACAGCAGACCTCAGAGGAGACACTGCCCACCCCTGGCCACCTGGCACCTCAGGCTCCATTCGCCCCACATCCCAGGCTGGCACACGCAGGCATGCCAGGAGGGCCTTGTGTTGGCCGAGCTCAGCCTGAGGCCTCCTGCCTTGCTGTCCTTGGGTCATGTCTCCCTGACCCTTTACATCCCTGCCCCAATGTCCAAAGGGCTCGGCAGCTAGCCAACGACCGGACAGATTCCCTTTCAGCAGACGAGCTTGTTCAGCACATTAGTGTCTGATGTCCTACTGCCTGCTTCCTTCAGGGGCCCTAGCTGTCCTGGACACAGGGCTGGCTGAGCAGGGGACCCTCGGGGCCCCAGCTTCCTGAAGGGGTGCTGCGTCATAGGCACGTGGATGCCAGCCGCCAAGGACACGCAGGCTGCCCCCTCTCCCGTGCCCGCCTGTGTCCATCGTGGGAATGGGGTGTCATCATTTGCCCACCTGCCCTCAAGGCCAGACTGGTTCTTCCGGGCCCGAGGCCACCCAGCCCACTCTCCACAGATGCTCTGTGCGTTACCTCCCTGGTGACCTTCCCGCTGGTGTCGAAGTCGTACAGTGTGAACGTCCGCTCCTGGTGGCTGTCCTCCACCGAGACGTTGCACTGGAGGGCCTGCAGGTACAGCAGGGGTGGGGCCCGGGAGTCTCCCTATGGCCTGGGCTCTGCACGCACCACGGCTCGAGGACCCCTCACCCAGGACACCTTCCTGGGGTGTCTCCTTCGGATGGGGCTGGGGTCTGCAGCTTCGTCTGCAGCCTGGAAGAGGCGCCCCAGGGTGGTGGCCTGGCCCCTCCAGACCCGCCCTCGCCCAACTCGTCCTCCCCAACACGCCGCCGCCTGTGGCCTGCCAGTGCTTGTGTCACCCAGAATGAGACGAGGCCACACGCCCGGCGGGCTCGCCAGTTCCAGTGACCTCAGCTGACACCCAGGGACAGACAGGCGGGCTGGGGGCCGAGACCTCCGTCAATGTTCAGGAGCCTCCTGCCCCTCCTCGGGGGCCCTCCCGGGCTGCTGCACACTCGCCATCGTCCACACCAAGGGGCCGCCCGCCCTGGGCTCAAATGGCCCTCGGCCTTCTCCCGGGGCAAGAGGGACTGAGGACCAGGCCGGCAGGGCAGTGAGCTGGGGAGGCGGGTGCAGGGCAGCGGTTGCTGCCTCCCATGCCACGCCGCCGAGCCTCCAGATGGCCTGAGCAGAGACCCCGTGCCGTGGGGCAGGCAGGAAGGCAGGGCATCTCTAGGTCAGCCACGGCCGGGGCAGCCCCAGCCCCCCCAGTTCCATGGCCCTGTGCAGCTCACAGTGGCTTCCAGGGAGCAAACCAGCCCCTCGGGGTGAGGGTGCTTGGCCATGTCCCGCAGGCTGGGGTCCCAGTGGCATCAGCCCTCCCGCCCGCACTGTCCTGCTTCCCAGCAGGCCTCCACCCTGAACGCTCTCCACATTGCTGCGAGCCAAGCTGCTGGATGTGCAGCCTGCTGTTCCTGGGCTCCAGTGCGAGCCCTGTCCCCACCCGGCCTGCACCGAAGGCCACACGCACGGCAGCAACCAGGGGGCCTGACGGTCACCACACCCGCCACACAACCTCAGCCCAGTGCCAGTCTATTCAGCCAGCCTCCCCACCCAGACACGGGTCCCCGGGGCGGTGGCCTTGAAATAGGGCAGCACTGGGGACACGGGCCTGCCCTCCGCGTCTCTGACGGCGTCTGGTAGGGAGCCCGGCATGCGTGTGCTGCGGGAGGACATCCTCTCAGAGGACAGTGACATCTGAGAGGCTGGGGAGCAGTGGCCGTGCGGGCCAAACTTACCGTCAGGGGGACTCTGGTCCTCCTGGAAAGGACCCTCTTTGAGGTCCTCACTGGGCAGCTCCTGCAGGGGAACAGGGCAGCGAGTGACCACAGGTCAGCTGGGCAGACAGGGAGTCACGCGAGACTCTGCAGGCGCCAGCCCCACACAGCAGCAGCTTGCAGACACCTCACCGTGTCGGGCTCCTTCTAAGACCTGCTGTGGCAACCTGCACAGTGCCCTGCCTCCTTCTCCCCCCACCCCGCAGAGCCCCCCCCAACATGTCCCCGAGGTGCCCAGGACCCAGGGCAGTATCCCATGGAGCTGCTGAGGGGACAGCACCTCTTCTAAGGCTGGGCTGGGGTGCGGAGCTGCCAGCCACCAGGGGCAGATCTCAAGACCAGTTATGGAAAGATGGGAAAGACTTCAAACACACTCGCGATGCTCTAGCCAAGAAAATCTGCAGAACACAAGCTCACATGGTTCCCATCAAGATCGACAGAAGCACAGGACACGGAGGGAGGAACAGGAAGTGTTCAGGGAGCTTGGAGCAGGAGCCCAGACCCATGCTTAAGGTGACACTGGGCCACCGAGGTCTGGAGTAGACAAAGCCTGGGAGTCCTAGGAGATGCCTGCCACTTAAGAGACCCCATGAGCATGAGTCTGAGGGGCACGATGACCCTGATGGCTGTGCCATGGCACTGTCAGAAAGGGGGGCAGGAAACACCCGGCACTTCAGGGCCCTGGGGATCGCCCCTGCCTTCCTCTCTCCAGATCACCAGTCAGGCAGCCAGGAAGGCAGACGCAGTCTGTTGAGAATGGCACTCGGTACCGATCTGCAGGAGGCAGTTTCCTGGGTGAGGGAACACCCTGCTCTCGAGTGAGTGCTGGCACCTGTCCTGAAGGTCCACTCCAACCCCATGGGGCCCTTCTGCATCTACACCACACGGTGCACTGTTCTCCTCACGGGAGAGGATGGGCTGTAACCCAGGTGGACGTCAAGATGAAGTCCAGTAACTGCTAATATCCTGACTTTTAGTTAAAAGTTTTCTGCAAAAATCAAAACATTCTATGAAGTGCCTCCAGAGCTGTACACAGTGTCAGCGTTGCTGCTCTCAAGCTGACTGTCTTGAGATGGGAAGTTGACTCTGTCACCCAGGGCTGCAGCCCCGAGTTACCACCAACTGCTGGCCGGAAAGGCAAGGGACCCCTGCAGCAGCAGTCCCCTCCGCACCCACAGCCACCCTGGGGCTGTCTCCAGGACGGGCTGATGCCAGGTTCGTGTGGTTCCTTCCCTCACCGCACCTCGGGGCTCAGCCCAAGTCGGACCCTGCGTGACTCAAGACGACTCCCCCGCAGAGGTGGGCGTGGCGGTGACATCCCCTCAGTTGGAGCCAGATGGCCTCCAGCAGTACTCACGGAAAGCACTCTGGATCATCTCGAGATCCCCGCCACAGACAACGGCAGCTCCCAGGAGGGTGCGGGAAGTGGAGGTGCAGGAGCTCAGGGGTGCAGTGGGTGAGCCAGGCTGGCATTTCCTGTCCTGACCTCAGCTGCCGGGCCCTTCCCACCCTGAGACACCCAAAGCTACTTTTAAAAGTCACCTGAGCACTGTTTTTGGCATCTTGCATTGGTTGCAGAGCACAGGGCAGACGTGGGGCACAGACATGCAGGGCAGAAAGAGGTCGAGTGACTCTGAGCAGAGCACGGGTGAGGCCCTGGCCACAGCACCCGGCACCACGGAACAGAGGAACCTGCAGAGACCTGGGTTGCCTCCTGGACATGCTCCCAACACTAGATGACTGGCCCATGCTGCAGTAACAGACCAGGGCTACCCACCCAACCGCTGCTATTGCCCACTACATTAACCCCCCCGGGGCCACTATAACCAACCAGCGCTCCTATAACTGACCATAGCTACTATAACCAACCAGCGCTGCTATAACCAACCATGGCTACAATAACCAACCATGGCTACTGTAACCAACCAGGGCCACCATAACCAACCAGTGCTGCTATAACCAACCAGGGCCACTATAACCATGGCCACAATAACCAACCAATGCTGCTATAACCAACCAGGGCCACAATAA
>NW_004624751.1:474685-499488 GCF_000247695.1 Heterocephalus glaber | reverse complement strand
ATAACCAACCAGTGCTGCTTGGCCAGGGCTAACCAACCACTACCATAATAACCAACTGTGACTACAGTAATCACTGAGTGCCACTATAACCACCAAGGTTTCTATAACAGACCAAGTTTTCTATATCTGGCCAAGGTTTCTATAACGGACCAGGGTTGCTATCACTGACCAGGGCTACATTAACCACACCGGGCCCTGCCACCTTCCCCCCGGGCTGGCAGTGGCTCCTTGTGCACGGCAAAGGCCACTAGAGGACCCCCAACACCCACGTGGAACCTGAGGGCTCCTAAGCATGAAGCTGACCCTCCAGCTCTGAGAGACAGGGGGTCAAAGAGGGGAAACGGGCACTTGGGGAATCCTGAGCTCTGTGGTGATTTAAGCCCAACCCATCTGGTGTACACACAAATGCCCTTTGATCTGTGTGGCTTCATTAACAGAGGAACAGGAGCTTTAGTTGTGAAAGACAAACCGGGCGCAGCCCCTGGCCAGATGTGCGGCCCCCTCCTGGCGACGTTCCAGGCAGCTGAGTCTTGGTAAAGTGGCTCCCAGGCACACACGAGGTCACCGGAGCAGGGCGCTCCGCAGCCACCTCTCCCGGGTGCCCAACCTCAAGACTCCCATGCGCTCCTTCCCTACTCAGCCCCAGCCAGGACAGACTCCACTCAGCCTAGCTGCCCTGGATGAGCTCACCATCAGCTGTGTCTGGCTGCCCGGGGAGGCTGGGCCTGGCTTTCTGCAGGCCTCTCGGCACCTGTGCCCTCCTCCTTTTCCCTACCTGTCCTCTTCATCTGCAAGGGAATCAGGGACCACCTCTGTTCACAGGCAGCTGCCCCTGGGGCCACTGTCCACAACTCTTCCCGACTCCAAGGACGGCTGCTCCTGTGACTGCAAGGGCAGCCCAGGCCACGGCCCGAGAGACACTTCCCACATCTGCCCCTGGGTGGCAGCGTCGGGGGTGGGGGTTTCCTGTGGCGTCTCGGCCCCTGCTTCCCGCACAGGACCTGCGGCCAGGGGCTACCCCCCCAGCCCCCCAGTCCCCGGCCTGCAGGGGCTCAAAGATGGCCCTGCTTTTGCTGTGCACTGCCCTCAGAGTGTCCTCAGGCTCAGTGAGGTGGGGGAGGCACCTCCAGCTGTGCCTCGGGGGGCCAGGCCAGGGGCATGCTCAGTTCCTGCCCCGGCGTGCACGAGAAGCGGCAGACATATAAATGGCATGCACGGGGAGAGGACCAGCTGGCCCTGAAAGTCAGGCTCCTCTAAGGCTGCTCAAGGGTACTACGCACCCAGATCCCCTCTTCTGGAAAGAAAGCAAGACGCAGAGACAGCCACTGTGCTCAGCACCCACCCTGGAGGACCGGGCTCCTGCGTGCCAAGTGGCATGTGATGTGGTCCCTCGGGGCCAGCGGCCATGGAGCCTAGCGCTGCAGGGGCCTCCTCCTCATCAGAGCACGGAGGGCACTTGGGCGCCTTTGCTAGAAGGGGACAGTATTCGCCCCTAGCTGGAGAGCGCTTGGCGAACGCTGATTGTCCAGAGAATGTGTACCTCGTCCACGATGCCAGACCACCTGCGTCCCCATGAAAGGGCCCCAGGACATGTTCCTGTGATCAGGACCCAGGCTCAGCCAGGGCAAGTGGGCCAGGGCACAGAGGACCACTCGGGACACCCAATCCCTGCACCACCCGGCCAGGCCTGCTTCTCTAGGGAAAGGCCCAGCCCACGATCCAGAAGCAATGGCCTGCTGACCACAAGGTCAGGCCGCATGGCCCCAGAGGGTCTGGGCAAACTCCTGCATCTCCCCCAATGTCAGGAGGGGGGACAGGAAGAGGGGCTTCTGTGGACAAAGTCCCGAGGGCTGGACACAGAGAGACAGAGGCAGATGCAGAGACGGATGTCAGCGGCAGGGAGGAGAGACGAGGAGGCAAGGGCAGGGTCGCTGGGGGTGGGCGTGGGCGGGTCCAGGGCAGAGGCATGGGTGGCGATGTCCAGAGCTAAGTTTCTGCAGAGCAGTGGGTCTGGTGCCGGGCCCCCCATGGCCCCGAGCAGGCACAGCTGGCCAGGCAGGGCCCCCCTTGCTGTCCAGCTCAGGACAGGCACGAACATCACCTCCAGGCCTCAACACCCTGCCCCAGCTGCACTGCCCCAGCAGCTACAAACTCTCCAAAAGCAACAGGTAGCCGTGTCAGGGGTCAGCAGGATTCTCTGACCCTGGCAGACAGCTCAGCTGGGGTCAGTCCTGCCACCTCTGGGCCTGGGGGCTTAGAGCGACCCAGCTGGTGGGCCGGGCAATCCCGGGCCAGCGAGAGGACCACCCAGGCCTGAGGGGTCACAGAGGCCAGGGCAGGATGGGGTCTGGCGGGGCCTGAGGGTGGACAGGTTCTGGGTGGGGCTGAGGGGTGCAGCCCAGCACCCTTCACCACGTTCTGCCAGCAGAGTTCTGCCAGCACAGTCTAGGAGGAGCCAGAGCCCAGTGGGGTCCAGGATGAGGCCACACAGGCCAAAATGACCCTGCTCACCCAAGGGGCCCGGGGGGCCTGGCTCCTGCCTGGGGGCCACCAGGGTCCTGCACATGGATTTTGTGGGTGTCCCTCAGGCAGACTGGGGACATCTGATGTGGCTGAGCCCCTGGGAAAAGCAGAGGCCACTGCAGGGTTCTGAGGAGCCCAAAGGGCTGGGGTGCTGGGGTTGTCACTAGGGAGGGGTCCAGGGTGAGGCCAGTGAGGCTCGGGGTACAGAGGGGCTGCAGAGGGGACCAGAGGCCCCATCTGCTGCATTCGGACTCTGGCAGATCTGGGTGTTACAGGTTCAGGGAGGCGGCGAGGCCCTGGGGAAGGCGTTGGAGGGAGGACAGCAGGCAGTAAGCGGTCGGCGGGGCCTGGTGACCAGCACCATCCAAGTTAACCGAGGCAAGTGGGCGGACTGACCCGCAGGCATGGGGGGCTCTGCGTCCCTCGCAGGTGTCCGCCCTCAGCCAGGGGTAGCAGGTGGGCAGAGATGTCACTGGGGAGTTGTCGGCACACACACTGACTCCATGTGCACAGCCTCACACACGTGTGTCTGCACATGCTGGACACACACCACGGGTGGTTCACATGCACAAACACGCACAGCTCTGGCCAGAGGACTGAGTGACTGTGAGCCGTGTGGAACACGTCCCCAGTTCCAGTCCGAGTCCTGAAGCATAGTTTTACACTGCGTTCGGCAACCACCCTGCAACGGGTCTTCTCCCACCCCAGGATTTCTCAGGAACAGGAGACGGGGTGAGCGGCCTCCTACTCTGTGGTGCTCTCTGAGCCCCAGCCAAGAAGGCTGCAGAATGACAAGCAAAAACCAGAGGAGGCCCCCAGATTCTGGAACCTTTGCCCGCAGTGCCCCAAATCCCACGGGCCTCAAATGCAGACCAGGTTCAGGCCCTGGACTGCACTCTGCTCCAGGAGAGCTGCCCGGCATCTTTGTTTGCTTTTGTTCCTACGAATGCCTTACGTTTCCTATTTCAAAGCAAGATGACTTCCAAAGCTGGAAATGAGCTCAACTGAGCTCGCAGTACTTTTTCCCTTTAATTGAGCAGGCACCGTATGTTCGCGCACAATGCCAATGTACTTGGCAAAAAGGAGACTGGGAAAGCGAGGGGCTTGTGTTTGATTATAGCCAGGGGCCCTGGGGACCGAGCGACTCAGAAAAAGCAATAAATGTTTTTTCTCGTTTTGTAAACACCCTCTATGGTGCTGTGTGGAAATGTTCCCCGCACACTGCAATGATCACCACTCCGCTGGGCCGTGTTGTCGCTGGCCCAGGGCTGCAGAGGTCAAAGAGAGGCCACATGGGCTCCAGGTCTGGCAGAGGGGCCTTAAGGGAGCGGGGACCAGGCCAGGCCTCCTCCAGGTAGTCGCCAGGCCCCGTGGGAAGGGCAGAGTGTCCGGAGGAGACGCACATGCCCGCGGTCCCGTTAAGTAACAGAAGACGGCGCCAGCCCTCACAGCCCACCCAGGGAGCTGCAGGGTGGACCTGGAGCACGGGAGGCCGGGCTGCACCCCTAGGCTTGGCCCAACTGCAGCGGCAAAGACGGCAGTGTGCGGTTGCCAGGACGGGACCAGTGACAGACACGAGGCTGAGCACCTGCCGTGCCAGGAACCCGGGCTGGGGTAGTTGGAGGAGTGGGGTGCACCGGCCTGGTCTCGGCCCTCTGGCCCAGGGCTTGCCCGCCAGGGCCCTGAGCCCATGGGCAGCACGGTGACAGCACATGGGCAGCACAGTGCCCACTGTGCCCACCCACCCACAGCTCCCCCAGAGCAGGTGGGCGCAGCCTCTGGTGCTCCACCCCCAGGTGGCTTCTCATTCCCGAAGCCAGGAGGCCACCTGCTCTGGCGAGGCACAGCCCTGCGTGCAGGGCCAGTGCAGACTCCGACCACAGCAGTGACAGAGGACCCTTCTGCCCATGCAGAAACATGGCCTCCTGCAAGCCCCACTCGGACCGGCCTGACACTGTCACCTGAAGACTCCTGCCAAGCACACCTGGGCACTGCCACATGATTGGTGTCACCAGTGGAGTGCAGCTCAGCCTTGGAGACGGCTCACAGTGCAGGCCCTGGGCCCAGCCCGTGGTCGGCACAGCCGCAGGGAGGACCATGGGGCATTCATGGTTCCCCCCCTCGCTCCTCATCTTGCCACAGTGCTCTGCCCACGCCGCCCACCTCAGCTTCCGCACTGCCTGCCCTGCGCTGTCACAGGGCCTCAGTACTGGCCGGCCCCGCGGGCCATCTGGACGGCAGCCCTCTGGCCACATCCCCGACTATGCAACACGCAGGTCAGGTGCAGCAGCCGCGCTGTCCTCTCCCGAGGACCCAGCACGGGGCTCCCCCTTTCCGAGACACCTTGACGGTGGCCTGCTGCTGGGGCCCTGTGAGGATCCATCGGGGCTCTCCTGCACGAGACCTGAGGACACAAGGCACCGCACAGCTGCGGGGCCTCCCTGCCACCCCAGGGCATGGCCAGCTGCGGGGATAAACAGAAGGCAGGGGCTGCTCGGCCCAGACCGATGTCGGGGTGAGGATCGGCCATGGGAGGAGCAGGTGGCACCACAGGGCAGGGGCAGAGCCCACCCAACTGCCCCTGGCCCCGAGGGAGGGAGGGGCGGAGGTGCCCACACCAGACAGGCTGCTTCCGCAGCTTCCTTCGGGCAGGCTCTCCCTCTAGTGAGGGTGAGGCAGACTTTCATTTCAAGATGAAAAGATCTAGGGTGGGTCTCATGTCCCCCGCTGCTGGGACCAGGGCTGGTCCTGGCTGGACGTAGGCCACGGCACAAGTTGCCCTCCCGGCCATGCTTTACAGCCAGATCTGCTGGGACACAGATGGTCACGTTCAAATAACCTCCACTGGAATTTCTGCATGACAAGATGGCAAGCCTTTCAGCTTCTCTGACTTCGAAGCTCAAAACTAGTTACCATTTCCTCAGAAGATTCTGCAGAACAAAAGCAAGATAAATCCTGCCCAGCCCTGCCCAGCAAAGGGGACGGAACAGACCCCTTCTGTGCAGGGTTAGCAGGAAACGTGTGGGAGCCTGCCATCGACCTGCAAGCAGACGCGGGGACCCCAGCTGGTCTGGTCTCCAGGGGGCGTGGGGTGTGGCCAGCAGTGCTGGCCATGTGGAGGGCCGCTCTGTGGACAGTGTCGCCTCAGCCTACCTCGCCCCTGGGCGCACCCATCAGGGACGCTCTGGAGCTGGCTTCCCAAGAGTGGCTCGGTCCCTGCGCCCCTCAGCAGACACCACCAGCTGTGCATAAACTGCGTGGCTGCTCTGCCAGCCGGGCAGGAGCCTCCCTCCAGGCCTCCCCGGGACTTCCCGGGTGACACAGGCCTGTCCTTGCCAACCCGGGGCTTCTGACACTGGCATCCATCTGGAAGCAGGAAGGACAGGGAAGGGCCTGCCAGGCTCGCTCCAGGCTGTTGGAGGGCTGCAGGTTCTGGGGGCAAATCACGCCTGCCAACTGGACCTGCTGCCTCTGCCCGCGGTGACAGCAGCCAGCTGGGCTCCTTCTGCAGGGAGGGGCAGGGAGGAGCTGTGGCTGGGCTGTGACCCTGGCTTCTGGTGGGTCTGGCCTCCCAGCGCAGCGATGCAGGGTCACAGGCTGACGGCACCCAGCTCAGCCTTTCATGGGGCTCAACCCCACGGGGCCTCAGAGAGGCCCTCCAAGTGCACACGGCCACCTGGGGTGCCCTCCCTGCCTGCTGCTGGCCTTGGACCTGACTCTCCTTCCGAGGCCCAGGCCACTCGGGACTGTTGGGCAGTGGGGATGACCAGGCTGGCTTCCGCCTGCCCGAGGGCTCTGCCACCATCAAAGTTGGGTCCACACCTGGCCAGACAGCTACCAGGCCATCAACTGAAGGTGACCAAGGAGCAAGGCTTTCCAAGGAAAGGAAAGCATGAGCTCTGCAACCAGCAAAGCGAGAACTAAACCCTCAGCATCACCCAGTAAGCCAGCCACAGGAAGTGAAGGAAAGGTGTGTGCTTCAGGGGGAGGCACCTGGCTTCCTTGGTGGCCCAGGACAGGCAGAGCCACCTCTCTTCTTTCACTGCCAGGAGCTGAAATACCAGCTCAAGCCAGAGCAAAGCAGGCGGCGGGGGCTGGAGGGAGCTGGCATAGGCACCCAGTGGCCCTGCTCTGTCCTAGGCAGCCCAGCTCCAGAGTGGTGTGGTCTCTGTGTTTCCAGTCTCCGTGTTGGCGAGGCCAGACCCTCAATGCATGCTCTACAGATGAGGGTGGACGTCACGTGCGCTCTGCAAGCCCTGTCCCAGGCCCCAGCAGCTGCGGGGCCTCCCTGGGGACTGGCACCCTGGCCCCAGAGCGGCCTCCTCTGCTCATTAGAGCGGGCCCACTCTGGACATCACCATCTGCTCTCTCCCATGGCCAGGTCCATAGCCCAGAGCCCCGACGTGGTGGCCCCAGGGTCCGAAGGCACCCGGCAGGGCAGGTGCTCCATGCTCAACCCTAGGCATCACAGATGCCATTGGCCTCGACTTGGGGGCCAGGCCTTGGGGACCACTCCACCCACCACAGGCCAAGCAGGTCCCCCAGGGGATCTGTGGGCGAGTGAGGATGACGACACCCGACCTTGGGGACCCCAGGACCTAGCCTGGTGTTTGTGTGCTGGGTCCCAGGCACCTTCATGACGGCCCTGAAAGGCCAGCACACGTCCCCAAGGCCAGGCCCAGAGGGCACGGAGAGGAAGGGGGAGCGGGACTGTGCCTCCTGAGGCCACTGTCCACCTGGATGCTGGGTGGAGGGTCCCCAGGCAGTGCAGCCCCCTCTGGGCCCTGAGGCCTGGCAGCCCAGGAGCAGCTGCGGTGTCCCCACCTCCTGCCCGCACACACAGCCCACGAGGCCGTCCACCCACACCTCTGTGCTGGCTGTGATGGGCAGAAGCCACGGGGTCCCCAGCCCTCCACGAGGCCAGGCAGCTGCAGGGGAGGGCCTGCCACACAGGGCCAGGCCACATGCTGCAGGGACGGAGCCCCAGGCCCCAGAAGCCAGGCAGAGGGGACAGTGAGTCCCCACCTGGCCCACAGCCCAGCCTTGAAGGCTCCCGCAGGTCACCTGCCTCCTGCTCCACGGCACCGCATGTGGACACGGTGGACCGGGCCAGCTCTGCACTGTGGCTGGCCCAGGACAGGCCAACCAGAGGACCCTAGGGGCCGTGTCACCACGTCCTCCCCTCCCACAGATGTGGCAGCCCCACGACCTATCACGGCCAGTCCTCAGAGCCCTGGCTGCGATGCCACCTCTGGAGTAGGCGGGACGCTGCCCTCCCAGGCTCACATCAAATCCTGCTGGTGACCTTGACGGTGCTCTGAACTGTCTCCTGCCAGCCTCGGGGGCACTGAGGAGACCACAGACGGCCCAGGGACGTGAGCTGCACTTCGAGGACCATCGTGCACGGAGCCTGTTGGGGCCACTGCTTCCCTCCACGGCCTGCCCGTACTTAGAAAGGCCATCTCCCAGCACCCCTGGAGCCGCTGCTGGTGACCTCAGCTGCCTCTGATGCCACCGGTCCCTCTTGTTCCCCTTGCAGCCATCACTGATGAATCCACAGCCTGGGCCTCGAGGCCCTGAGGGAGGCCACCACATGGCTACCCCAGGAGCATCGGCGGGCGAGGAGGAGGACCCGCCCAGGAGGCTGCCGCTCAAGGGACTCAGACCCCCACGGACACATGCAGTCAGTTCTAGGGTGCAGGATGGGCAGGTGAGTCAGGCGTGGACGTGCCCTGGCCATGCACGAAGTTACTGCCACCCACGGTCACTCTCCATGGGTGACTTCAGAGGACAGCATCCCCACCCTGGCCCCTGGGTGCACTGTGAGGTATGGGACCTTCCCAGGGACCCCACCAGGAGGTCACAGATAACAGCACCCTGGATGCTGTGAGGAGCCAGTGAAGGCAGGAGAAGGAAGGGAAGGCCCAACACCTGCTGTCCCCCGCTGGGCATCCACTGGACCTGAGGCAAGAGCTGCCAGCGAGTGGGCAGTGAGGACACAGCCAGGAGACGATTGTACTCACTAGGGTCTCAGGGTGGGGGGGGCCTGGCTGGGCCTCCCAGACTGTGGCCGAGGGAGCCGGCTTGGGCCAGCAGTGCAATCACCTGGCAGCTGAGCTGATTCACGGATGCCTCATGTTTACTTCTGAGCATGGTTCTTCCCACCTGGGACAGGACCTTAGCTTCCTGGGACTGAAGGTGGGAATGCAAGCCGGACCCTAGCACTCTTTCAGAAACGTCCCCAGCCAGGGAGCCTGCGGTCCTAAAGGCTATCCCGGCCCTCACTGCAGATTCCACACCCCCAGGAAGCTCGCCATTCTCCAGACGGGGCGCTCTGTGACCCCATGTCCCACGCCCGAGACGCACTTGGAGTCGCATGGGCTCTGTCACCTGCTCTCGCTCAGGCATACCTGGGGCAGGGTCCCCAAGCCGGACAGTCAGGGGCCAAGGAGGCCCAAGCCCAGTGTCACATCCAAGCAACGGGAGCTGAGAGGCCAGCCTTAAGACAGCGCGCTGGCCACCAATGTTCCCTCGAGCAGGCGTGATGCAGCTAAGACAGCGTCACAGGGCCAGGGCTCCCCTGGACCCCAGCCCACGTCCTTGCTGTGCCCAGCAGAGGCCCACATGCATCTCCCACCTTCACAGATGTGGCATCAGACCCCCGGAGGCACAAAGCTGACGAGACTGCGTTCACTCTGAGTGCCTGGAGCCCTGGCTCCGGGTGGAGCTGCAGTGTCGGCTTTACACCCATGATGGGCAGAAAGCCTCTCCAAAGCATGCAGACGCCACAGGGCCTGGCATGGTAGTCACACAGGATGCGGAGTGGCGGGCTCAGAGGGGTGAGGGCATCTCAGGCCCCTGACGAGCCCGCTGCCCCTTAACCCAGTGAAGCCCTAACTTCCAGGCCTGCACTGGCAGATAAGCACGATCCTGCTTTGCCAAGGCAGCTCTGGAGCCTCCAGGCCTGGACAGCTCTGATCCTGGACACAGGCTTCCCAAGCCGCCCTTGGGGACACCTGGGCTGGAAAGAGCCCATGGCCCTAGGCAGCATCCGTGGACTGGGCAGCCTCACTTTTCCAGTGTAGACTCCCGCTGCCAGCCTGTGGTCACCCTGGAAGACAGGGCCAGCCCTGCTGAACAAGGGTCCTCCAAGTCCTCAGCCCGGGGACTGAGGCACAGGCGCTGGGACTCCAGTCCGGGACACCTTGGCCTTTCCCATAACCCCTTCCCCAGCTTCGCCGCCCCACCCCAGCTGGGCCCCTGGACCCTCTCACGCCCACCCAGCAGCCCCTGGCTGGGCCTTCGCCTGCGGTGGCGCGTCCGGGCCGGGGTGCGCCGTCACGCCAAACCCCCTGCCTACCTGCCGGCCCCGCGCGCGGTGCTCCGCGCCCCTCCGCTCCGCCTCCTCCGCGCCCCTGCGACGCCGTCGCCAGGCGGAAAACGCGGGCCGGGTGTGCGGGACGCCGCGAGCTCGAGCCGCCCCCCGGCCTCACCTTCTGGGCTCTCTCTCCGCAGGCTCGCGGCGCGCTTGGACTGCGGGGTCCCCATGCGCGGCCTGCGCCGGGTCGGGGTCAAGGGCGGACGCGGCTTGGAGCGGCGGCGGCAGCAGCCCAGCTCCCTGCGAGAGCGCGCCCGCCCGGGGCTCTAACCACGGCCTCCGCAGCGCCCCCCGCGGCCGCCGCCCCCAGCGCAGGCTCCGCCCGGGACGCTTGCGCAGGTGGCTCGCTGGGGCTCGGAGCCCGGGCACCAGGGTGGGTAGGAGCCCTGCGCCTCGGCCCAGGCTCTTGGGGCGTCCGTACCCACCCTCCCAGGGCGTCGGGGAGTCCCCATACTAGAAGGGGCCCTCAGAGCCCAACCTTCCTCGCCTGGACGTCCAGAGGCAAGGGACTGAGGACAGGACGCTCCCTGGGCCTGGGACGTGGAGATGAGGGGCAAAGAGGGGTCCGCGCGCGGAGCGAGAATCCACCCTGGCTGCCTGGCCCAGATCCCTCACCCCTCCAGCAGGCCTCCAGCCCTTCTGCCCCACTTGGGTGAGGCTCACAGCTGGCCACCGCGCCCAGCCTGGGCTGGGGACTGGGGCTGTGGGCCTCACCTCTCCTCACCCTCCTGGCTGGGCCTTGTGGCTCTGCCCCCGCCCCTGCTTGAGGGTGTCACCTGCCCTTGCTCGCTTCCCTCCTTCCTTCCGGAGACCCCTCTCCCTCCTGGAGCCAGCAGGTTCCTCTAAGACACTTTAATTAGCATGAGTCCTGCCAACAGTCTGCTGTTGGGGTTTTCCCGGCCAACAGCATTTTCCTCCAGATCCTGTTGTCCCTCCAGGTGTCCAGAGTGAGTAGGGATCCCCTCCATTGGACACTGCTGGCCCTCAGCCCTGGTGCAGCTGCCCTAGCTGATGGTTGAGGTCCTTCACCGCTCACCCTGCCCGGCCAGCCCTCCTCTGGATCAGCCAAATCCCCATGCACCTCTCTGTTCCCACATCCCTTGGGTGCTGCCACCCACCCTCCAAGCTCACGCCCGAGGTCCTCTGCCCCCTGAACCCTCTCCTCCCTCCTACCCCATCACCCACAGCGGTGCAGCTCCAGTCCAGCTGAGCTCCGTGGGATGTCTCACCTGAAGCGCCCCTCTAACTGGGGTGTCTCCAGCAGTCCCTGCTGTCACCCCATGTAGAGGCCCAGACCCCTCATCATTGGCCCAGGGTCAATGACACGAGCTGGTCAGAGGCGCACAGAGGGTCATCTACAGGTGTCCAGAAGGTCACACAGACCACACACACCCCACAATGGCTGTAACTTCCACAGTCACTTTCTGGACCCCTGTGTACTGAGTTCCGAAATGAACCCAGATTGGTGAGTGGTGTGGGAAATCTGCCCTGGCTCTGCCCCAGGGAGGCTGGCGCCCCTGCCCTCTGACGCCCGGCTGGCGCTCAGGCGGTGGGGAGCCTCCTTCCTGAAGGGGACAGGTGCTGCCGGGAGTCGTTGCTCTTGCTTCTGGACATGGCGTGGGCTCCCTGTGTCCTTTCCCCGGGTGCCGGGCCAAGGCTCTCCACATGATGGAGAAGACGCAGGTGGCCTCCAAGTCCACTGGCGGTCACCATGACAACCACACAGGAAGTCGGGTGATGAGGTCTCACTAGGAAATCAGAAGTGCCAGGAGGCTGCGCCCCGGCCAGAGGCTGCCCAGACCCCGGCCCTGCTGCAGGCCTCACCTGAGGACCAGGCACTCAGCAGTGTCCTGTGGTGTGGTGACCCCACAGCTGCATCCCAGGTCCCCGCCCTGCCTGCATCCTCTACAGAGGAGGCCCAGGGTAGCCAGCACTGTGTCCACGGCCTCCCACCTCCCACAGGAAGCTGCTGGCTGTTGCAGAGGCAGGGAGAGCAGGCCAGAAGCATCCTCAGCAGAGCCAGCGGACCCCAGTGGCAGGGCTGCGCCCTCTGCCCCCACCCTTGCCGACCCTGCTGCTGCTTGGATGCAGGTCTGTCTCCCAGGTCAGCTGCCCTCGCCCCCTGGCTCTGACCTGTCCTCACCTGCTGACCCTCAGGTCCCGGGGGCCTGGCGTGCACTGCACGTTTTGAGGCCAACAGAGAAGAAGGAAGGAAAGGACCTCTGGGCTCCCCCGTGAGGGCCACCAGCTTCCAGGGTGACAGTGCAACCAGTTTTCACCCCAGGACCCCAGGCTGTGCAGAAGAGCTGGCCTGGAGGGGCAGCCTCCCCTCACTCTGCACCCTCTTCCCCCAGAGCGGTCGGTCACAGTCTCCCTGCAGGGTGCGGCCTCCAGCGCAGAGCCGGGCCGCGTCGGGGGAGGAGGTCACCTGGGGGCCGACGGCGACTGCACAAGGGGTCCGTGCTGCGACCTGCAGTCTCTGGCCAAGCACAGCAGGACGTGCGTGACAGGCACGTGGCGGGCGTGCAGCAGAGTTGGGGCCGCAGTGCTGGCAGAGAGCCCACGGGCACAGCAGCGAGCGGGGCGCTTTCTTCCGCTGGCCCCTTGGGCCCCTGGACCTGCCTGCACCCCCTCAACCCTGTGGGGCACTGTGAGTTTATTTAGGGCTTCGTCTCCGAAGCCTCGCAGTGCTCCCAACACAGTGCCGGGAAGCACCCTCCTACCTGCTCCCTCTTGGCACTTCTCCTGCACTGCGAGCCCAGGTGGGGCACCCCTGCTCCACCGGGGTCCAGGGGCCAGGGGGTCTCTCAGCTGTCCAGAGTGCACACAGCCCACAGCCCCAGGCTTCGCGGTAACTGTCCCGTAAGTCTGACCTCAGGCGAGGAGATTCCAGCTAGCACCGGGATGGCGCCAGGCCTGGGCGGATTTGGGGCCCCTCCTTGGGCCGCCCATGCACCTGTTCTGCCCTCAGTGAGGCTGTGCAGGCTCGGGTGGGCAGGGCCTGGCTCTCCTCCCGCAGGACTTCAGGTGGGGGTGGGACCCCAGGGCTGCACAGCCCAGCATGTTTCTCTAAACGCTGTGGTGCCCTGTGGGCACCCGAGCAGTTCCCTGCCCCGCAGGCTTAATTACGAGACCATGGGTGGGGTCCCCACCTTTTCATTCTGGTAATGGATGTCACTATGGCTTTGCCAGCCCAAAGCTGGGTTGTAAGGATAGAACCAGGCTGCGACTAGCAGGAGGCTCAGGAAGCCCACGGCCTGTGGCTGTCAAAGGCACAGGACAGGGTCCTGCCCCAAGCCAGCCTGGCCTCTCCACACCAAGCAGAGGGGCAGCTCTGCTCAGAGGAGGCTGAGGGAAGAGCCGAGTGGAGAGACTTGTGTGTCTACCCCATCCCTGCCCAAGCCCTCCTGCCTCGCTGGGCGACACACTGGTCCTCAGGTACTCGGTGACCCTTCTGCCGCAGCCCGGCCCCCGGGGTAGTTCCCCAGCTCTGGGAGGGGACCTGCATCCTCAGGCAGCACCAAGGGTCCTTCCCATGTGTGAACATGAGCTCACCTTCAGGGCTTGTGGGCTCTTGGCCCTAGGCAGGGTCACAGCAACCTCGGCCCCTGCTGCAGGATGCGATCGGTTCCAGATGTGCAGGTGAGGGCCAGCACGGGGCAGAGGGGACCCCGCACTGGATTAGCGCTTGTAGGGCTGAGGCTCTGCCTGGGATCCCTCCTTTCCTGCATGGGCAGAGGGCACACCAGGCTCCGAGGCAGCTGGCAGCCTCTCCAAGGGTTTGCTCTTTGTGGAGGGACACTGGGCCTTCTGCCCAGGGGAGCCTGAGGGGCCACCCCTACTCCACCACCCAGAACCTCCATTTCTTATAGCCTTGGAGACCTTGGCTGAGGAGAGGACACACATAGCTGAGGGCTCAAGGGCAGATCCCATGGGCAGGCATAGGGCAGGGAGGAGACCCTGTCCTGACCCCCACCAGGGGCATCTGAGACCTGGTGAGGGCAACTCCCTACCCCAATACCCATGGCAATGCTTTCCTGGCCCCTAGTCTTCAGGCCGGAGGGCTCGCTGCAAGGTCTGCTGTCCTGGATTTGGGGAGAAGCCCAACTCCGCACACCAGCTTCGGGGGTGCAGTCTTGCTCACAGCCGACCCCCATGCTCACTCTGGGCTTCACCCCCTGTACCTGTGGACCCAGCCACTTCTCCCTACCCACAGCTCATGTGGCTCGGCCAGTGCCACTGCTACCCTGCACCCAGTGACTGGTCAGCAAGTGGGGACGGGGTTACTCCTTTGCTCGAAGCCCGGAGAGACCCCATCTCCATGGGGCCAGGGTCATGTGGTCTGGCACAACCCATCCACCACCCCTGCAGCAGCCAGCCTGTGCTGCGCCCCAGCACCCACGCCAGGTCCTGCCCTCTGCACTGACCCTGCATCTTCCACACCTGCTCAGCGCCTCACCAATCACAGAACCCCTGTCCTCTGTGTCACCGGAAGCCCATGCAGCTGGAGCACAGGGTGTGGGCGGGTGCTCCTTACTTGTCGAGGGAGGGAAGGAAGGGTGGCAGCACCCCTCTCGGGACAAAATCGGGCAGAATCTGGAGGATCGTCTGTCTCCTCCTGCAGAGTCCACCTGGCAGTGTGGACAGGCTGTGGCGTGGAGCACTTTGAGTTGTGAGTCCTTTGGTCTGAGGATGCTGTGGTCTAAGGGATTCTGTGAAGAACCTCTGAATCCATGGTAGAAGCTCAGTCCCACAGCCCCAGGAGCCAGCTGCCCACGGAATGCCATGGTGAGAGCCAGTTGTGAGGTCCACCTGTATGGGTGGCCGTGGTTCTCGCTGAGTGGCAGGTTGAAGTGACTCAGGGTGGAGGGAGGCATGGGGGCTTTTCTGACCAGTCCTCCCACCCAGAATGCCCCAGGAGGCAGGCCTGGGCCAGAGGACAAGCTGCTCCCACAAACTTGCAAAGGGCTGCTCCCTGCCCCGATGTTTGATTCTCCCATCTGGGGAGCTAGAGCAGGGTCCCTGCACCTCACAGGGAACGAGGGGGCCCCAGACTTAGCAGCCTCAGTGCCGCATCCCCACCCCGGACACAGGGTGTCCTAACGGGGCCACAGCTTGAGCCAGCTCTCTAGGGAAACTGGGGTGAGTGCAGTGTGGGCTGTGACCTGGGACTTCCGGGCCTGTGTCCTGCAGGGTGGCTCTACCTGGGGAGGAGCAGGAGCCCCACTGTGGCCAGGAATGGTCCTCAGTGTCACTTGGCTGTGCTGGCCCCTACCGCTCAGTCCTGCTCTGTCTGTGCTGGTTCTACCCTGCTTTTACCTCTGGAGAGTAGAGCTGTCACACCATCAAGCCTTTCCATCAGCTCTGCCTCGAGGGTCATGGAGCCCTGCTTTTGGCTGTATGGATGTCTGAGACTGGCGTGCCCTCTAAGCATACCAGCCCTTCGTAGTTATGAAGTGTCAGTTTTCCTTTGGCCATACTCCTTGCTTTGAAAACGCCTTCAACTGAGATTAATGTCCCCACCCCAGCTTGCCTTAGAGGGTGCTGGAAGGACCTCTCTTCAATTTTTCACTCTAGGCCGCCTTTCCCCTGAGAGCTAAGTTTCTTGTAGGCAGTGTGCATTTGGGCCTTCATTTTTATCCACCCTGTCTTAGTCGCTTTCTGTCTCTGAGACACAGTTCCCAACACCCAGAACTGAAAGGAGGAGCAGTTGATTTTGGTTCATGTTTTTTAGAGCCACAGTTGGCAGGCTTCAGGGCAGGAAGGGCACAGTGGAAGGACCCTCCCATGGCGGAGAGCCGCTGTCATGCTGGCCAGGAAGCAGAGAGTGAAGGCAGGATCCAGGGAGGGAGATGAACCCTTCCAAGTCACATCCGAGGGACCTGTCCCTCCTGGCCAGAGCTAGAGCATCCCATAATCAAATCACCTTCCAAACTCATGAGTATTTGAGGGTTGTTTTATCTTTTGATTTTTTTGTTTTTTGTTTTTTTGAGATAGGGTCTCACTCAATAGTTTAGGCTGGCCTTGAACTCACTGTGTAGCCCAGGCTGCCCTCGAACTCATGGTGATCCTCCTGCCTCAGCCTCCGGAGTGCTGGGATTATAGGGATGTCCTACTACACCTGGCTTGAGGGTCATTTTAGATCTAAAGCATAACATTTCACCCCTTCCCCCTCAAAAGAGTCATTCACATCTCTTTATGCAAAATGCATTTAGTCGATCTCTAAGAATTGTCAAAGTTTTAACAGTTTCTTCATTGCTGAAAAGTCCAAGTTCTCCCCTGAGGCTCAAAGCAACTGTTGGCTATCAGCCCCTTGGGGTGAGGGTGAGGGGTGTTAAACACTGCTGATGCACAATGCCACTGGGTAAACATTCCCACCCCAAAGGGGAGAAATAGAGGACTAGAAGTGAATGGGACCAAAGAAAGACTGAAACCCAACAGAGCAAACATTAAATCCTGGAGCTCCACATTCACCACCCACAGCAGATTTTGGGTAGATGTGTGCTCCAAAAGGCTTGGGCAGCCCACCCCTATGGCCTGGCCAGTTACAGCCCTCACGGCCCTTCCCTTGGGACAGCTCCACTCACTGCCTACAGTTTGCATCAGCAGACATTCTATATTACTGGCTTCTCCAACTTCCTGGGGTCTCCACTGCACTTTTGGCTTTGCTCGCATGGCTTCACACTCTGCCCTCTCAGGTGCACACTGCCTGGCCTCCCAGGCCTTCTTCTGAAGTCTGGGTGGAAACCTCAGGATCCCACAACACTTGCATTCTGCGTGCTTGTAAAGCCAGCACCATGTGAATGACACCAAGCTCTGTTGTCAGTGTGAGCAATAGCCAGGCTCCTTTGAATCCTGGTTGCAGAGGCCTCCAAGTGCCTGAATGGCTGGGTACTGTGAAATGAATCCCCGGAAATCAATGCCTTAGGCAGCCTTTCTTGAGCAGCATGCCCTGTGACGCTCTCCTCAAAGTCTTTCAAAGGAGTTTACTTTTACCTTTCACCCTTGAGCCTGTGATGGGTGGGCTCTTGCTGATTCCTGAGATGCCTTCAAGCCATCTTTCCTATTGTTCTGATAGAAAGCACTTAGCTTCTTTTTAATGGCAGTCTTCTTAGTAAGCTTGCACTCCACAGCACCAACTTTGCAGGCTCTTTCATTCTGGCCAAGCTTCACATCATTTGGCTGCAATTTTTGCTTCTGGTTTTCATTGTAGATCTGATTAAAAGCTGCCAACAGTACTGATGCCACAGCCTGAATGCTGCTTTGAAATTTCATCCACCAGATTAATTTGTCTGCTATCCTTAATCTCAACTCCTGAAAAATCTCAGGATGTGAACAAAATGTAGACAAGTTTTCTGCCAGAGCATCATACAGATGGTCTTGAGTCCAACCGCCAAAGGAGTGCTTTTTCACAATGGAAACATCAAAGTCTAGTCTTTACTGTCTGTATTTCTATGAGCATTCTGGTTTTCTGAACTCGGACCAGAACCTCCCATCAAGCTCAGCTTGCAGCATTCTACAGCTTGTCTAGCCAGCATCTCCAAGCCTCTCTAAATGACTCCTGTGTGCTGGTTCCAAAGGCTTTCAAGCCACGTGGTCAGGTAGTCACAACAACTTCACTCCGTGTACCAGAACCTGTCGTAGTAGCTTTCTTGTCACTGAGACACAATACCTGACACCTACAACTTGAAGGACAGCAGGTTTCTGTTGGCTCACATTCTTTAGAGGCTTCAGTCCATAGTCAGTGAGCTGCAAGGCAGAAGGGCATGACAGAAGGGAAGCTGCTCGTGCCTTGACACACAGAAGGAGAAAGTGAGAGAGGAGCCAGGGAGGGAGATGCCTGTACACTGTTCCAAGTCATACCCTTAGCAATCTGTTTCAATATGATTGTCTACTAAATCTGTGTCATTTGGGAGTATTTTTAATTTCTCCTCTCATGAGTCATTTTCCTACTTCTTTGGAATTTGCCAGTTTTTATTGGAGGCCAATGTCATGGGC
This sequence comes from Heterocephalus glaber, assembly GCF_000247695.1. Next base: position 481,589 of record NW_004624751.1, on the reverse strand, counting down.
TTGTGTGCTGGGCATTTCTCTATCCCTACAGATACCCCAAGCTCTGCCTTGGGGTGCAGTTATATGGGAATAATTTGACTCTTTCTGGTCTGGTTTTGAAGCTCTCTGAGGTGGGGACAGAACAGGGTTTAGTCCAGTGATGCTTTCTCATGACTGCTGTTGTGGGTTGAGTTCTGTGCCCCACCCAGCAGATGGCGAAATCCTGGCCCCAGGACTGTGAGTTTGACTCATGTGGAAACAGTTTTTGCAGACCTGAGGTGAAGTCTTTAGGTGATCCTGACCCAGGACAACCAGTATGCTTGGAAACAGAGAAAATGACACTAAGGCACACAAGGAGAACCTTCTTTGAGCACGACAGTGACTGCAAGCTGGGGGCCCCCAAGCACCTGGAGCTGGGGGTCTGGACTGGGCACCAAGCAGAGCCAGACTGCATGCCTGACCTTGGGCTTCCAGACTCCAGAACTCTGGGGTGCTTTTTATGGCAGCCCCAGCCAGCCGAGGCCCTGGGCAGGCAGATGTAGCTGGCTAGTGACCCTGGGCATGGGTCCCCATGTAGCTTCGAGGCCAAGCCCGTGAGCCTCTGGCCAGCTGTGTGGTCACCCGCTGTGTGTATCTGTCCTCTCTTGGGGCTCCGTGTTCTCCTGCACCTTCGAATCCATGACCTGCCCAGCCCCCAGCCCTGAAGTTTGGAAACTGCACGGAAAGGAGGTTGAGGTGGCCCACACCTCTGCTCACTTGCTTCTCCTTAGCGTCAGTGCAGTCCGTGTCGGGAGCCTGGAAATCCGCTGTTGGACACGCGTGATCTGAGGGCATCGTTACTCTGTCAGGAGGTAAATCCAGTCTCCTTCCTTCATTTTGTCTGGAAGCAGAGGATTGGACAGAATATTTTACAGCAAAGTATGTGTTGACAGAGGACAACTTCTTATTGCATTCATACTTTTTAAGTACCAGCTTTCTGTCTGAGTGACGGCATTGTGCTTTTGGAATTTTTCTGTATATTCTTCTTGTGTTAATTTGGTCACTCTTCCTAGCTTAAGGTCCAGTGTGTGATCCATTTACTTCTGGTCACTCTTCATGCCTGGGAACACAGTTGTAGCTATGTTTGACCCTCCGGGTGCTGATCTGCCTACCTGGCAGGGAACAAAATACTGAGCTTTCCTGCTCAGTAGCTTCCAACTTGTCTGTGTATTAACTTTTACATCTTGTTAAATGAACACAGTAGCTATTACGTTTATGAATGGCTTTTTCTTTTTCTTGTTCATTAAAACATTTTTGTCATGGTCTGAGAGTGTAATCTGCCCTTTGTGTGTAAGTGTGTGTGTGTGTGTGTGTGTGTGTGTGTGTGTGCTGTTCAAACTCTGACTGTTCAGAAGACTGTGTGCTTCCCGTTTGAGGGTAAACAGCTTTCTGTGTATCTAATACTATTTGCTTGATAATTGTTCAAATAACCCATCAATGCATTTTTAATTTACTGATCATAGGTTTATGAGAGAAGCAAATTAAAGTCTCTGATTATGGGCTTGTTGATTAACCATAGTGTATATTTTCAAGGCTATGTTTTGTGGTACTTGAGTAGTTCGATTATTTGATCTCATGAATCTTTTATAAATGCACAGTGTTTATTTTTCCCATTTGGTGTGTCTCACCACAGATTTTGTCTGTGCAAAGGCACCGTCAGTCCCATGCATTCCTGCTCACGTGTGCCCCACAGGTGTCCCCTGCTTGCCTCTGGACCTTTAGTTTTTCTGGGCACTTTAGCTTGGAAGAATCTGGTAGAGACTGGAGTCACTGTGCCTTCCAATCACCCAGTGGCCAAATGTGCCCCACAGAAGCCATGGAGACCAGACTCAGGCATGTGTGCGTCTCACACAGCCTATGCTTGCTGTCCTGGCAGGGGGTGGAGAGGGCAGAGCAGGCAGCATGGATCCAAACTCGGCTTCCCTGCAGGGCCAAGTGCAGAATAGGGCCTCAGCCTCCAGATTCCTGTGGATGCCCAGGCAAGCAGCCACGGGAGAAGGGGACAGGGCAAGGGAGAGGACAAGGGGACCCAGCACTTCCTCAGCCAGGTGCTGTGGACAGAGTCTGGGACAACAGCCTTCTTTGCAGGTGGTTTAATAAATGAGTACCACGGAGTGTCCCTTCTCCAGTCAAGACCACTGGAAATGGGTTTTTCTTCTCTCAGTGAAGAACAGGAAAAGCAGAACTTCTCTCTGGAGCTAAGGACACATGAGCTCAGCCCTGTACCCCACAGGTGAAGCCCGCGTGTCTGCCCTATGCCCCGTCCCTCCAGGTCTGTGCCTGGGACTCACAAGCAGCTGCAGAAGGAACAAGGGTGGGGACAGGCGATGCTGCTGTGAGCCAGGGCTTTCTGTGCTTGGCTTGGAAGAGAATGGGAGGGAAGGAGGGGTCCCGGTTCACCCCAGGCTCTCACCGCATCCCATGAAAACCGCCTTCCTCTCTGCAGCACCGCAGGGCAAGGGAACCCGGCGACAAACCCTCCTCTCCCTCCGGACGATGGTCATGGCCTCGGCCTCCGGGCACTCGGCTCCTGGAGGGGCCCTGCCCCACGCTGCCACGGAGAGGGCACGGAAGTCCGGAAGCTGGCTGTGCTGGGGCTCCTGGAGTCTTGCCGTCACACCCGGCTGCAGGACCCGGCTGGCGCCCGCCGTGGCCCCCACTGTGGCAGCTGTGTCCTCAGATGCAGGAGGGTCTGGGAGAGGAGCAGAGGGGTCGCCGCGGTGCAGGAGAACAGCGTGGCAGCCTCCTTCCGAAACTGTGGCTTGGCGTGCTCCGAAAACCCGGAAAGACGCAGGAGGAGGGAAACTCACCCCGGGGTGTGTGGAGGAGACAGGCCGGTAGGGGGCGCGGCCTTTAGAAATGAGGGCAGTGATGCTGCCCAGGCTGCAGAAGTCCACAAAGGCAAGGACAGGGCAGAGGGGTTTGTTCAGGTCAGGGGATGCGGTCCGGGGAACGAGTTTTCAGGACAGGACTCAGGCCATCAGGGAGGTCTGCGGCCCCTGTAGGGTTGGAGGATTTGGGCAAAGGGCCTGGGCCTGGCCTAGACATCTGAAAGGCATCTTCCTCCAGCCATCAGTGCCTGAGTGGCGTCTCAGCTGCGCATTTAGGGTCGTGGTCGACACGAGCATTTCCTCTGCTCGCACACAGGTGCTCTGTCCACACTGGCATCCAGAGAAGCCTGCGGGGTCACGGGGCAGAAGCAGGCTCACCACAAGGCTTTGTCTCCACCCTGCCCACTTCGCTCAGGGTCTAGCTGGCTTTGGCAGGTGCCAGCAGGCCCCACAGCACAGCGCCCGTGCGGGGACTGGTGAGGGCCACGTCCCCTGCGGCCATGCGGGGGGTCAGGAGGCCCTCTCCAGGGAGGTCCTGGGGTGACTTCGTGCTCCTGTTGGTTGGAAGGAGGAGGAGTGAGACAAGGCTCAGCAGCTCTGGTTCCACCGCTTTCCATGTGGTTGTGAAGCACGCACTTTGTGCCCACACTCCAAGAGCCAAGCCTCAGGGAGCAACTGCACTGCAGGAAGTGGCCCACGGAGCCTTTGCCAAGGCTGGCCCGGGGCCCCGAGCTGTCCTCACGCCGAGCTGCCTCCTGGGCCTGTCCGCCCGCCTGCTCCTGTGCCACCGTCTTCCCAGCTGTGATGACAGCCACGTGCTGGCCCCTCCCTGTCCCCAGCCCTGGGCCTGTGGCCCTTGTGTCCTGTAGGCCCAGCATAGTGGGCAAGATCCCAAGGTCCCCTCTGTGGCTTCTGCCTGGGTCCTCCTGGCCTCTCTGCCAGGGAACAAAGGTCCTTTGTCCCCATGCAACCTGCACCAGGCACTGAGGGTCCAGGAGGAGGAGGTGCCAAGGCAGCTGCCACCTGTGCAGACAAGCACACACCTGTGTGCGCAGTGAGGGCCCCTGGACCCCTGCTGGTGGCTGTGGGGGGTGCGCAGTGTGACATCATTCCCAGGTGGCTTGGGCACTGGCACGGCCACTGTGAAGCAGCACAGCCCCTTCCCCTCCAAACCTCTGGTGTCAGCTGCTGGGCACAGAGGCACTGGACCCTCCTGGAACGCACTGGATCCTGGTCCGAGTGAGCCCTGGCTTAGCCTGCTGAGCTGTCAGGCTCACCACGCCTGTTCAGCACAACCTTGAAGCTGAACTGTCTCAAAGTGCCTGTGGCTCTTGTGTCCAGGTGCATGGGATCCCGCTGGCCCACACCCTGCGAGTCCTCACATGGTCTGGTTGCAGGGCACTGCCTTTGGGGGCTACAGTGGGACCTTACTGTGCTTTGATGTTCACTGCCCCATAGGACCGCCCACCTGTCTCACCCTGGTGATGACACCACCGCCCTCTGCGTCCTCCTCCTGTGGCTGATGCCCAGCCGGGTCACTGTCACGTGAAGCAGCAGAAACCAGTGCCCACTTCTCCCTCTAACAGGGGGAAGACAGGAAGCGTGGGGGTGGGGGGTGCTGGGACAGAACCGCACTGCAGTGGGCTTTTCTGGAGAAGCCCCAGCCTGGACCCAGCCACACCCCAGCCCGGGTCCCCACAGTAAGACTGTGTGGCTTTCCGTGTCAAGACCTTGTGCACTTCTAAAAGACTTTTTCTAAGATGTTTTGCTTTTCTAGTTGTACTTCGTACCTGTTAAAAATTTCATCTCTTGACGGCGAGACCAACAGCGCAAGCGGAGGATCCAGGCAGTGTGAAGTCCTCCCCCTCTGTTCTGAGCTCCGCTCACTGCAGGGTGAGGACCCCGGTGCGGCTTGGATCCCCCCCCTCCGATTACCTGCGCGGGTGCCTGCAGGGCCAGGTCCCTCTTCCCCGCCCCATCGTCTCCCCCGCCCCTGGCCTCCTGCCTCTTCTCATACCTGGTTCCATACTGCAGAGGCACAGGGGATCATAAAGGTCCTTGTCCTGAGCTCCAGAAGATAGAGCAGAAGTGAGCAGCAGAAAGAGGGCTTCTCAGGCTCCTCCGTGAAAACTGAAGCCCACTGGAAAAGTGAAGAGAATCTCTGCAACAAAGACACACCAGACCACCGTGCTTGGTAAGTTGGAGGGATCATCACCTCCCATCGGAACCTGGACTATCTTCAGGGGAAGGGCAGCTGGAACCTGCAGTAGAACCTGGCAGAGTTCAACCCTGCAGGAGGACAGGGAGCTCAGCTTGGGACTTGCAGCCAGAAATCTGCCTGAATCTCAGGGGTCTGCTACTGGCTCACTGAGACTCACTGACGTACAACTGCACCCTGCTGCCCACGTTGTCTACTGTGACAACAGAGACACACCCTGAAGGAGGCCGGGCATTTTTATTTTTTGTTGTTTGCAAAAAAGAAAAAAAATTTTTCTCTTATTTCTAATTCTTAATTTTTATTTTTTCTACTCTTTTCAAATTTTTATTTTTCTCTTCTTTTTTCTCTTTCTCTTCTCCTCCCCCCCCCCACTGTCCCACATTGCTCTTCATCTCCCTTTTTGTTCCTTTCTGGACTGAATTCAGATTTCTCCTTTATTTTTCTTTTCTTCTCTTTTTTCTTCTTTTGATTGTCATTAGTTTTAAAGGAAAGTAAATACAGTTTCTAGCCTCCTTATTGCTGTTAGGTGGTTCTGCTCACATCTTTGCTTTTTCATTCTGCCTCTTCCTCTTGCCTTCAACAGTTTCTCAGAGTTTGTGTGATCTTCCTGTGTCCTCTGGCCTCAACTCTATCCTTTCCTGATCCTTCTACCTATCTGTCCCTCCCTCCTCAACTCCTTCTAACTCCCCATCCCGAAGGGTAATGTTGTTATATTAAAGAGTTTATTTATTATAAACATATGTTGGGTTGGTCCTCGATTTTGATTTAATTCACACAGTTAAATGTGATAGATTAAGAACTGCCACAAATTGTCATTTTCTGAGCTGTGCTTGATGGTATGGCATTGCTAATTGTATCATTTGGGCTAAGGTGTTGTGATTGCCTTCACGGTATAATGAAAATGAGACAGCCTCAGAGCCATTAGAGACTCAAAACCTAAAGACCAGCTGTAGCTGGAAGACACCTCTGAGAAGCAATCGTTCCACAAGAGTACTAAACACAAGCAACAAAGATACCTACAATAAGCAGTTTTGAAATATCAACCCGGGAATTAAACCAAGGACAGTAACAAAAACAAAAAGGAGAAGACATTTAAGCAAGGCAAACTCAGGCTTCCACCCCACAAAAGGGAAATTCTGGGGGAAATGAGGTGGGAAAGTCTGATAATCAATCACCTGGACAACCTGAACTGATAGCACAGGAAGTAACAAAACAAAAACTCCACGCAGAAATAATCTCCCAGATAACTACAGAAATGGTGAGCAGAGTGAAAGACGTGATTAGAGGCTCTAGAACAGAAACAGATAAAAAAAAAAATAGATGAGCTCAGAAACATGCTGGAAGCCATGAATGCCCAGCATAAGAAAGAAATGGAAACCATGATCACCCAATATAAGAAAGAAATGGAATTCATGAAACAGATTCAAACGGATATTCAGGAGATTAAAAACTCCATTGAAAGCATGCAGAGCAGATTAAGGGAATCCGAAGATAGAATATCAGATATAAAAGATAGGATTGCAGTTAAGGACCATGAAAACAGAGATCTCTTAAAAATAGTAAGGGACCATGAGAAATCAACCCAGCAGCTGCTAGATGATGCAAAGAAGAATAACATAAGACTGACAGGAGTCCACGAAAAAACAGGAGAAAGTACAATTGACATAAAAAAAACTGTTCATGGGCCGGGGATTTAGCTCAGTGGTTTCGCCACCTGCTGTGCAAGCACAAGGACCTGAGTTTGGTCCCCGGTACCGAAACAAAACAAAACAAAACAAAACTGTTCACAGAAGTAATATTAGAAAACTTCCCAGACAGAGGTGGAGAATTGGACATA